>OX392500.1:36986199-37586199 GCA_947623375.1 Apotomis capreana
TTTTACCGTTTCAAAAGTCTCCATGGTCTTGAAACTATATCAACATAGCTGGACAGTTTCAATAATTTTAATTATATAGAATTTTTGGTTCTCTACCTCTTCGCTGAATTATTTTTCGTTGAATATTTCATTTCACCGAATTGCCAGTTCGTAGAAAGCATATTACTCTGTATCCGTAGATATACTACTTGGGATTGTTATAAAACATAACCTAACCTAATCAATAGAATGATATTTTCAATAATTATGAAAATCCGATGAAATGAAAACATTTCACAAGAATTAAGTTATTAAACTTAAAACTAGATGGCAGCACATCAGATTTTTTTTTTTACTTTTTATATTTTTTTCATAATTGCGGAGATATTAAACCGTAAAAAAACCATATCCAAACATTTCAAAACATGACAAGTTTTGTGTTTACGTTTTTCAAGAAGTGACCCGGGCCTATTGCCCCTATTTATGATTTTTTATCTTTTCGATAAGTATTGTTTATAAGTTACCGTGCTGCGGAGGTCATGTATTCACGTGGCTGATGCTCTATTTGTGTTAAATTATCACCAGGTATGTATATTTTGCCACACGATGATCATTATACAAAAAAATAATTTTCGTAAGTAATTAAATACGTAATCATTTAGAACCTTAATATAAAATGAAACGTGTAAAGTAAGTTGTAAAGCCTTTCAAATAAACGATGCAAAGATCGACACACAAAACATTAGGAAAAAATTGAAAGGTTATTTGGCGTTAGGGTGGTGGAATGGTTAACACGTTGGACCGGTAATCCAGAGGTACCGGGTTCGATTCCCGGTCTCTTCCGCCAGGTTAGGTACGCATTTAATTTTTTCTTTGTGCTCATCTTTCTATCCATGGTATTTTAGAACCTTATTTTTTAATTAATAGAAAATACTGAACAAAGCAAAAGGAAAATACAGAACAAATTTTATCATTGGCATTGAAAATATCGTTGACTTATCATCATGCGATTATGTTTCAGACACTTTTATTTCAAACTGAAATGTTTTTCTTACATTATACTTTCTTTTTACTTATTATAATATAAACTACACGGCATTACCCTAGTTTATAGTTTTAAGACTACGCTTAGTCACTACAAAAAAAATATCGGCCAAGTGCGAGTGGGACTCGCGCACGAAGGGTTCCGTACCATTATCTGTAAGCTTGTTGTATGGGAGCCCTCCTTAAATATTTATTTTATTTTTAGTATTTTGTTGTTATGGCGGCAATAGAAATACATCATCTGTGAAAATTTCAACTGCCTAGCTATTACCGATCTTGAGATACAGCCTGGTGACAGACGGACGGGACGGACGGACGGACGGACGGACGAACAGCGAAGTCTCAGTAATAGGGTCCCGTTTTTACCCTTTGGGTACGGAACCCTAAAAACAAATCGTAAGTTTTAAGCGACTTAAAAAAGAAGGACATTCTATGGTCGACTGTATTTATGACCGACTTAAAAAAATGAGAACATTCTACTTTCGACTGTAATTTAGCCGACTTCAAAAAGGAGGCGGTTCTATGTTTCACTGCATGTACCTATGTTTTTTATATATTTTTATTGTTATCTTATTTTGGTTTGTTCTTGTTGTTTTTATCTATTTGTTAGTTTGTCCTTCTTACTTGCAGCAACGAGGCCAGCTTGTGGACGATAATGGTGTTAGGTCTTCAGAAAAAAATATGCCTACGAAATTAAATCTTGTAGTAAAATTGTACCATGGATAAAAAGTTCAAAACACAAAGAAAAATTGAAATGCGTAACCTGGCGGAAGACCGGGAATCGAACCCGGTACTTTTGGATTACCGGTCCAACGTAACCTTTCCACCACCCTAACGCTTCGACCTAATAAATAACCTTTCGAATTTTGCATTGTTTAATTGAACAGACACCTTTCTTGTACAATGGTACAATATAAAAAAAATGTGGTGTACCCACATTAAAAATAATGAGACATTACATGTTTCATTGTACTTAGTATAATTGTTATTGAATTACCTTATCGTAATTATCTGCTTGGGCATTCGGGACGTCCACTATTTCAGGTGTAGGTAACACCAGAATATCCACATTCTGTAAACAAGCCAAGAATAAGCTATTTCCCAATCAATAAAAATTTAAGAAAATATAGTACAGGTAATGGGTTTACCACTACCGGGCACACACAGTCTGTATTCCGGTCCGGTTTCAGAATGGAATGACGTCAGCAAGCGAGACATCGCCATATGACAAACAGAGACAGAGACACTTTCTGTGTTTGGCCGGGCTAAGGTTTACCCCAATGGTTTACAATACAATATTATTCACAATGTGCATAACTTATTTCAAAAGCATGTAACGTAAGATACCTAGAACTACGTATTTAAACAATGAGCAATCTGACCTATGACAGTTAAGTCTATTAACGTGAGTATTATTATAACTTTACGTAGGTAAAGGTGAAATAGAGTTAATTATAGTTGCCTTGAGTTATAACTTCAATACATAAATAGAACCGTATATTTTTTTATATACTAGCCGCAACTATACTTGTCGCGTGACAGTGTCACGTGTCTCTCTCACACAGTACTGGATAGAAAAAATAATGCTAGGGGGGGTTGGTTATAGTAAGAATTATTTTTGCAGTCCGAATCTACTTACTTTTGTTACCCGAGAACAATGACATTGTTTCTATTCTCCCACGCGCACTTCACTGCTGTTTTAAATAGAAAATGTCTTCAATCTACATGCATTGTATTTCCATGTAAACGGGACGAATCTGCGGTGTAACGAAGAATAGAGATAATGGCATTATTTTACAGGTAACAAAGGTACAGGTAATATTCACTCGAAAAATAATTGTACTATACCTAGTAGTCCTCGTAAAGTATGGTTGTTCAGACATACAGTCCGACCAAAAAGAGTAGAAATTAAAAAGTGGCAATACTGTTGTGTCATCCCTGTTTTCTTATATTGATTAGAGAGTAGGTTTCAGTCAGGTTAACCAAATGATGAAATGACACTTATATCCTTATTCCGCTTTTGTATAGAAATAAAGACACTAGACGGGACGTGTAGCCGTGGATGATGGTTGCTATTATCATGCGATAAATAAGTGATAAAGCATCCGTCACGTTTTGACAAAATGCGAGTGTGAGTGACAGAGGCTTTATTATTTATTTATCACGTGAACGCAACCATCACAGGCCCGCAGTAAACTCATGGCGATGCACAGTAGATCGAAATAAGTGGAGAGATCGTCCAAAGAGTGATAAATAGAGGTCACGGCCCTCATCAATAAGGAATACGACACAAGAAGAAGACATCTCTGGCGGAATGGCTCTACAGGAGTAGGTATACAATCATACACTACTATAATATCTACGAGTATCTTCTCGAGTACTGATATTCATCATTGACTACTACGAAGTACTATAGGGAGCCTGTACAGGGTGTAATCGCTAAATGTGGCCAGGCGATTATTCGGTAATTAAAGTAACAATAACTAACAACTGACATCGAAAGTATGTTACCCAACGAGTAAAACCACATGAAAAAACATAATAAACCTGAAAATATTAAGATTTATCACTCTTAATTGAGAGGAGATTTTCCGTGCTTAATTTTAAGAGATATCAAATAACTTAATATTAAATGTATGGAAGCGTTTTTGATCTTAATATTTGAGGAATTTCTAGGTTAATAAAAAATATTGTTGATGTAGTTTTACCCATTGGGTAACGTTCTTTGATATTTGTTTTTTATATATAGCTTAATAAGCCATAAACTCGCGCCACGCCGAGCTTATGAAGGCCTTATGCACCTTCAGGGTGCCTTAGGATAACAACAACAGACAAAAACACACGTACAGCTTTAGCAGCATCTTGGACGAGGCGCGTATATGCGTCGACGCTATGTGGTTTGAGACTCTTCACGATTCCAGCCTTGTAGGTGTCCTGCAACAATTTTAATATTTATAACAGAGAGTTTTCCCTCGTGATAAGCTCTTAAAATTTTCCGGTAACCTACAGAAATTTTCAAACAAAAAAAAATTACCGGTTTGCATTCCCTATAGCTAGAGTCAAACCAACAAACCGAGTCAGTTTGTACGGTTTGCCAGTTCATTTGCTGACTATACATGGGAGCTTAGTAGCCTGCTTCAGAATATCCAAGTTAAACTTGCATTCGTATGCAAAAGCACGTATCAGTTACAGTGGAGCTATTATCAAAGTCACGCTCGCATATCGTGAATCGGCGTGCAGCAGAAGACAATAACCTAACGATAAGTGCAGTGGGTAACAAGATTGCACCCTCGCGATACAAATACTTATAAGTAGAAAGGTCATTTCTCTGCCGCAAATGGTCAAAGTTAAGGCTTATCTGTTCAAAAATGCTGATTGGTTTCGACGTTTTTCTCTATGATCAAACATGTTTCTGAACATACTATTTACCAACGTTACTACTTAGAACAGGACCATTGCGGTTTATTGGTGTATATCTGAAACCTACACTGAATTTTTCATTGATAATTTTTGTTTCAAAAACTACTCGAATTTGACAAAATTCACGCCAAAAACTGTTTTTTTTTTCTTTTTTTTCGATTGCACGCTATGAAAGCATGAAAAAGCTATGTTACTTTCCAGAAATCAAGAAAAGCTATTATTTACTTCAAAAAGTTGGTTGTTATAAAAATATTGAAAAGGAATAAGGCCTCTTAAGGTTAGGTACATAATTGTGTTGCCCTAGTGAAAAGAGGTATTTATTTATTTAGGTATTTAAACTTTATTGCAGATTACAAACGTAGGTACAAATGGCGGACTTAATGCCATGAGGCATTCTCTACCAGTCAACCATAAGGCCAAATAGAACCATTATTGGTGCAGGATACAGCAAAACGCGTACTAACTGTAACTGTTGATACATTTCTAGAGATAAATACTTTAAATGGATATAATTATAAACATTATAACATAGGTGATACAACGAGATATAAAAGTAAAAGTTTTGATGTATGGATGGATTCCACTTAATCTCAAAAACTACTGGACGAATTTTTATGAAAATTTCCAGTTATGTGTACCTTATATATCAGAATAGGACATAGGCTATCATTTATGTCAAATTGTATCCCTTTTAGGGACGAGAAACGGGATAAAGCTTTGTATGGAGAGCTAATAATTGTAGTATCAACCTCAGACCAAGAGTTGCAACAACCATTGTCATCGATTTGACGTTTTAAACTAATCAATCTTCTATTAATAAACCCGTCGGGGGGTACGGTAGACCTTCAAGAAACGTATACCAAACTATTATTTGTGGAAAACAATAAGTTCTGATATGGGAACACGTACCTATCCCCAAAATACGATTTAACACGTAATTTCAAGTATCAAATACTTAAAATTTGACAGATTTGAACAATGAGAATGACATTTGTTTGACGAGCGTGACACACCCAATACACCCATCTGGCAAGACAGGTCAAACCAGTGATGCGAGATAGGTGACGGTCGGTTAGAAAACGACGAAGAAGGTATGATTCTATTCACTTATTAATTTTGTCATATTGTGAGATCGGAAGATGAACTTAAGCTCAAGTTTTTCCTGATTTAGATCAGAATATTCATGACGAATATAATTATATATATATATATATATATATTCAAACAATTTCCTGATATCCGAATAGATACCTACGGGCAATGTTAAGCATGCTTAATCGGTCATTTGTAGGGTTCCGTATCTCAAAAGACAAACACTGAAACCCTTATAAGGTCCGCCCGTCTGTCAAGACCCTTTATCTCGGGAAGGCGTGGAGGTATCGAGTTGAAATTTAAACCATATCCTCAGATCGACGGTCATAGTCAATATAGTCCTTTTCAAAAATCATATTTGGAGAACCCGTTATTTTGCACCTCATTTGTATCCGGCTCCATACATACCAGGTGCAAACTTCATTTAATCCGGCTAGTTGAGATGGGATAAGTATTTGTACGGAACCCTCGATGCGCGAGTCAGACTCCCACTTGGCCGGTTTTCTATTACAACAGTGCATGTCCTAACTATTTATTATAAATCTATTGTTTACAGTGCGCTTAACCGACATTATACTTAGTTTATTACAAAATTGCAAAATGGCATGATTACCTATGTAGTAATTTCATGGCTAAAGTTGAATTTGTGCGCAAAATGGCAGATACAGGCAAAGAGTATGTAATCACTATGGATACAGGCGCAGACGGGGAGTAAAATAAATAAAGGTCATAACTAGACGCGGTTTGACGACGTGGTTGGCTCAGTTTGTAACCACCTGCCTACTGAGCCGGCGGTCCCGGGTTCGAATCCCAGCCAGGGCAAATATTTGTGTGATGAACTCGAATATATATATATTTATCTATATAAGTATGTATATCGTCGTCTAGTACCCATAACACAAGCCTTCGTGAGCTTAATTTGGAACTAGATCGATTTGTGTGAGGTTGTGTGATATTTATTATTTATTTATTATTATTTTATTAAATGCATTTAGGCTTCACAAAGACGTAGCCTGCTAGATTCATTGCCTCCGCTCCGCTTTCGTGGACAGCGACCCTAACGTCCCTAACCATGAGTTTACAGTGACCGTACTCGCAGGGCCGGCCGGGCCTAGGGGCCCAACCAGTCTAGGGGCCCAACCAGTCTAGGGGCCCAGCCAGTCTAGGGGCCCAGCCAGTCTAGGGGCCCAGCCAGTCTAGGGGCCCAGCCAGTCTAGGGGCCCAGCCAGTCTAGGGGCCCAGCCAGTCTAGGGGCCCAGCCAGTCTAGGGGCCCAGCCAGTCTAGGGGCCCAACCAGTCTAGGGGCCCAACCAGTCTAGGGGCCCAGCCAGTCTAGGGGCCCAGTCCCAGAAGCAGGACTTGCACCATAATAATGTTCTCCTTATAGGCGAGGGGGGCCCAAATGCCCTGGTCCTCTGTCCGGCCCTGCGTACTCGCTAGAGCACGTCGTCAAAACATTTAAATCTAAATCTGAGGAATCTGATTGGTCCATTTGACCTTAGGGTGCGTCTCCAGTGAAGCGGAGACGGAGCGGAGACGGAATATACCAATCACCTGAGTTGAAATCTGTATCTCAGCGCTTCACTTTTGTGATTGGTCGACTCCGCAAGTCTCCGCTCCGCTCCGCTAGTGGAGACGCACCATGCAGCTATTACATTTTCCTGAACTAGTTAATGATGAGAGGGATGAGAGTGAAAGAGTGAGATGTAGTTATCTCCATGCGTACCTATCTCACATATTGCTGCATCCCTCTCGTCAGTCACAGGAAAGTGTAATGCATCGTTGTGGGCGACACAGCAAGGATGCTGCCAGCATCTTCGGCCCCATACCGCGGTGGCACAGATTGAGTAAAAAAAAGACCGGTTGCATCATAGACCGAAACACATAGACTTCAAATTTATAGTATCCCAATATTCCCGATATTTGCATTGGAAACAAAAAACAGTAAACACTATTTAGACTTATTAGACTACCCACTGCAAAAAAAACTGAGATATTATCCTAAAGAATAAAGACAAAGAATATATGTATTAACATTAACATTTTATTTCGAAACTACAATTATGATTTTCGAGATTATTTTTAATGTGGGTAAATTAAATTAGAGACAAAGATTAACACGCCAAGAAAAAATAAATTGCGCTATACTTATAACATTCCTTAAACAAAGAGTAGATAAGTAACAATTTTGTAGACATTAAATACGATTAAAATAAGTCACAAAGTTTTTATTAAGAAATAAATTTAAACCACGCCTACAACTGATTTTACTTTGTATTTAGATCCATTTTTGTTTTACTTTTGATATTAAAAAAAACCATCAATTGAAAATAATAAACTTATTTAAGTCACCCACTCAATAAAAAAAAACTATCACAAAATATTCTTACTTACCGTAGTGGACACAGTAATGCCAACAAGTAGACACAAAAACACTGTATTGATTAAGCACCTCATTTTTCACTCGCGAATATATAATATTTATTAAAAAAAAACGTCCTCTCAGCCCGAAACCTCTCGTAGGAATGATTTACAAATACCCGTCGAAGCTTCCTAAAGTTGATTATAGCATATATGCCGATTAGTAGCTATGTATAGATAGTAGGGTATGTATGTGATATTGACGTATGCTCATTGCTGCGTGTACCATTGAGATTTGAATAATTTCACAAGTTTTTTTAGGGTTCTGTTTTTTACCCTTTACCCAAAGGACGAAAAACGGGACCCACTACGACTACTGTTCGTCTGTCTGTCTGTCACCAAGCTGTATCTCATGAACCGTGACAGCTAGACAGTTGACATTTTCACAGATGATGTATTTCTGTTGTCGCTATACAATAAATATTTAAGTGGGGCTCCAATACAACAAACGTGATCGGTTGCGTTAACATTGCACCTCATTGGTATCCTGCGCCATACACAACAGGTGCAAACTTAACTTAACCGGCCAGTTAAGATGGGATAAGCACCAGTAATATACGGAACCCTCGGCGAGCGAGTCAGGCTCGCACTTGGCCGGTCTTTTATTTATTTCACCAGTATTTGCCTGTTTGTTTACACTTAATAAAATTTTGCAAGTGAAATTTAATCCTTCTAAATTTCCGATTAAGCTACAATTTTACACACATATTAAACCCAAATAACAATGCAATTTGATGTTATTGCAATAAAGTGCAGTTAGCAATAAAAGGATATCCCATACATACATTTCTTTAATAAAAAAAGTGCAAGTTTCTTAGCCATAGCCAAGTATTGATTGGTATAAAATGCTAATATTTTTGTAATGATTTTAAATGCAAAAGTTTTCTAAAAGTAGATAAGCAGTAATATCACAAACCGTGACTACTTGTCACGTATACATAAAAAAAATAGCGCCTATTCGTGCGCCTAAAAACCTCTAAAACGTGACCATAAATGGCCAAAGCGTACGTTACGTTCTATTTGATATTCATTAAAGCAGTAAAGTCTCCAAATGTTTACAATTTTACATTGAAGCGACAAATTGAACAGAAGGAACGCCGTTGGAAACTCGGGTTCGACCCAGCCTGAACCATGAAATTTTTGGCTTCAATGTTAACTTTACTTTATATCTACTTGATGTCTATCATGCATATACATATATTCGCACAACAACCCTCATAAACACTTACTGAGCAATAGAGTTGTGAGTGCATGGAACAAACTCCCCGAGGATAGAATCCCATGAGTCTCAGATAACCAATACGGAACGGGTTTTTACGCACGTGGTAGAAGTCGAATATCGCTCGATATGTTTCGAGTCAGTGTGTTCAATTGGCTGCTGCAGCGACTGATCGTAGCTCCTGATGATGAATCGCGGACTGATTCGAAAAATGTCAAGCGATATTTGACTTCTACGCCGCGAGTAAACCCGTTTCGTATGTAAAGCCTGACCAGAAATATATGAGGATTGTCAAGAGATTTATAAGATTTAAGTATATGGCAACAATTTTTCAACCAATCGCAACCCACTACCATGACATATTAGGTTAAGTTTAATGGAATGCACTCTTTTCCTGACTGTTTTTCGTGTAGTAAACACGTGTACACTTTATTTATATTTTATCTTTATTTACGTTCACGACTGTGAATGGTTTTCGACATTTTCTTTGAATAATTTTAAATATTTGTCTTTTGAAGAAACCATCACGAATGACATTGACATTGTTGACTAACCATCATAAAATCATTGCCAGTGTAAGAAATTAGTTCCAGTGAAATTCCGCAATATGGTGCATCCTCATATATAGCCTGAGCCTGACCAGAAGGTCAGGCTTTATTTGAATAGGACTTAGTGACTCTTCCAGAAGTGGTTGGAGGTGGCGTCGAGAGTGGCGTTGACACCTTAAAACAAGGGCTTATTATTTTCCAGGCAGCAGCTAAAATAATAACAAGGCATCGATGTCGATGCCCATGGAATAGATGCCAACTTGTAATTGCTTGCTTGATGCAACCAGAATAGACCAATCACCTGAGTTGAAATCTGTATCTCAGTTCCGCTTCACTTTTGTCATTGGTCCCTTATTCTACCCCACCCTTATTCTATCTACCATTGCCGCCGCGCTTGCGGAGTGGGGCTCGGACTCTCAACAGCCATCCCCAAAATGATGGCCCGAAGCCCAGGCACGTTGTCGTGTGCCTGCGACCCCTGCATCGCACTCGTGGTTCTTAGTCACCCGACAGTCCCCCCAAGCTCGGGCGAAACTATGATCCGTTCCGGGTTTTGAGGAAGGTGTATGGACTCCTCTAGCTCGGCCCAAGATTAACAGACTTCAATGCATTATCTAAATAATGACCCAACTCTCTTGTATCTTATTATAGAGACGCGCCGTTTTTGCAGCCGACTCTAATTTAATCCATAAACATTACAATTATCTTAATCATCAATACTTTCCATGCGTGCACCGTCGGACCGACGGCATCGGTGACAGTCACGACGTCGCCGCGTGGTGATAACGATATAAATAAGACATCGATAACTGATAGGCATTCGGTTAACAGGCTGAGATACGAAGGGCAAAAAGGTCAAAGCGCTGGGTATAAACCTAAATACAAATCGGTCTTACAACGGTCTAATAAGCCTGATAGCTTGACTGACAGCGCTTGCATCTTAACCCTTTATAAGGCAGCGGGAATATTTTTCCCACCATACTTTTTTGGTATTTTTTCGGAAACGAATTGAGTGGTCGTTTTTTTGTCAATGGCATTAAATTGTTGATTTCTTACTAACAATTTTTCAACTAGGATTTATGAACGGTCGTCGTACATTTTTTTTAGTCTGTGGCAGTTACAAGTTTGAAAACTAGTTAATTTCGACACCTCCGGCAAATCTTTATGCATCTTCAAATTTTGCGACTTTCAAAAGGTAAGTTGTTATTATCTGAATTCAGTCGAATTTTTTATTATGAATTTACGACTTTTTTTTTACACGCTTTTGTTGTGGTGGTAAATATGTTCCCTCTGCCCGTGTGGTCATTAGGCTCTTCATAGTTTTCTAGAATCCTCTGAAGTTTCACGGTACTGTACTGAACCTCGTCTTCATCAGATTCCAAACCATCATCAGATACATCGGGATCTTCGGGGAGACCAAATATTATTAATTTATTCTAAATCGTTGAGTATTATTCTAAGTATTACTCCTACTCATTTTCCAGATAATCTGTAATAAGCAAAAAAGAAAATATGCACAACATGCCCACACCAAACATGGCCACGGGCAAAGGGAATATTTATACCACCGTGTTTTTTTTATATTTTTTCATTTTTTTTTGGACTGTGAAAACCAGTAAAAAAACCAATCTAGAAACATAAATAGTTTTATTGTAGTATCATCCCTGGATGCTTATGCCTTATAAAGGGTTAATAGTCAAGATATTTGACCTTCTAACTCTTCCTTCTACAATTGACTTCGCCTTAATATCCCCCTGAGAAAATGATTGGGAAGCCCGGTGGATGAGTTCTCTCTCTCTCTCTCTCTCTTCTTGATAATTAGACGTGACTTGCATCGTTCTAGTCTACCATGCTACGTTAAAAGGACGTATCTTACAATGAAATCCGTATAAAGATACCTACGACCTTTTACCGTAACACACGGTAGTAGAGATACCTTTACCTTCAGAGCCATATATGCCTCGTGCATCTTCAATATCGTCAAATCGTCATACAAATATAATAACAATCGTCATAAAAAACATAGACGTAAACATATTCACGGCGGAGTTACGCCTAAAAACAAGATGCACAATGAATAGCAAAAATTGTTGTCCTTCGAACCGTTGAATGAAGTGGGATTAAAATAAATGATGAAGTCCCGACCGAAACCGGAGAGTCATAACCTTAGGGCGTAGATATAACAGTCGTGGAAGAATACCTTTCTATAACAAGAAGGGAATGAACTGGATAAATAATTAGGTAAGCGACGCCGCACAAAACCGAATCTATGTAGTATCGAGAGAAGGCGAAGTCGATATGCTTTATACACAGTTCAGTTCGAGGAATAACGGAAAGGGTTTCACAGAAAATATGATTTAAGGAAGGGGAATGGTAAAATATTGAATGCTGTATTTCTCCCATAAGACTTAAGAGCGGTTTCAGATCAGCGTTCTTTAAGCTCAGCATATGAGGTGTTACAATATAGATCCGTCTCATTGGCAAGGGGAAGGTTTAGCAGCACAACGGCCAGAATAGCGCACGATTGTTAAGAGCCGAGTTAGCTCGATGATCACCGCAAGGCTGTCCTTGACGCTAAACGTGACGAGTTGAAGGCCCGTCCATTTACGGCTATCATAATACAACTATGCATGTAGACTTACGTCTTCGGGCGCATGCATGCCAATTTAGGAGTGGCAGTGGCCAGTTTCGTAAGCGCGTGTAGGTTCGTAGGTATTGGCGTGAAACGCGAAATGTTGTGCACGTGTTGGTAATCACTAATCATGTACCTAATTAAGCTGAAACGACCGTATTCGCGCAGATAAAGAAACTAGCCTAGAAGTGCTTCAATATGCCTAGAAATTTCAAATTCGGCTTCATACGCTTTCAACGTGTTTTTTTCGACCCTGTCACTCTTCCTATGATTCCCACATGCAGTGATGGGCCAGCCTTCTTCTTCAACCACTTCGCCATATCCCAGACGTCGTCTTCGGAAATATTGCATTCCTTCATGTCTACCAGCAACACATTACGGCCTTATCACATTTGCGATTTGCGAGCGAATTTTGTATGAAGGCAATTACGCAGCGAGTTCGCCGCGACGCTGATTTGTACGAGTATAGAAAACTCGCTCGCAAATCGCAAGTGTGATAAGGCTCTTAGTCCAGCAGGCCTATGATTGCTTTTATCACGCGATAATTAAGTGACAAAGCATCCGTTACGTTTTGTCAAAATGCGAGTGTGAGTGACAGATGCTTTGTCACTTATTTATAACGTGATAAATGCAACAATCATAGGCCCGCTAGTGGTCTTAAGTCTCCCTCTAAAAGTCTGTTTCCGGAGCCAACGTAATCGGGTAGTCTCCTTTTGATATGTCCATATTAACACCTCATCCTACTGTTCGCAGCTTTTGTGTTTTTTCGACCCCTGTTTTAGATAATATATATCTAACACAAAGGAAAGGGGGTGGTTGAAATGTTTACTCACACCGCGTTAGATGAAACTAAATTAAAAGCTTGTAAAAGTCGGAATCAGAAGATTGGGAAGTAATAGCTGATACTGAAGTTTCTCGAAAAATGCATTGCTGCTTTGCAATAAAAGTTATTAAGATTGTCGTTGATGATTGGAATAGGTCAGTAATCGCAATATAGATTACCTTCACGACGGAGATTATGACGTCACCAAAGGTTTATCTAATCAATGCACTTTCGAATCTGATAAATCTACATTACACCTCATCATTGTTTTTGCCGAGGAAGCAATGACTTTTTTCATAAGGAATTATGTTCAATGTGCCTAATCTCCTATGGAACCAGCGCGTCTGGTGAGACGCGACTCTTTGTCGCGCGACATATACTACCAGTCACTTTCCTAAAAATACCGCGCGAATACAAATTATTACACTTACACAGTAAAGTAGGCAAATATCTCTTCATTGCCGTTTAAATGAATTATCTGTCACTTTCCTAGAAATACCGTGCGAATACAAATTATTACAGTTACATAGTAGGTAAAGTAGGCAAATATCTCTTCATTGCCGTTTATAGTAGTTTATGCAACTGATACATAATGAGAGGCA
Organism: Apotomis capreana; assembly: GCA_947623375.1. NCBI lineage: Eukaryota > Metazoa > Arthropoda > Insecta > Lepidoptera > Tortricidae > Apotomis > Apotomis capreana. Next base: position 36,999,980 of record OX392500.1, read on the forward strand.
TTAAAACACGAGTGTGGTTTTATGAAACGAGCGTCAGCGAGTTTCATAATAGGATCACACGAGTGTTTTAAGGCCTAATTATGTACAGTTGTATACACTACTTTATCTACACACATATCATAAGTACTCTAAGATGGGTTCAGAAGCCATAAGGAAATGACCGGCACCACTAGTGCTACCTGTAAAATATCTAAAAACGACATATACTAATGCAGTAAGAAATAAATCTGAACAAATACATAAACAGATTATTTATTGTAATAGTTGTAATTTACATTTACATTGAAACAATATTTTCAACTAAAATGTGAATTACAATAAACTTATCACAATTATACTTTCGTAACAGCAAAGAACCAACAAACAAATGACAACAATAATGGCGGCAATTCGGACCTCCGTCAAGACGAATGTTTTTTTTTCTAAATCATATACCTACAAACGAATGTATCCATATTCTCATGTCACTCGAGATCAAATGTCGTGCGGTTTTTATAAAAAAACATACTGAATTGACGTTTCGTATCGATAACAATATTAATATCTATGGATACTAGAATAGAGACCTACTTCAGTTTTGACAGCTGTTCCAAATTTAAAGTCATAACCTTACAAAAATTGATAGCGTTATAACATTACAGTACAAATTTTACCTACTGCCACAGATAAGAAAGTTCTCATAGTAAAATTGGTTGTAGTAATGCTGGTCATTTCCTACGGTTTCTGAACGCATTTTAGAGCACTAATGATATGTGCGTAGATAAAATGAATTATCTGTCACTTTCCTAGAAATACCCTGCGTAATACAAATTATTACAGTTACATAGTAAAGTAGGCAAATATCTCTTCATTGCCGTTTAAATGAATTATCTGTCACTTTCCTAGAAATACCGTGCGAATACAAATTATTACACACTTATTACACAGTAAAGTAGGCTAATATCTCTACATCGCCGTTTAAATGAATTATCTGTCACTTTCCTAGAAATACAGTGCGAATACAAATTATTACACTTACCTACACAGTAAAGTAGGCAAATATCTCTCCATCGCCGTTTAAATGAATTATCTGTCACTTTGCTAGAAATACCCTGCAAATACAAATTATTACACTTACACGGTAAAGTAGGCATTATCTCATCATCGCCGTTTAAATGAATTATCTGATTTATTAAATAGAAAATGTAACATCCACCGCCAAAGAGCATATGACATCGGTTATGGAGATGACACGGCTTTGAGAGACCAGCGGCGCGGGGAGCGGTTGAGCAAGAGATCCGAGCGCAGCGGCCATACGAGTGAGCGAGACACACGTGCCGCGCACCGCTGCCGACGCACAAAGTCGTGGCATCTCTGTTACATGCTTATTCTGGCGTCAGTTCAATGCACCATTCTAGACTGCAGTCAGTTTACTGTCATTCATTTTCACCAGTAGTTGGACCGATCAGCCCGAAAGGGATACTATCATTCTCTCGTCATTATGACCAGGCTGCCCGTATAGCACAACTATATGCCTCGCGACTCTTATGTGGCGTGACAGCGCTACCCGTCACTTTCTCCATTACTGCACAGTAAGAGACGGGTAATTACCTCGTGCGAGAAATAGTAGCGTATAACAGTTATGCTAGAGGTGCTGAGGGACTGAACTGACGGCAGACTGGTCATATAACCGTTGTCTATATATTAGCCTCTGTCATCATAAAATTGTGAACTCCGACAGTTTATTTTATAACTAACTGGACGTGACCAATATGAGTCTTTATTATAGGTAACAGAACAAGTTACAAGTGAATAAATCTGATATCAGTAAAATGTGATTTTGGTATCATTCCATGAGCATTTCTCAAAAAGTTTGTACACAATTAAGACAGAAAGTTAAAGTCAATATAATTTTCCTATTTTGTTACCAATTATTTTAGTAATTTTATATCAATGTTATGGCTATGTTCGATAATTAAGGTTCTGTTATGCTTATACTTTTTTAATTATATAGAATCTGATACCAATGTATTGGAAATCGAAATCACAAAGAAAATTGGTAACAAAATAGGAAAATTATATTGGACTTTAAATTTTCTGTCCTAATTATGTACCTAGGTACAATCTTTTTGAGAAATGCTCCCATAATGCCCGGCACTCACTCCGCCCCTCAAACTAAAGTTATATCTTCGTATACTGTACCACTGACACCAATCTCTGTCCAAGAGTAACTGACTCACGCAACATTTATAGTTATAGCTATAGTGCCCAGGGATAGTGGCGCTACAAACAGCTTTCATATGGCAATAATGTGCATAACGTTATATATTTGCATTATTACCTAAACATTAATAGCGATTTGTCACTAACCAAATTCAAAACATTGTTTACCGGAATGCTGATCAATCCTTCGTTTTTCTTGCGAAATAAATACTGAATCCTATTGAAAAACCAAACTTTCATCACTATGGATAGTTTTGGCTTTACTATGCAAAAATGCTTGAAATTTGCGGAATATCCTGTCCAGTTTCTTTGTATACATCAGTGACATTCACCGACTTTCAACGTCAGTTACCAAAACGTTGGCAGGGAAATAAATTAGTACGTACCACTGAAAATCCGCAGTATGGCGTGGATTGAAAAACACTCAGTTGGGCTATAACATACGCTATATATTGGGTAAAGGCTGAATCGCACATTCTTCATCTTCCGTTTTAGACACGTAATAGATAATATCTAAATAACAAAGTAATTAGTTACTATTTGGCAACAACGCAAAAGCTATTATTAAAATTGCCCCCCGCGATTTCTTATCATTAATATGGCCATTATCGGGAAGATAGCGGGTTAAAGTTAACAAACACTTGACGTCATGTTATGAATGTCTTGATCGGTCATGTTTCGACCAAAACAATGATTAAACTGATTACTTTGGATTGATGTTAGAAAAAATTGGTACAATTAAATTATTACACGCATTATTATAACATTTATAAGAAAGCGGCTCTTAGATTTAGATTTAGATTTATTTATTTCATAATAACAAATTACATTATAAATTATCCTAAGTTAATCTACATGAATTTTGATATTATGATCGTCAATAGAAACATAAAATTTAATAATAATCATTCAAATAAGTCAAATACACCATCATAATATCACTACAACAATAAAAATAGAATCGTAAAATGCAATGTCAGATAAAACAAAAAATAATGTCACTACGAGTAAAAAACTAGCTACACATCACCAATGGGATCGTCAGAAAAACATTAAAAACTAAAATAAACAAATGTCATTTTATAATTTCATATCCATATACTCGCTTACAGAATAAAATGGATTTTCCAATAAGAAGTTTCTCAATTTTCGTCGAAATGTTTCGTCAGATGGTTCAGTTCGTATTTCGGCGGGTAGATGCTCGTAGTAGGTCGGGCCGATGACGCGCGGGTTTTTACCTGCAAGTGCCATGCGACGCGGGACTGTTCTGAGCCTGCCTGACGATCGAATCTGTTTGCCCAACACTTCGACACGTGCAAAAGTTGGCAAACTCTTTCTCACGAACATTACAATTTCAAATATATAAAGTGAGCAGTGCGTCATGATCTGGTACGTTTTGAATAAATCCCTACAAGAATGTCTGGGTTTCACCCCAGCCAGTATTCTGAGTGCGCGCTTTTGGAGAATGAGGACTCGTTGGGCATCAGTAGAATTACCCCAAATGATTATTCCGTATGACATCAATGAATGGAAATGCGAATAATAGACAGATTTTAGCCCATTTTTGGTTATTAAAATGGTTTTAGTTTTTTTAATGCGAAAACAGCACTACCCAACCTGTCACAGCCTTATAAATTGTTAACTGAATTGAGTTATAGCTATTATATAAATGCATATATAGATAACATCCATGACCCAGGAACAAATATTCGAGTTCATCACACAAATATTTGCCCCGGCCGGGATTCGAACCCAGGACCGCCGGCTCAGTAGGCAGGTGTCTACAAACCGAGCCAACCGCGTCGTCGAGAACGTTTCCCCTACCCATAATAATAATGGGAAAATTTCCGGAAATTGTCCGAACCAGCACATCACTAAACGCATATGTTCCTTATCGTGGCAAAGGTAGTAGTGATGGTAAATATAAAAAAAACTCACGTTGGTAATTAAACTATATAATATTAACTACAAATTTGCGTAAACTTAGTACCAGTACGACTTGGCAGGTACCCGGTCTTCCTCGATGCCCATCGACTCCATGATGTCCATCTCGAAGGTGGCTAGTTTGGGCTGGAACGTGATCTGAAATAACACAATACAAAATAAGTGGAAAAAAATATTTATGGTCATAAAATATAATTATACAGGTGAATCATAAACACAGACACCCTCCACTAGACAGAGCATGTAAGGCGACCCGCGCGCACCAACGATATGGTACGGCAGAACATTAAAGTATCAACACGGCGGCCACCGTTTAGTTGCGTCCATGTTTATGAGGTCTCTCTACACCACTTAACACTACAATTTAACATGTTATTTATTTAATTTCTTTTTTCGTTGACGTACGCATGGATCATAAACAAGGACGCAACTAAACGGTGGCCGCCGTGTTGATACTTTAATGTTCTGCCGTACCATATCGTTGGTGCGCGGGTCGCCTTACATGCTCCGTCTAGTGGGGGTTGTCTGTGATCATAAATCATTTATTTGCATAAAACATGGTAGTAGGCGCAAAAATTGTGCTTTCTGTTCTGAAGGATCACTCAAAAAATCCGAAGTCTCAATTATCCGAATTTTCTAAATTCCGAAAGTGAAATAATCATTTTCGCCAAGGATCATAATGTTACATTGGTATGTAACAAAAGGTATTTATGTATGTATGCAAGAAAAGTTTTGTCAATATAGTTAATTACAAAGCTTTTGCTGGCGATGCAAAGCATCCAAAATCTTCTCTCATCTAGAAAGAGGAAAAAAAGGAATAGGAGGGTAATTCTTATTCTCATGCATTTTTTGTGATTTGTAAGAATCACATGTTTATTTTGTTTAAATCAAAAATCTATTTATGCCTTTGTTGAGCAAATATCCTCTAATTATCTTTTATAAACACATTTACCTTAAAATATTCAGAAATATATATAAAAAAAAGAATGTTTGCCCAAAATGTCACGTCCATGCCGTGTGATATCTCCCGATTTTCTAATAAAATATTTTTTTCTGCTACAATATCAAGTAATTTTGACTAATGTTATACGAATGACGCAAAGCTAATAAATGTCTGATAACATTATTAAAAAGTTGTAAAAGTATAATGTAACAGTTTCTGATTCAGAACATCATAAAGTTTGTGATCAATTTTTTTGTCACAGCCATGTGTGTTTGTTTAAATACGTGTAACTTGGTCTTGGTAGACAATTATATTTGAAGCTAGCAGCCCTATTTAGGCTTTTTAAGAACGGAAAAACTACCTTCTTGTCGGTTCTGCTTATGACAAAGTGCGGTGAATGTATAGCAAACATATTTTCTTGTATTTATTAAAGAAAAGGACAACCTTAGTACGTCACCACCGTGGAATGAGTTTTAAATGTAAGTTCTACTGTTATGTTATGGATACTTATATAAATTGTACTCCAGAAATAACAGAATACGGATATTGTTTAAAATTGGCGAGACAAAGCAAATTGTTCCATTATGTCGCACATGTTCAAAATTTGTCACGAGGTCACGACCATAGATAGATCTAAATGTCACGACCACGGAATTTTTCAAACCTCGGTTGTGACATGTAATGCTTGGTTGTGACATTCTTGTAGTATATTTGAATAATTTGATGATTTTGTTTGCTAGGTTGGGTTATCAATTTGTTGTATTTTTTCCGCAGATGTCACCAAAGAAAAATAAATTAAATCAGCCATCTAGCGAGAGTATCTTAAGATGTTTGTCGTGACTCTTCGCTATAAGACCGTTAGCCGAAACGACTATCGGGACAATGATCGTCGAGTCAACATCACCTCGTGAGCCAAGTAAGGTACTTGCTGAGTTTGTCCTTCTCGGCCTTCACGAGGTTCTCGTCATGGGGGATGGTGATGTCGACGAGCACTGCCTGGCGCTTGGATCGATCTACCAAAACGATATCAGGCTTATTGGCTACAATAGTCCTGTCCGTGATGATAGATCGATCCCAATAGAGCGTGGCACGACCATTCTCAAGAACTGGCATCGGTGCGTACTTATAGTACGGCACCTCAGACCCCACACGACCGTATCGAAGAGCATGTTGCTGGTGAATGATCCTGGCTACTTGGTTACTTGTTATTTGACACAATTACTTGATTTTCGATGAAATTGTCACACCCATGTTATACAGTCTCACAACTATGCTTACGGATGTCACAGCCGTGTACACATGCATTACTTTAATCACTTGCAGAGGGTATTAAGCTTGTCCATCTGCACCAAAAATTAGCCTTTGGTATGTACTCTTAATATACACCGCAATATATCACAGTTTTTTTTTTTTTTTTAAATGTTAATATTTTAAAACTATATGAGAATCACCCAGGAAGACTTGTGTCCGTGATTATTTGACTCGAATGCACACTAAGCAAACGAGTGCACATTTGCTATTACCTTTCGCCCTTCCACCCCCACATCAACTAGCGTGCTCAAAGATAGCAGGGCGTGCTATTGGCAGTACGTAGGGCTGCCATCTCTAAATTCATCGAACGCGGACAACGACTTAAAAAACCTGGACATTTGTCGTAAAACGCATTTTTTCCCCGGACGCATTTTTTCCGAAAATAATGTACTGAATTAAAAAAACAATCGCTATACTTTTCATTCACATAATAAGTGTCCCTTGTTGAAAACCCCCCGGACGGCCCCCGGACGGCCTCCAAACTAGGACAAATCCGGGGAAACCCGGACGGATGGCAGTCCTAGCAGTACGCCACTAAAAGGCATGCCTAATAGTAGCATCCTACACACACGCTAGTAGGTCGCATTTACTCAATAGTATCATGCTTTCTTACTTTACTAGTAATCGAATGTGTAACATGGCTTGCATGACTTAAGTTGACCACTATCCAATGGTCACGAAAAAATCACGATACCTATATCACGTTGGGGGAGGGAGGGGTATAAGGAGACCTCACGTGTATTTTTCTACAGTGAACAAACTAAGAAAAAATCGAGGTAGCAAAGAACCTCACCAAAAATCACCATTGGGGTCAAAAAGTAGTCGAAAAAAACTCAAGTGACTTGTGCACAAGCCCTCTAAGTAGCATGAAACTCACCGCGGTGACGGCATCAGCTTTGGTGTCTTTCTCGGCATTCTCCAAGTACAGCTCTTTGCTCTTGTAGTCTATGGTCTCGTCGGCTGTCTTCGGAACCGGGATGATGCGACTGCTCGCTAGGGACACCCGCACCTAGAAACGTATGAAAAGAATAGGGCATCGTTGTTGACAACCGAAAATCACTATGTTCGTTAAAATTATCAAAGCTCCTTAATTAAAAGGTACAAATAAGTAAGGTTGATCCGGCCCAGGGATAGTGGTGCTACAAACAGCTTTCATATGGAAATAATGTGACCGACTTCATATCACTGCTTCAGCCTCCGAGATTATCGCACTTGATAGTCAAAACAAAATCAAAATCATTTTATTCAAAATAGATCCATGTAGAATGCTTTTTGAAGGTCTACATATACAATTCAAATCATTTTAAAACTAAGTCATAAATACCCTAAAATACTAAGTCATATTACTTTATGAGATTTACAATCAAAAATTGTTTAAATAAACAAGCTTAAATAATTAACACTAACACAATTATTATTAACATTAATTCTCCAACCATATGTGTTCATCTGAAAAATAATCGTCTACTTTATAATAAGCTTTCTTTCAGGTTAGCTTTACCATAGTATCAGACCAAAACTGCTCTTCATTATGTAACTAAAGATTACCTTCTCTCCTTCCTCTGTGAACCTCCACTCAACTTCTGTGGGTTTGAGGGTCTCCGGGTCGACCAACTTCACATCAGTGGTTACCAGCAAGGGAGCCTCCGAGCGTATAGTGACACCGGGGAAAGACTTGTCTTTGCCCACCTGCGGATAAATAAAGATTTCAGGAATCCACTGTGAAAGGGAACTAAGTTAAAACTACTGATTATATGTGTTTTTATAACAAACAGACTAACACAAGTATCTTGGATACATATTTAACAATGTCAATACAAAAACTAGTTGTTCCTCTACAATGTAGAAAAGTTTAATTAGGTACTTTGGATTGTACTCACTGGTAGAGGTACTATGTGGGTTATTTAACACATTCACTGCCTAGGCCACGCCCTCTAGCTTAAGAACAAACTTTTATGACGGTGAACGCATATATGCGTTGCTGGCAGTGAATGCACTAAAGCCCTAGAAAATAATCAAGACACATTTGCTTGGGCTGATTTAATTTGGGAGAGGTATGTTAATCAATAAAACCCAGACTCAAGAAACATATTATGTGTGAAGCTTTAGTGCATTCACTGCCAGCAACGCATAATCATTATCAAGGTCCGGAATTCTTCATAGCAAAAATCAAACATTGATAGGGTTCGACCAAAGTGTTTTATCGACTATCGATAAATAGTTTTCACTTAACGAAACATTGTTAAAGTAATTAAAATCAGACTTTTGGATATATACAGTGGCGTTCAGCCAATTAGGGACATCATTATTTTATTTCATACAACTGCGTATAAAATATCTTTTGATGAAAAATGTAAGATGCGGTTGACCATTTTTATTATTATGTTATTAATAAGTATAAGTATGGGTGTTTAAACAAGGTTTACTATAGGGAAAATAAAGTTTCTATAAAACATGTTCTCTAGAAACTAGACATGTTCAAATTAACACTTTTAACAACTTACAACTCCATACTTTAATAAATTAGAAACGGAATACACATATGTCTATTTTCTAAAAAATATGTTTTACAGAAATTTTATTTGCACTATACTAAAACTTGTTTAAACACGTGTACACCATGTTATCTATACTATTATAAAATTCTAGATTTGTATTGAAATGATATTTTCTACGGAAAGGGGTCACGATTTCATTTTTCATTTTCGTGATGCACGGTCGTCATTTGTTTTGTATGGGCGCGCGACGCCATGCCTGCCTGGCGCCATCTGTTGGTCATAATTTTCTTTGTCTCGGATCACGCCGAAACGGCTGGACATATTTTAACCAATTTTGGTACAGGGATGGCGTCCAAAGATGGTTATAGAATACTTTATATCCGTCTCAGTAAATAAAAAAATACGAGGACGAAGTTGCGGGCGTCTCTTTGTTAATAATAAAATTGGCAAACGTTGTTCATAGAATTTCTAAAGTCATATTTTATATGCATTTGTATGGAATAAAATAATGATGTTGCTAATTAGCTGAACGCCAGTGTATATATCCAAAAGCCTGATTTCATTACTTTAACGATGTTGTGAAAATTATGCATCGATAGTCGATAAAACACTTTGGTCGAACCCTATCAAAGTTTGACATTTGCTATGAAAAATTCCGGACCTTGATCATTATGTATCATCAAAAATTTTATTTTTGATGATACATAATGATTCCTGACTTAAACACATAGCAATACGAAGTTGAAGCATAATATTCTGCTTTATGCAGGGCCAGTAACAATTTCACTAACTGTATTTCAAAAATAATAATGTGTTAGAACTATAATGTGTTTCTTCATGTTATACAGAAAGTTTCCTAATCTAGGTCTGATCTAGGGAGCATTCACGTCCCCAAATTTATATATTAGAAGAATAATAAATTCTTCTAAGCAAATAGCGGGAGAGGGCTACCATATTTAGCATCTCCCTCAGTTTTATAAATTCATAGATAGCCCTCCAGGGCAGGGAAAACATTTTTTTAAGTGAAACTTCTAATGCGACTTCCAACAAGGTTGCGTGAAAAGTTTAACGCTACCGTGGAGGGGTTAGGAAAGCACTGTTAAACGTTCAACGCAACAATCCCACAGACAATGCGACAGATTTAAGGTTACGTCAAGGTACGTCTCTTGTGAATATCAATTGATTGTAAGGTTTTCTCTTTTGAAATTACAATTTCTACCCCTTCCCTATTTTCATTTCCACATTACGAAGTTTCACTTCTTCCGCGCAGACGGCCTCCACGCACTATTTTTTTTTCTTTAACTATCCTCAATCAGTGTTGGTGATACTCACTGTCCTAAGGTGTGTGTTGAGCCCTTCGACAATGACCCAGTTCCGCTCCTGGATGACCTGCACCACGATGCCCTGCTTGCCCTTGTCCTTGCCCACCATCACCTCCACTCGGTCACCTCTGGAAATAAACAGATTTTAATTTTATTATGATTTTTTTCTAATCAGATATGCGTGCTAATGCAATGGCTCGAGTGTAGTGTCAAAGGCCTTGACTCAAGGTGCCCCTGTTGGGGATGCAAGTTCAAATGTGGCTCAAAGTATGAAATTTATACTTTTAATGTGGGATATTGTACTGGTAGAGTATAAGGAGCTGGCTAGTAGACGTTAAATGTTAGTTTGAATATAATGAATATGTTAGATTTTATAGAATGTTACTCAGTTAACTTGTTTTGTATGCTTTTAGAATTCTACTGGCAAATTGTAACTTTTATAATTTTGCGATTGTAATAATGATTACGCTCAACGAGCTTAGATTATTATAGTTTATGCATATAATGTTTTTTCTCAAGTAAGTGAATTATTGTTTTTCTTTTGAGATATAAAGATCTTTAAACCGAGATTCAATATATGACGGAGAGTGTCAGACGATACAATGATTTAGCAAAGGACGGGCGAAGATTTGAAATTAAGTTGTAAATATGTAAACAAACGACGTGAAGTACGTTTGTTTACATATTTACAACTTAATTTCACTTAATTTCTAGTACGTTTTCCCTACCCAATCCCCACATAACAATCTTTATTTAATTTTATTTTCTGGATTTGAAATTATAATGGACATCAGAAAGTAGAGTAGGTATTCCCCATACACAAGACGCGATTATCTTGTAATTATAATTACCTAAAGAAACTCCATTCACCAACAGGTTCCAAAAATACTTTTTTTCGATGAACGCCGCGTTCATTCTGTAACCGAAACTGACCGGTCCATGGCCGGTTGGTGGTGAAGCGGAACTTTTTGCGAGCTACCTGCGCCTTCGGATACTGTGGATGACCCGTGGGATTCTTCCAATATACCTGAAACAAAACATAACGTTTTTATAGGTTATGTACAAAAACGACTGAACTGTATGCCCGTTGTTCCCTAATTACCTGCTCATAGCTTCTTTTTATATAGGATTCTGGCAAATTCGAATATTTAACGGTAAGATCTCCAACTTTCTTGGCGAGGAAGCCAAATATTCGCATCTTGTTTTGTTCTTGAACCTCCTTCACAAACAATTTTACAATTTAATTTATATAATTTTTGACATTGACATTTCTTCTTATTTTTTTAGCTGGCAAGGAAAAGACGTTTCTTTTCACGATTGATTGATATACGTCTGTACTTTATTGACATAATATATATGTAAAAAAGTTATAATTTAGGAATGAACTTATCAAAAGCTCGTATAAAACAAAAAAATTAAACTACTGACTGGCATGTTTCATTACATGTTAATCACTGATGGTCAGTGTCTAAATGATTTCTGTCTGTGTACAAAAAATCTATATGTCACTGTCAAATTGGTTTGGTTAATTATTTTTCTATTACACAAATTAAAAAGCTTTCATATTGAATCCTTAAATTCCTTTACGGTAGCTCAAAATGGGTAAAAATGAATTTAACCAGTAGGTTTTCAACATCTCTGCTTTTTATTTATCAAAAACATAGCGCACCATAGACAATTGACGTAAATCAGCTGTCTGATATCAGTCGTTGTAGGTGGCAGCACAGCGTCACGTGAATTTTCATGGCGCTGAAGCAGGGCTAGTCCCGACGTCTTGTGATTTCACGAAATTATAGCTGTTTCTAATATTTACTGTTAAACAGCATAAATTTTTAAGTTCTAGGTGAGTACAGTAACATAACTAGTCTATTTTAGTGCGCGGTGTGCTGTTAAAATGCTTTTGCGCGGGACTCGAATGTGTCAAAATAGTGACGGGTGTACTATGGGGTGGTTTGGGGTGATTTGCTGTGGTAATTGCGGCGCCTGGATGTCTGAGCGCTAACAGGGCGCCGGAGAGCCGGGGCGAGTATCGATTCCCAATCCCACCGCGTCAGACCGCGCAAAAACACCACTCTGTTCCCCACTTTCGTAACAAACAGGACGTATCCAAATATCTTTGAACCAAATCGATTTTTTCGACAAAGAGAACTATTTAGGTTTCTCATCATGAAATCTGCTGCCTATTTGGATGGGCTTGGGCCTCGTGATATTTTCTAAGAGCCTTAATTCTCGCTCAAGGTCAGTCCTTAATAATGTTTTACATTGGCGTGGTGTCCAGTACCTAATATGTATGTCTTTTCGTGTGTAAAGTGAACCCGTGACCAGGCTCTAAACTAGAGTTCGGAATATTATGTGGTCACCCAGTTTTATTTAAGTTTGGTTGTGGCCTGGCAACAGAGGTTGCACTACTGTCCTGTTCTGTATATTTTGTCTTAATTTGTAATAAGAACATTTAAAATGGGATGCTTAGTGAAGTTGTCTTTATGTTCATAATTTGACAATATTTGGTCTAATTTGATACAGTATTGTAGTGATCTTCTTCTTAGATATTTGCCATCTCTTTCAGTTATGCTTCTTTTTTTTTCTATAATTAAATTGTATTTAAAAGTTACTGATTGGAAAAACAATCACATGTATGTAATAAAAGACGGAGTTATAAGGTTACAAACATTAAAAAAAAAAAAACATAACCTAACTGAGAACCCCCTCCTTTTTTTGAAGTTAGTTAAAAAAAAGTGGTATCCCATAGAGGATCTCAAAGTTTTTCCATTTCTTGTTTATGACTTTATAAGACATGGAGGCAACTATGTAGACCTTGAATCCAATTCTTCATCTTTCCTAATCTGGGTACTCAAAAAAAATGTTAACAGTGACTAATAAGCGATACATAATCTTAACTAGTTCTAAATTACCCAAATTCTAAAGAACAAAAAATCTCATTCTATGCTTTTCTAGATTTTTGTTTAACACATTTTTATCTGTGACTAGTGAAAATGTCGGAGTACTGGGTGGTCAGCGCTCCGGGCGAAAAGACGTGCCAGCAGACTTGGGACACCCTCAACGATGCCACCAAATCGGGCAACCTCAGCATCAACTACAAATTCCCCATTCCCGACCTGAAGGTATGCTCTTCGTTCATTCTCCGAAAAAAAATGAGTGGGATGTTCCGATTTTCGGGGGTCTACGGAGACGTCCCGATTAATCCTAGATTGAGATGCCAATTTATCAGATTTTATTCAGTTTTACTTGTCGCTTTACAAAAAAAACATAGTTTTAAAGTTGTTTTTGTGTATTTGGAGTTCTTAAAACCTGCTATATCTGCAAACTTCTATAGAAGAAATATCTTTAATTTATTATCAGTGCTGGAACTTTAGATATAAGTATGAAATTTGATAATCAAAATAAATAATCATCATTCAGACTGATTAGTAATCAATAAGATTTATTCTTCTTCATTTGAATAATCTGTATCACAAATATTTAGGTTCTTCTCTTTTTTTGACCTTTTAGGGATTTAACCTTAGTTTTACCTGGAGCGCAAGATCTGTGATGTTGATGCTGTCTCACTCTAAAAAGATCAACCAAAAAATCTATCATATCTTTCATTACTTACATATTTTTTTTGCCAGGTTCAAATCCTGGCCAGGGCAAATATTTGTGTGATCATGGTTGTTATATGTATTTAAGTATTTTTATCTATATTTTAGTATGTATATCGTTCCCATAACAAGCCTTCTTGAGCTTAATTTGGGACTAGATTGATTTGTGTGAGGTTGTCTGATATTTATTTGCAATTTTCACTAACCTTTGTTGCCAGGTGGGAACGTTGGATCAGTTGGTGGGTCTGTCAGATGACCTCGGCAAGCTGGACACCTTCGTCGAGGGAGTCACCAGGAAGGTGGCCCAGTATCTCGGAGAGGTGAGTGAATACTGCTGCAATTCTTCTTCCTATTACCTTCTGCTGCGGTGTAGGGCTTGAATGAAATTCTTCTATTGGCAACGGTTTGGGCAGTCTGCTCTACCTCCCCCACGACATTCCCATCCTGCTCTACTGAGCGACGCCAAGTTGTTTTGGACGGCCTTTTAGGGTTCCGTACCCAAAGGGTAAAACAGGACCCTATACTAAGACTGTCCGTCAGTCACCAGGCTGTATCTCGTGATAGTTAGACAGCTGAAATTTTCACAGATGATGTATTTCTGTTGCTGCTATAAAAACAAATATAATAAATACAACAAATAAAATGACAAAGGTTGACTGAGAAAAACACAATTTTTCTCCGTCAAAGTTACATTTGTGCAAAATACCCAATTTATAGTATAAAGTCAACCTTTGACAATGGTATCTGTAAAGTTACCTAAACGTCAGGGAGGCTCAAATAATTAATATACGCGATGTAATCCGTTTAAATTGTTTTATTTAAATGTATGTTTTTTTTTTTGCGGATCCCAAAAGGCCTCGTCACACTTGCGAGTTGCGAGCGTGTTTTATATAGAAATATCAGCTGCGGCGAACTCGCTGCGTGATCGCCGCCGTACAAAATTCGCTCGCACATCGCAAGTGATAACTTGATAAGGCTCTAACAGATTAACAGATAGTGAATTCAAGATGTGAAATTGGATGACGTCAGTTTATTTGTAAACTCAGAACGTCATTATACGAATATCCTTGTGTCAAGTATTTCTCATCTGCAATTCAAAATTAACATTACACATCACTTACAGACAATCAGGTACCTGATCATACCTCGGGGATTTCGGAGTACGAATATTTGACATTAGCCAAAGAGTAGATATTCAATTGAACACAGAATTGAGAGAAACTTTTTGAAGTATATCATTTATTAGCGACCCGCCCCGGCTTCGCACGGGTGCAGTGCATCATACATATAAAATTTCCTCTTGAATCACTCATCTATTAAAAAACCGCATCAAAAACCGTTGCGTAGTTTTAAAGATCTAAGCATACATAGGGACAGACAGACAGACAACAGGAAGCGACTTTGTCTTATATCTTATCCTATGTAGTGATGTATACTGATATAATATATAAGATTATTTGTACAGGTATTGGAAGACCAGCGCGACAAGCTGCACGAAAACTTAATGGCAAACAACAGTAAGTCACTTATTCACATTTTGAGACAGTTTATTTTCATGTGGCACTAAACATTTTATTTGTTTTTGTTTCATTTTAAAACTATTTTACATCTAATTCAAAGTGATTTCTTATAAAAAAACAATAACGGTACTTTGTTTGGTGCCATTTGGTTAAAAAAAAATAATAAATGGGATAAAATTGAAACTAAATATATAGTTTTAGAAAGTTAAATAAAGTATTAAAAAGGACAAAGATTTTGCATGTAAAGTTTAGAATTGAACGATGGCATGTTTTTGGGCTAGACAGGACATAGGCTGCTTAAAAGCAGGAGAGTTGCCAGCATGAATAACTAATTCATAGACAAGAATGAACTGATGTAGACAAAAAGAAATAAAAGCACAGAGTAGTGCGAAAAATTTTAGCATGCGTCGCTGGATCTCGATGGTTATATATTTTTTTAATTTTTATACTTCCTATTTGATTTTCGTCATTTATGTTAAAACTTATGTATATTTTGCATGTAATTTTTTTTCACACTGACATTTAAAATATGTTACTTATTTAATATTTGAACTACTATTGGTGATTTTATCTGATTTTTCTTTTTTAATTTTATTTGCAATATAAAATTGCACTGTATATAAGAATGTTAGTACATATTTTTTTACACATAACATTTTCATAAACACATCTCATTTCACCTTTAATAACTTGAATCTTTTTATACTTAAATATTACATTAACACATGTATATTTAATACGTCAACGAATCTTTACTCGATGCAAATCATTCCGTACTCATCCCGTGAGACGGGGTGTTTACATTTTAGAATTTTGATTCTTCTATAGTTCAATATTTGATATATTTCATTACTCGCACCTAAATGTTGTTCGGCATATATTCATGTTGAGCATTTGTGAGCTAAGATGAGCGTCACAATTATCAACTAGATAGGGTAAAAATCATCATCATCAATTAATTATTGGCCACCGTTCAATAACCGGCCACCTCATATTAAAAATTAAATGCGTTCACCTACAAACTGAATTCATTTTAGTATTACGTGGCCAGTTTTTGAAGGGCTGCTAGTAATTAACACCTTAAACTTAAATTAATTATGTTTATAGCCGAAAAGAGTTAATTTTTAGTATGAGGTGGCCAGTTATTGAACGGTGGCCAGTAATTGTCGATTTCTATTAATTTCTTGTGAGGTCATAATATAATTTACACTTGATAAAGATTCGTTGAATACATTTCTTTGTAAAATGGCTAAGAATGTTGAGTGGACAGTGTTTGTATCGTTCGAATGTTTTTGTTTTAGAAAAGAGGTTCATTTACTTAATACTATTTTGACCTCTTGCACATTATATTGCATCACAGTATCACCGTGTTTTGAAATGATATAACGTAGACTTGAGTGGATGATTGTTGCATCGCATATTTGTTGCCTTTTATTCGGTTTTAGAAAGATAAAGTCTAATTAATGAGACTTACACTTAAAGGTTGGCGCTTACAATTCAATTTTAGGGACGACGGCAAAAATACTCTGTGATTAAAGTTGCATATATTTATGTGGTGAGTGTTTTTAGAATATTTACTTACATTTTCGATTGAGTTATATATATTAGCGGGACAAATAAATTATTATATTCTGTTTATGATATTCGTGAAACATATTCATTATATTCAACGCTTTTTTTATGTATATAAATAAGTTTCGAGGTTTCGTTTATGGCCACCTTTGATATTTATTACTAATGTAGATGGTTGCAAATTATTTGAAATTGCATTTCAGTGTCTGAAAAATGGAAAAAGTTTTTTGGCAGTGAGTAACTATATAGTAGTATATGTAAAAGCTTCCAAGTTAACGCGCTTCGGGTGCTTTAAGGGTATATAATATATCGTTTATGATGTATGTTTTATTTTATGGCAAAGTAAGTATTTATATAACCGCGTAATTATTAAATGTACTCGTCGCGTGACAGTGTTATATTTAGTAAAATATATATGGTTATGTTTGATTTGACGGAGAATATATAAAACGCTTCAATTATTGGAGATATTTTAGTTTTGCATGTTCGCCGCTTAAACGCACTTTTCTATTTTCGTTTACTTTTTTTGGTTTAAAATCGGTGTATGGATTTTGCCAATTAGCATCATTATGACTCCGTAACTTATAAAGAAAACACGATAGTAATTTAATAAAAATATAAGATAATAATATTCTTATTTTACATAGTTTCGTCGTTGTACTTATATATTAAATTTTGTAACTCCTGCTATACTTTAGGTTTTCAAGTGTTTAATGTGTTTATTTATAGGTTAATGTAAATCGTGGCGTTCAGTGTATAGAATAATTGGTGATCGTTTTAAGATAGGTAATGCATATTGTTGATAAGTTTGGATTGAACAAAAACTCACCTCTATAAAGTGGTAGGTATATGTGGTGGTGAAAATCGAAGTGACCGTTCAGGTATGCGCAGTCCCTTGTATCTTTATTTCTTTGCGTTGTAACTGAATGTCCTTTGATTTCGACTACCACACGTAATTACGCAGTTCTGATTTAAAGAATGTGTCTTCTTGCGTTATTATATTTTACCACGATATGAACAAGAGCTTTTTGATCCTTATTTATCTATCTATATTCGACTTCACAACGACCGGCGGGTATTAAAGTATACTATAAGTGCACAGGTGTTCGATATAAGATATACCTATAACTATGTCGTCATACCATAGATATCGCAATCACTGCCTCACAAGACATTCATAGCTTAGCCATACGAGCTTCTACATACCGTCTATGCTTTGCGCTTCTTGTTATTATTAAATTTTTAATTTATTTTCCTTTAATTTATTTCTTATTTTTCGCTCCTATCCCACTAAAATCCTATTTTTATTTAATTTTCTATAAAACAAGCTTAGGTTCAAATCTGACGCTGGGGAGCGTTTTATAGGCGTATAAAAGCTTTATCACGTCGTAAACGATGAATAATTCACAACAATATCACGGTACTAGTCTGCAGTCTAACTATAACAGTGGAACTACTTATCCGGGCGATGGTTCTATTAGGGGGGCGTGTTAAACGATTTGAAAGCGATATTCTCCACTGAAATACAGTGCTTTGCTTTTGCATTGAATTTTTGATATATGCATAAATTTATATCCGAAAATAGTGGAACGAACTGAAAGCATTTGGGCTCTTCGAACCGAAAACATAGTACACATTTTGATGAATTAGAACACATCTCGTTGTTAAATTCATTCAGTTGAAGATTCGAGCTATCAATATTTGTTCTGCCCTTAACACGTTACCTTACTGGCCATCTGACCCTGCAGCATGATGTGTTGTCGCGGGTTAAAGAGCATCCTTCCAGTAGACCGTCATAGAACAGGCGTAATCGTAAAGGAACAATAGAAATTAATACTGCGAACCGGGATCATTTTATGAGTTTCATGTTGGATAACTATAGGCTATAATCTAGAGACGGCCATGAAATACCTTATTGGGCTGACCATAGAAATACAGCTGATGATACCTCGTGATCGTGACGGCAGTGAGGTAACAGCTAAACTAAGTTTGGCTCGAGAGATGCTCTGGAACCCGCGACAAACGTATCGTGCCGCACCAGGCATGGATTCGTACGGCGACCCCGGCGGGGGCGAGCCGCCCGGCACGCCGACGTCGCCTGTCTGCGACTCGGCGTTTTCCGAACACCACGGCTGCTGGCCGTGCGAGCACCGGGACAGTTGTGAGCAGTCGCAGGCTTCGAGCGGCAGGAGTTCGCCGCACTGGGACGACGAGGAGGAAGAGGAATCACGGCCTCATCACGTGCTCACGCAAGGTTTAGGAAATTTGGCCAATTCCAACGAGTCCTTGATGCTGGTGAATAGTCCTAGCGGCTCATACTCTACGATAAACGGTCTTATAGCCGCCTTAGATCAATACTTTTATTCGTCATCACATGTTAACCTAGTCTTATGTTGAAGGTGTTTGCAAACTTGCGCGAACCATCTACTTCAAACTTATGAGAAAAGGACATTTTTCACGCGGCCTCACGACAGGTGATTAAGCCGCAAAATGGAAGCTACGACCCCGATAGTTTTAAACTAAGTGCTATCACTTTACGCTAACCGATATAATCTCATAATCTTGTAGTTTATAGTAAATCAATCTTGACAGTTAAATTGTCCAGAGCAGTTACCTATTTGCTAGCAAAAAAGATATCACATTAGGAACTATTTAGACAGCATCAACGACTCCCACCTTTTCCCTATCCGGTAGGCCCTTTCCGCTCAGACCCCGTAGGTTATAACAATCCCTACGAACAGCGCTGCCTGCGATTTTTACAGTCAAAAGTGAAGGCAGTGATTGCGTATTAAATTCATAGGTAGGTTGTGGTTAGTTCTTATTTAAGCAGTTGGCGCTGGCCGTATATTTGGTATCAAGCGCCACCCTAAATTAAAAGAAAATAGTGCCATAAACTTGCCATGTTTTGATTTCAAAGGCGGCTATCAATATCATCGACTACTCTCATTTTTCTGTCACGCGAAGCATTTCGGTACTTCACACCCCTTACGCTTTCAAATTGCTGATCGATAAAACAATGTGGTTGGTTGACCTAAATTAAAAATACTAGATTCTTCAGTATTTGTTATTAGTAGATAACATTTGAAATTACCCGATTGGGTAGAGTTGGTTATAGAGTGCTTATAGAAACAAATCTCGCCGATATAATGTCTTTTTATTATATATTCGTTTTTAATTTGAGTTTTTCGTCTGCGTGAGTATATATGCTGTCCGCTCGATTAAGTTACCTTTCTATAGTTTCAAGCAATTTTGTTACTGATGGAAATAAGTTTCTGGTGCTACAAGTTTGGGTTGGCGCTTAGTCACCGGCTAGCCATACCCGCAATTGTACGTCTGATTGTCACCTATAAATGTCGCTTTTAAGTATAATTGCTGCTATAATTAAGTATAACAAACATGTAGAATTAAATGGACTTTTAATGTTTCTTATAATTTCACTATCCAGCTAAACACACGAGTTTATTTGAGCTTTTATTGTTTTAAAGTTTTATTTAGCATCGATGTTAATTTTAACACTATTTAATATATGTGTAGTATTTTTTAATTCCAAGTCATATTATAAAATATATTTACCCAAAAAATATTTTATTTAAGTTACGCCACTTCTGCAGTTTTCTTTCTGCATACGAATTAAAAAGGGCAGTATTTTAAATTAGAATGGTTCGAGGTTTTTAATTTTGTGCCAATACTTGTATATTGTAGGTATATCTATGTGTTTTACTGTATCTATATGTTATAAAATTACTTTATTAATCAGCTTCCTTATCGGCGGTGTTTATTTTTCCTCGTCTAATAAATTTTGGAAACTTCTTTTGAGAGTTTTGGTACTTTTTTTTTGTAAATGCCGAATACTTTCCGATACTGTACACAGCCCTAAATATAGCAATCTTAGGTAATTTTTATCAATATCAATAGATCATTGTTGCCGGGTGAAATCGTTTTTAAAATCGCTTAGTTTATGCTTTGATTCATATGATTAACTGTTTGTGAGATTTTATTTTCTAGACAATAATACTAGTTTGATTATTTACGATCTCTTGCGTGAATTTTTGGCTATTTACTTCAGGTTCACTGAGTGAGTAGGAGGCTTACACTTTCGCTGATTATGGAAAGTTTGGCTTAAGCTCTGCGATCCTAAATAAGATATGCCGTCAGCAACGAGCGGCTATAGGTGGGAGCGGGAGGTCAGAGCGAGTTGTCTCGCTCTTTCCAGTGGCTGGCGCTCGCCGCTGACGGCAGATCTTTAATCCTATATAATACGGGATTATTATATAGGATAGAACGATGTTTTTCTCTATTTTAGTGTTATTCGGAATCATTACAATCTAGTTGAAATTCGTGCATGCGATCACCTACTAGATTTTTTTTGACTTGACCATATTTCGCCAATCGCTCAGTAACATTACGTGACGTTTATGGGATAGAATAATTAAACATATCATTTTATCGCATTTTACTTATATGAATATTTATCCTATTCAATTACATCGAGAATAACGTGGTTTTAGATATTTAGGCATAGATTTAGATTATTAACGAAGACTGTACTCTGGAAAGCATGGTAGACCATTAGTGGCGATTCCCCGACCAATAAAATAGAACTAGTAAGTACTTGAATGTGTGTACCAATCATAGAACATTTATACTAGTAATTGATCACATTGGTGTGACATACTCAACCTTCCACATTAGTATAATAAAGAGAGACATTGTTTAATTCTCGTATCGTGCGTTTTACACTCACGTGAAACTATTCACGTGAACTTTGTCAACCGAAAGTTATCGCGCCGCTGTACGGGTAGCAGTCCTGGATGAAGAACTCCGCACGAGTTCGAAACATGTCGGGCCGTTCCTGACAATTTCACGTGAGTGTAAACCGCTTAATACAATAATTTAATATGTCTCACGAAAGTCTTAATAAGATTAGAGACATTGTTACATTTATTTCCTATTGATTGGTCAACAACTGGTACCTGGGCAGTTTTAAGGCCGACTATCTTATTTGGTGTATTATATGAGAGAGACGGTTTGGGCTGTGATTTAGAAACAGGCGGTGAAGCGTTCATACTTACGATTCTTGCTCGTTCGATTATACAACAGGAGCAAAGTTTGTGAGGATTCGATATATTTCTTGTAATTATATGGAAATCTCTTCTGTTTAGTAAAGGTTATGGCTACAATAAAGTACCACACACGCATACGACACCAGCATGTTTGACCAGGGTGACAGTTATTTGAAGCGTTAACTACATATTTATCTCAGAATAGGACACTCATAATTTTTAATTTCATACTCAGATATAGATATCAGATATTGTCTAAAATACCAAAAATATTTAGAAAAAATGTAATATGAAATATGTATTTATAATTTGTATGTAATTGCTTTGCATTGGTTGTAGACATTGTACCCTTTTTCAAGGCATGAATACATGTATGCATGAAGCAGTAGTCGTGAATGTTACTATAGTAAGTAATTAAGTTTATTGTGTTTCATGTATGATGCATGACATGTGTTTTGCTAGTTTTTTTTCTTTTTAAGCCTTTTATTTTCAGTTTTTCGCACTTGTGGAGAAAGCCGAGAAAATTAACATTAACAAATAACACGTAATTAAGCCTGTCTTGCGTGCGCCCCTATTTCATAAACAATTTGTACATGTTGCATGGATTATTTTATGAAAACTAAATTAAAATATACCATTTTTGGTTAACATTTAATGAAGTATACGATATGGGGAAGTATACAAATATTCACGGAAGTGACGAATAAAACTCGTAAAGAATATGAAAATTATATTTTGTTTTTTAAACTGAGTCTTGAAATTTCCCATTAATTTAAAGGGAGATTATTTTTATATTGTCACAGATTAAAACCGTAAGGCCTTTGCGTCGAAGCTAATTCCGCATTTTTTTATTAGTTAGTAATACATAAAACACTTGTCTAATTATGCAACATGTTCAATTGTAAATATCACCAGTAATTTTCCCTTACATACAGAGATACAACTTCAATAGTAGATCCATGCCACTTCGTCTCACCAACGTCTGGATTCCAATAACAAATGAACGCCACCTTGACTCACATGTGAATTCCAAAGTTAGTTTAACGCCAATTTGACTCACCTTGGATTCCAATCGTAGATGTCTCCCAACTCCCAACTAAGTCCAGTGACTTATAATAGTGGCTAACATGTCGTATATTATTCCAGCCGACCTACCCACTTACCTGACGCGCTTCCAGTGGGACATGGCCAAGTACCCCATTAAGCAGAGCCTTCGCAACATCGCTGATATCATCAGCAAACAGGTATAGTTTTAAAGAAATTTACGTCCTTACTATACCATTAACTTATTTGCACTATATCAACTTTGGAACTCGATTGTTTTTATTTTACGCTACGAAACTACTGTTCAATGTTGGGTAATGTACAGGTATATGCATTTTAATATAATCTAGAACTAATCTATTCGCTCGTGATAGTTTTCCTTATGAGCACGTTACATGTACGGATATCAAACAAGCAAGCAAGATTCAGACAAAAAAATCCACTTAAATGCCTTAATATTATGCAAATGGATTCCTGAATCGAAAAATCAGAACATTAAACATACAACACTTTATACTCTCGCGGTTTGTACACATACGAGTAACACAAATTATGAAGGTATAAATAAGGAATATCGGGATAGGCCCGTTATACTTTGGGTTAATTATTAAACATACAATATGTTTTTGTCTAGGTTGGTCAGATCGATGCGGACCTCAAGGTGAAGTCTGGCGCCTACAACGCGCTCAAGGGCACCCTGCAGAATTTGGAGAAGAAACAAACGTAAGTTTTTGCATACAAATTCAATAAATTAACTGTTAATGTATCTATATACATAGTTCTCGGTTTCCGCGACTGTCACACATTTAAATAAAACAATTTAAACGGATTATATCGCGTATTTCAATTATTTTGAGCCTCCCTTCCCCTTGAATTGTTTTATTTAAATATAGATATAGTGTATCAGAATCTGCGATATCAATGTTCGAATTTGCCAAATTATGAAAATATTCGTAAAATACCTAAACACACATTAAAAATACACGGAACCAAATAAACTACTATTAACTTTTGGACTTTCATACTATTTTTAAATCGGCAAAAAACTAAAAAGAAGCCGTGTTTTGACTACTGATTTTTATGACGTCACTACTAGTGATGGGCCGTTTCCGAGAATATTCCCCAGGCGAGAATATTCTCGGAAATATTCTCGGAAACATTCCCCATGAGGGGAATATAGGGGAATTTAGGATTTGTATATGAATAACATTTATTTTATGACTTTCTCTATATAAGGAAATGCTTATCCCATCAAAAACATAAATGTAAAATGAGAGCCAAGTTCAATATCGCGTGCACTTCGCCGACAAAAGAATTGAGATCTGCAAGGGCGCCAAGTTCCTTGCCCTAAAATTTTTAGATACAAGGACATGCGACATACTCAATGCATTTATTTTACTTGGGGTGTAATTCAATATCAAGATTTGACTTGGCTAGTTTTCACAAACTAACTAAATTTTATAAAAGTAACATAGTCATAGTTCATTATCAAGCTAACAGTATAAGTAACAAGACGTACACTAACTTGCGTACTTACCTTTACGAAAATAGGTTAATGATTTGATTGATTTTGATTTATAATATAAATTTATATTTTAAAACTAGCCAAGTCAAGTCTTGATATTGAATTACACCCCAAGTAAAATAAATGCATTGAGTATGTCGCATGTCCTTGTATCTAAAAATTTTAGGGCAAGGAACTTGGCGCCCTTGCAGATCTCAATTCTTTTGTCGGCGAAGTGCACGCGATATTGAACTTGGCTCTCATTTTACATTTATGTTTTTGATGGGATATCATTACTTTTTGTACAGAAATTATTATGATGTGTAAATTACTTAATTATTATTTGTTAATTAGTTCTGTGTGCTATTCTAGTACATCTTTTGAAAGTTTTGAACAAACAAAGAATTTTCCAAAACAGTTAGTACGTATTGGATTTTTATGTGCATGTATGTGTAAGTGTGTGCGTGTGAGTGTATATGCTATTCTAGTATATCTTTCAAACAAAAAAAGAATTTTCCAAATCGGTTTATAAATGACAGAGTTCTGAGGCAACAACCATCAATAATAATAATAATAAAAAAACATAAAAAAAACACTGTTTTTGATTTTTATATGCATACACACACAATTACTAAGCTGGATGCCAAATTTCACCTTTCTAGGTCACCTGGAAGTGGGTTAGGTTTTTGATTACTAGTCAGTCAGTCAGTCAGTCAGTCAGTCAGTCAGTCAGTGATAAAAATACCGTTTTTTGGACTTTAATATCTCAATAACTATTTAACCTATGTTAATGAAATTTGGGGTTCTACTTGTTCTAAAGGATCTTAATACATAAGCCAAATTTCATTTTTTTATGTTAAATAGATTTGGAGTTATTGGGGGGTCAAAAGTGGCTCCAAACGGTTCGTGTAATATAACACACGGCTGCTGCTCGCCAGTTCCTGCGGTGAACTTGGCTGGACACGCTGCCGCGTGTCTAGATCTATTTAATAGGTTAACAATTCAATAGAAAAAAATATAAAAAGTCAGCTGTAAATGTAAATTTCCTATGTTCTCGAGAATATTCTCATTGTTCTCCGGGAATATTCTCAATGTTCCCGGGAATATTCTCATTGTTCCGAGGAATATTCCGCAAGTTTTTAAATTGCTCTCAGGAATAACATGGTAAAATAAATACCAGTGAGACAAGCAAGTTAATTTCTGATAGAGAAGGAATAGAGAAAACACGTGTGTTGTCAACGCAATTAGCAAAATAATTGTATTTTATTTAGTTTTTATCGTTTTTATGTATATATTTATTTCATTATTTCAATAGTATTTTAAATAGGTAGTGTATAGTAGTACCAAAGACAGGCATGCCATAATTCATTATTTAAATACACTGCCAGAAACATAAAATAAAAAAAAAGTGAATATCAGCATTTAATCTTTTGCAATATTTGATAAAATTATTTTTGTTTATCAGTTGGATCCAAGCCAATGTTGATGCTCCAGGCAGGGTTCCATAGCCGCTATCACAAATATATTACAAGATCAAGAAGAGAAGTCTTGTTTTGGTTCGGGGGCTCATCCCCCCCGAGCCCTCCGCTTCGTAAATCAACTCGTGACTTGAAAGTTCAAAGTTGTGTTTATTATCTAAATACGGGGGCTCTGCCTCCGAGAGTGTCTCTTGTAGTCATCGTCTCATCACTTTGGATTTAAGCTATCATGTGTTCTTGGTAGTTGCTTTGATTTGAGTGCCGCCACCGCTTGTCCTAGCTCCACTTGTGACTTCAAAGTTATATCTTAGTCATCGTTTCCGAAGTTGACTTAAAATAATCAAAAGACTAACAATCTTGTTTCCCTTCTGTTCGGTTTCTCCCCTAGGCCCCTCCCCTATCTTATAGTCTTCGACTCCTCAGTAGATTTTACGGAATTAGAAGACATCTTCTCATTTTCATTTTCGGATTCAACCGTAACTTATTACTGGAAACGTTATTCGTCCCATCAATGAGGCGCATATTTGGCGCACTTTTAGTGGATTATTTCTGCCATGTCTCTGTAGCGGAAAATCATGCCGACTGTTTTTCGCGCGGCTTGACGTCTTTAAAGATTCCAGGCCAACTTCTGGTTTCAAAGATCTTCTTAAATGCAGCGAGATCCTACCGACTGGTCGGTAACCTCGTTTGATCCGTCAGTAGTTTCAAAACCAGCCAAGAGAAGACACATGCATTGATTTCAAATCCGTTAATTGACTTACCGCTCTTCCTTGTAATAGCTGAACAGATATCATCTTGGTCGAAGTTGTTGCGCTGTGTTGTACACGTCTTCGATTTGGAAAACTGCTTCCACAACTTCAATATGTGTCTGCTTCAGATTTAAATTTGGCGCAGTCTATGTCTACAACAGTGTCATTACAAAATGAGTTTGCGGGAAGATAACCTGTGTTCAAGAAATTTTCAGCTCTTAGAATTATTTCTGCAGCATGGTGTTATTGGAGTAGGAGGTAGCTAGGCGAGAAGCTTCTGAATTAACCTACCAACAAAAACACTAGATCATACTACCGTAAAATGGACACAAACACGAAACCAATCTGATTGCAGATTCATAAAATATGTCATGCTGGGCCAGATGAATCGTTTTGTGGCAGCGCGTCAGTGTTAATGATTTTTTTCTGCTAACTGCTAACAAAGTCATACAAGTTTCAAGTTTTACTTCTCTAAGTACCCTTTATGAGTTGGTTGACTATTATTACTCGTAAACTTGTAAAGCCTACCCTAGCAGCGTTTATATAGCCAATACCCAAGAACTCCCAAAATTTGCAATTTATAGTTTGATATTTCACAAACAGATCTATAAATCGGAAAATTGTTGCAACAAACCTGCAACATTTTGTAAGGCCTATCCAACGACATATCACACCATGGGGTAGACTAGAAAAAAAAGACATCCCCACTTTATTATAGGGGGAGGTAAAGTAAAAAAGTATTTTTCCAAGAATTTGTTCTACCAATTTGTCAAAATGACTTATATGTATAACCATGCCAAATTATAACTTTCTGGTACTAAAATTCTCTCTAGTACTAAGAAAAGTTCAATGTTCCCCATTTTGGAGAATATTCTCGGGAACAAAGGAAATTTCCGGAAATATTCCCCAGGAGAATATTCTCGGGAACGAGAATATTCTCGCGGCCCATCACTAGTCACTACACGTCACTAAATCGCCAATTACTAGCCACCATTCAATAACTGGCCACCTCATACTAAATATGAACTCTGTTCACTTAAAAACATAATTAATTTTAGTATAAGGTGTTCAATAACTGGCCACGTTATACTAAAATGTGTTTTCGGCAGTTCCGGGGCAATCTGCAGAATCCTACGCCAAATCAGACGACGCAACGGAGCCACGCTGTTACGTCGTCGCCTAAATCAAACTAGATTTAAGTTCTTTTTTGTAATGTAATTTTGTAGTTCACAGTGCCTTGATGGTTTAATTACTGTAATGCTGTGTAACTAATTTAAATAAATAAATAAAATGCATTCTGTTTGTAGGTGAACAGAGTAAATTTTTAGTATGAAGCTGCCAGTTAGTGAACGATGGCCAATAATTGGCGATTTACCTAATTAGATGTCAACCAATACGATGGTAATTAACTGAAAGGTTGTGTTGTGTTCCGCAGCGGCAGTCTGCTCACTCGCAACTTGGCGGATCTGGTGAAGAAGGAGCACTTCATCCTGGAGAGCGAGTACCTCGTCACGCTGCTCGTCATCGTGCCCAAGTCAGTACCTGTCTTATTAATTCGTTGAAATATGCAGCTATCACACTTTCCTAGTTTAGTCACTGACGAGAGGGATGCAGCAATACAAAGGAGTGAGATGGAGTTAGCTCCATACGTGTATCACATATGGCTGCATCCCTCCCGCCAGTGAGTAATTATGGCTATTACACCACAATAGATGCGTTGTCATGGCTTCTTCAGTAATAGAGAGAGAATGTAAAATATTGGGAATCCCTGTTAATATGCACGTTGGGTGGGGCAGGGAAAATGCACAAACTCTTAAAGTTTTTTATTAAAATTTTGTTGCTTCTATAAAATCATTATAACCTCTGGCACTCTCCGTCATGCGTCCAATGTAACACATTCCTTATTTCATTCTATTCGAACTTAAATTAATCGTCTAGCAATCAGCTCTTGATACTTAACCAGCACCAATTCCATATACATAATATTTGGTAGGTAATTTTAAGTTATATATACAAAGGATAAACAAGCCAAAATTGTATGCATTCGACTGAAGTCCAACTGTGACTCGAACACACGAGTGTGCGTTCGTACATATCTATATACAAAAAAAAACAGGATCAACATTGATTATGTTCAATAATTTCAACTATTTAAATGTTTGTGCTGAAACGGGAAGATGGCAGCATAGAGTCGACCAAAGCAGAGTTTCTAGGCAAGATCGAGAGGTTCTATGGTCAGTTATACACTTCAGGCGCAAAGCCCGTTGACAGCTTGGTAGGCGATCCAAGAGCCAAGCTGTCCCGACATTATACCGAAGACATCCCGGACATCAGTCTGTACGAGATTAGGATGGCCCTGAAGCAGCTTAAGAACAACAAGGCGCCGGGCGAAGACGGAATCACCTCAGAGCTTCTGAGAGCGGGTGGAACACCGGTACTTAAGGTCCTCCAGAAGCTCTTTAATTCCGTCTTGTCCGAGGGCAAAACGCCTGAAGCATGGAATAGAGGCGAGGTGGTACTGTTCTTCAAGAATGGTGATAACAGCCTATTGAAGAACTACAGGCCCATCACGCTTCTAAGCCATGTTTATAAGTTGTTTTTCAAGGGTCATCACGAACCGTCTCGAACATAGACTTGATGACTTCCAGCCTCCCGAACTAGCCGGTTTCACATACATACGCTGCGGCAAGTTATACAGAAGACTGAAGAGTATAACTTGCCATTATGCTTAGCGTTTGTGGACTATGAGAAAGCCTTCGATTCGGTGGAAACATGGGCGGTGCTCGAGTCACTTCAGCGATGCCATATTGACTATCGGTACATTGAAGTGTTGAAGTGTTTGTATAGTAACGCCACCATGTCGGTCCGAGTTCAGGAGCAGAGCACAAAGGCCATTCCATTGAGAAGAGGCGTAAGATAGGGGGACGTTGTGTCCCCGAAACTGTTTACGGCCGTTATGGAAGACGCCTTCAAGCTCCTGGAATGGCAAGGACTTGGCATCAACATCAATGGCGAATACATCACTCACCTTCGGTTTGCCGACGACATCGTAGTCATGGCAAAGTCGATGGAGGAATTCAGCATGATGCTCGATGACCTCAATCGAGTTTCTCAACGGGTGGGCTTAAAAATGAACATGGACAAGACGAAACTCATGTCAAATGCCAAGGTTGTGCCCATCCCAGTCTCTGTTGAAAACTCAGTACTCGAAGTTGTTGACTCATACATCTACCTAGGACAAGTGGTCCAATTAGGTAGGTCCAACTTCGAGAAAGAGTGACCTCTTTCTCGAAGTTGGACCTACCTGCCGAATCCAACTCGGCTGGGCAGCGTTCGGGAAACTACGCAATGTCTTTTCGTCCGACATACCTCAGTGCCTCAAGACGAAAGTCTTCAACCAATGTGTGTTACCAGTGATGACTTACGGCACCGAAACGTGGTCTTTCACTATCGGCCTTATCTCAAAGCTCAAAGTCGCTCAACGAGCAATGGAGAGGGCTATGCTCGGGGTGTCTCTACGTGATCGAATCAGAAATGAGGAAATCCGTAGACGAACTAAAGTAACCGATATAGCTCACCGGATTAGCAAGTTGAAGTGGCAATGGGCAGGCCACATAGCAAGCAGAGCAGATGGCCGATGGGGCCGAAAAGTGCTCGAGTGGAGACCTCAGACCAGCAAGCGCAGCGTAGGACGTCCACCTACAAGATGGACAGATGACCTTATAAAGGTCGCCGGAAGGCGCTGGATGCAGGTCGCTTCCAACCGGTATATATGGAAGTCCAAAGGGGAGGCCTATGTTCAGCAGTGGACGTCCTATGGCTGAGATGATGATGATGATGATGGAATGTTTGTGTAATTATTCTGGGACATTGATTTAAATGTCTAGAACAAAGAGTATGTAATCACTACGTTTTAAGAGACGGGAGTGCCATACAAAAAGCCTGAACTCGCATTAGTATGAAACGGGGGCGAAAACATACTGCCAATATGAAGCCGCAAACAATATTAGTGTCAGTGTCAACTCATGACATAATGCCAACATCAAGAACAAAATAGGGATGTCACATGTTAGACAAATTATCGAATTATCGATATCGATATCGGTATTTAAAAAGAATGGTTCAGGCGGGGTTCACATTCGCACCCGCGTCTCCAACGGCTTTCCGATAATTTAAATCATTCAATATTTCGCTTCAATGTAAACATTTGGTTTACTTTAGGTTACTGACTTCATAAAAAAAAAACAAAAGTGTGCAAATAATTTTATTTCGTTCAAACTTTGCTTGGCTTGCTGATAAACATGGACGAAAAAAGCCGTTTCATCACTCCAGTCTATGCTTCAGGTTGACCGTTCTGCAAAACAAATAATACAGGCTAAACAGAAAATTACAGAGTAAAAATGTATCTGTTTGACCAGATGAAACCGTACCATTCATAGTCCATTGAAGATTTTTCGTTAAATATTTCTGTGACCATAATCTAACTCAAACTGGCATAAAATGTAGTGATAATAATTTCTTATCCTCTCATCTGAGACGGCTTTAACAGCTGTATTCAAGTGCACACTTTTGTATAAGTACCTACACATACCAATAGGCTTTTGCTTCAAGAAAGATATTCCGTGTTTACCCAGGTATTTTTCACTTCAAATGAAAATTATCGATAAAACTTACATACAGCACTATTGTTTACATACGTATAAGGGTATGTATTATTTTACCCGAAATACCAAGTTTTCAATGAAACTTACGATTAACATGGTTATAACACGCAGTAATTAATTATATTTTTTACTTACCGATCTTCGAACGGTGGAAATCTTGCCATGAATAGTCTTTTTTGACCGTCCATTCGACACGTTTTCATTCTGCATATTGCGCACTTTTTCCTTTTCAATCCACTCATTTTTGCAATTGTGATTGTCTTGTGTACCTTCTAGACGACCACTACACCCAAAGAATGCAAATTATTAGATTATTTGTGAAATTTGAATTATTTGAAAAGATCGCAGAACCTTGACAGAAGCAGACTACACAACAAAATAGAAACGTCATCTAACATGGCATGGCGGACAAAAATGGCGGCTGAAGTACAACCCGCCTAAATTCGATTGTCGCCAATTATCTAATGCTTTGTAGGTTTCAACGTTCTTTCAAACTTAGATAGGTAAAAAATTCGCCTCCGTTTCATACAGCCGTTGTCGATCGTTTTTTTACCTTGAGAGTTGCGCGAGGCTGGTCTAGAAATTAAATAGTCGAATACTGACTCCAATGTTCTATCTTTACACAGTTTTTACTTATGTGGTATTATCATGACTGTACTGGCTCATCACGTAATTAATAATTAACATTCCCCAGGGCTTTGTTCAACGATTGGAACACCGGCTACGAAAAGATCACAGACATGATCGTGCCGCGCTCGTCCCAGCTCGTGCACCAGGACCACGACTACGGCCTGTTCACCGTCACGCTCTTCAAGAAGGTAACCTGTCGTTCATTCCCCTGGCGTGTTCAACAACTGGAACTCCGGCTACGGGAAGATCACAGACATAGCCGTGTCGCGCTCGTCCCAGCTCGACCACCAGGAGAACGACTACGTACTAATTCACCGTTATGCCCTTCAAGAATCGATCATTCCCCTTGGTGGTAGCGGTGTTAAACAGCTGGAACATCAGATAACGAAGATTGTCCTACTAGTACAACGGCTACGGCATCTTCAAGAAGGTAACCCTTAAGACCCGCCGCAGATGTTCGGAATTTTCGTTCGGTTTCCGTAAGGAGTGACGTCAGAAACTGTCTCTGTTTGTTATTGCGATGTTTCGCTTGCTGATGACATTCCGTTCGGTAACGAAGTCTGCGACGTCCCTAAATATGAAAGACTGCCTCGTTATATGTGCGTTTACAGATACCACTTGTGGGTTGTGCTTGTGCGAGGAACTGTCTGAACTAATTTAGAATGCGGCCATGCTCGTCGCCGGCAGGGCGCTCATACTTTGGAACCGTGAACGTTCGAAATGTAAAATGAGTGAAAGTTATATTTGTTTTTTTAGGAACAATCTTGAGAATGTTCAATCTGTTCTTTTGTGAACGGACGAAGACGACGGTTCCCCTCTAATTACAGCCCCCAGACCCTACTTACCTGCATCGACTTATGATAACAATGCAACTTGACGTGCGCAGGTGGCGGACGAGTTCAAGCACCACGCGCGCGAGCGCAAGTTCGTGGTGCGCGACTTCTCGTACAACGAGAGCGACCTGTCCGCCGGCAAGAACGAGATCACCAAGCTCGTCACCGACAAGAAGAAGCAGTTCGTACGTACCGACAATAACGGGAACATCAGAAAATACCGACTATTTATTTAAAGTTTATTTATAGGGTAAATCGCCAATTATTGACCACCGTTTAATAACTGGCCACCTCATACTAAAAATTTACTTCGTTCACCTACAAACAGAATTCTATTCTGCTAGTTATTGAAGGGTGGCCAGTAATTAAAACCTTATACTTAAATGAATTATATGTAAAGGTGAACAGAATTAATTTTTAGTTTGAGGTGGCCAGTTATTGAACGGTGGCCAGTAATTGACGATTTACCCAACAAAAGTCTTTACAAATGGCGGACTTGATGCTAAATGGCATGGTAATAATAGTTATTATTCATTCATTTAAAATCTGAAAACAGAATTTAAATTTTCCGTTAAATAATAAATCTTTATTAATAAAAAACATAAGAATAATCGTTAGCATAAAAAGTCTTACAGCTACACAGAACACACTTAATACTTGTGTCTGAACTAGGAAAATCCTGTATCTCAGGCTTAAATGGTAACGATGTGTGCGTTTTAATCTCGTATTTTAATGGCATCTCCCTTTATTTGATAGAGGCAGAGGCCTATCCTTTTACAAGATAACCTGCTACAAAAATGTGACCAGGGTACTGACGCTGTTGAAAGTTCAAATGTACCCTTACACGGTGATTTTGCTGTAGATTTTAACTACTTTGGTTAGATTTGTAATCTTCAGACATATAAAACTGGAATTATGTAGTGTATTATACTCCTGAATATAATCTGTGGTAATCAATGGTTCTGTTCTGTTCAGGGTCCCCTGGTCCGATGGTTGAAGGTCAACTTCTCTGAGTGCTTCTGCGCCTGGATACATGTTAAGGCGCTTCGTGTGTTCGTCGAATCGGTGCTCAGGTTAGTGGACATTATAGTATGACTAGCGACCCGCCCCGTCTTCGCACGGGCGCAATGCTGATAAATTATGCATGTATTATACATAACAACCTTCCTCTTGAATCACTCTTAACTATAAAAAAAACTGCATCAAAATCCGTTGCGTAGTTTTAAAGATCTAAGCATACATAGGGACAGACAGCAGGAAGCAACTTTGTTTTATATTTATGTAGTGATTCTTATTATTTTCTATTGGGATCAAATGTCTATATGGGACTAATTAGACTTAGACTGCTCTAAAAGTCAAAATTGACCATTAAAGTTCAACATTTCAACGGAGCGCTAAAAATGCTCTATACAAATGGCCACCTAATCGTGACGTCATTATATGAGTAATACCAATATTTGTATGGAGACAATATGCCATTGAACCGTGCAAAGTTTGTTCATGGTTGTCAAACTATTATTGTTTTGTTAAATTATGAGGATTCTGAAAAAAAATGAAATTTTACTTTATGGTTAAAAAAAAATTGCGTACCTGATAGTAAAATGATAAAATACACGAAAAAGCTTT
Organism: Apotomis capreana; assembly: GCA_947623375.1. Classification (NCBI taxonomy): domain Eukaryota; kingdom Metazoa; phylum Arthropoda; class Insecta; order Lepidoptera; family Tortricidae; genus Apotomis; species Apotomis capreana. The sequence goes on from OX392500.1 coordinate 37,034,482, forward strand.
TTTTTTTAAGTGGGAAAAGTATTATTCACTTCAAACAGTTGGTTTAAATTACCAATATAATTGTCAAAATATGATACAAAAAAATCAATGGAATAAGGCCTTTTAAGTTAGGTCTGTGTTATAACATTCCAAGATACAATACAAAATCCTTTATTGCACATCAAAAGAAGTTTACAAATTAAACACAGAAACAATCATTTCGATAACGGTAGACAACAGGCGGTCTTATCGCTAAAGACAGATCTCTCTCAGACAACCTTTGGGTATTTGCCTAACCTAACCTTTATTTATTTGGGGATATTTTATGGTTCCAAAAAAAAAATCGATGAAAAGTTTGTCTATCAAACCGTGAGAAGGTTAAGATAGGTGTTGGTGGGTTCCAGGTACGGGCTCCCGGTGAACTTCCAGGCGGTGGTGATGGTGCCCGCGCGCAAGAACACCAAGAAGCTGCGCGACGTGCTGCAGTCGCTGTACGCGCACCTCGACCACTCCGCGCAGTCGCACGGCACCAACGCCGCCGACGTACGTACATTACATACATAGTACATCAGTGGGCCCATACATGTGGCACTTACAAGAACACCAAGAAGCTGCGCGACGTGCTGCAGTCGCTGTACGCGCACCTCGACCACTCCGCGCAGTCGCACGGCACCAACGCCGCCGACGTACGTACATTACATACATAGTACATCAGTGGGCCCATACATGTGGCACTTACAAGAACACCAAGAAGCTGCGCGACGTGCTGCAGTCGCTGTACGCGCACCTCGACCACTCCGCGCAGTCGCACGGCACCAACGCCGCCGACGTACGTACATTACATACATAGTACATCAGTGGGCCCATACATGTGGCACTTACAAGAACACCAAGAAGCTGCGCGACGTGCTGCAGTCGCTGTACGCGCACCTCGACCACTCCGCGCAGTCGCACGGCACCAACGCCGCCGACGTACGTACATTACATACATAGTACATCAGTGGGCCCATACATGTGGCACTTACAAGAACACCAAGAAGCTGCGCGACGTGCTGCAGTCGCTGTACGCGCACCTCGACCACTCCGCGCAGTCGCACGGCACCAACGCCGCCGACGTACGTACATTACATACATAGTACATCAGTGGGCCCATACATGTGGCACTTACAAGAACACCAAGAAGCTGCGCGACGTGCTGCAGTCGCTGTACGCGCACCTCGACCACTCCGCGCAGTCGCACGGCACCAACGCCGCCGACGTACGTACATTACATACATAGTACATCAGTGGGCCCATACATGTGGCACTTACAAGAACACCAAGAAGCTGCGCGACGTGCTGCAGTCGCTGTACGCGCACCTCGACCACTCCGCGCAGTCGCACGGCACCAACGCCGCCGACGTACGTACATTACATACATAGTACATCAGTGGGCCCATACATGTGGCACTTACAAGAACACCAAGAAGCTGCGCGACGTGCTGCAGTCGCTGTACGCGCACCTCGACCACTCCGCGCAGTCGCACGGCACCAACGCCGCCGACGTACGTACATTACATACATAGTACATCAGTGGGCCCATACATGTGGCACTTACAAGAACACCAAGAAGCTGCGCGACGTGCTGCAGTCGCTGTACGCGCACCTCGACCACTCCGCGCAGTCGCACGGCACCAACGCCGCCGACGTACGTACATTACATACATAGTACATCAGTGGGCCCATACATGTGGCACTTACAAGAACACCAAGAAGCTGCGCGACGTGCTGCAGTCGCTGTACGCGCACCTCGACCACTCCGCGCAGTCGCACGGCACCAACGCCGCCGACGTACGTACATTACATACATAGTACATCAGTGGGCCCATACATGTGGCACTTACAAGAACACCAAGAAGCTGCGCGACGTGCTGCAGTCGCTGTACGCGCACCTCGACCACTCCGCGCAGTCGCACGGCACCAACGCCGCCGACGTACGTACCGTGACTCTTCACAACACCTCAAAAACTATTTTCTAGTTTTTAGATTAATACTGTTACTTAATGGGTATTTGTTACTCAATGACTTTTGGTTGTCAACAGACGATATAATTTAACAGCATTGGCACATACATTCATGTGGCCCTTACATGTGACATTTCATATTTTTAAGGCTACATTCAGAATCCAAATAATACGTAGAAATCGCCAATTATTGGCCACCGTTCAATAACTGGCCACCTGATACTAAAGATTAACTCTGTCCACCTACAAACTGAATTCATTTTAGTATAACGTGGCTAGTTATTGTAGTGTGGCCAGTAATCAGTAATTAACACCTTATACTAAAATGAATTATATTTATAGGTGAACACTGAACAGATTTAATTTTTAGTTTGAGGTAGCCAGTTATTGAACGGTGGCCAGTAATTGGCGATTTACCTTCCCAATTACTGATCACATTAGTGCCGACTTTCCTAATCCTACCGACTGCGCCAAAATACGTTTGTTGTCTCTTTAAACAATGATGAGAATTAACAAAATTTCTCATTTTTGAGACTACAATTTTATTTATTATTCATTTATATATATATATATATATATATTACTCTTAGAAAGAGGACGTTATCATGTTTTCGTATTTTTCCTAAGATTACTAATTATTTAATTACAAAAATCTAGTCATTCTAAAATGTAGAAACTCCAAAACTATAACACAATGGAAAGCTTACTTTAAGGTCTTCGCACATTATAACAACTCAACGGCGACTCGATTCTATGCCAAATATTGAAATTTGATTGGACGACGAGTGGACGACGAGTCGTACATTTTTTGAATATGACATAGGGCTTAAATTTCAATATTTGGCATAGAATCGAGTCGCCGTTGAGTTGTTATAATGTGCGAAGACCTTTAGTCTGGTGTCTAATTTTAAAAAACGAATGTCGTCGATTTATGTTTTTTCTTATATTTCTAGACATTCAGAAAAATAAATTCAAATATTTTTTAGGGTGTACTCGACGCAAAGCTCTTCAGAAATCAGAAATAATTTATTTGTTCTCTTTCGATCTCTATGTATATTAATTTCCATCTGTTAGATTTATGAAATGTTGTTAATAGTAATGTGTTTAAAATGCCATTAAACGTGACTACCACTTGCTCTTACGTCCTTACAAATGGATTGATTATAAACCAGGAAGTATGCATGATGGGTAGTTTTGTTTTAACTTTAACTGCTGACATGTAAACATCTTGTTTTCAAAAGAAATAAGTAATTCAAATAACATAATTTATTATCTTTCAGTCGGCTGAGCTAGCAGGCCTGGGTTTCGGTTCGTCGGAATACTTCCCTTACGTGTTCTACAAGGTCAACGTGGATATGATCGAGAAAGCCTAAACGCCATACTGCTAGGTACGTGTACAATGTTTTTTTTATGCCACCCTAGGCCGTAAGTAGGATTCACTGTCCGCTACGTAGGGAGTAAATCGCACTTACTGGCCAAGGCAAGACGTAAAACTTTAAAACTACTGGGGCCTCACCTTCGGTTCGGGCCACAAACACCCGCGATCTAGAACATTCACTAATTCACCGCCCTAGGCGCCCTAGCTAAATAATGTATTATAATTGGCAATTCTACAACATTTAATACGTCGCAAACCAAACGGACTTTGTTTGAAAACTAGCTGTGCCCGCTCATCCCACGGGAACACGATGTTTTTTCAGGATAAAAAGTAGCTTGTGTGTTAATCCAGGGTATCAGCTACCTTCATACCAAAATTTATGAAATTTGGTCCAGCCGTTTGAGCGTAGAGATGTAACAGTTATACACATAAACTCACAAACTTTCGCCTTTATAATATTAGTATGATATCAGAAATTTGTGATAGATAACAAACCCCTTAATGTGGCAGTGTATGACAGGGTGCACAAGATTGACAGCTTTTGGTTTAACCCTAGCCTTCCCTACCTACTAGCGAAGTTGACAGAGGTTGAGTGAATATGACAGTGTGGAGGGGCACTTTGCTACAGAAACTCATACCAACTTCAACTCGGTTAACTTCGATATTATGGAGCCAGGGTTAGAATTTCGGATAGACTATACTGTAACTAACCTTTTTTCTACCATTTTTTTTTTCTGTCGCAGGTACAGTTACCATGTCGCGTCGGCGGCTTGCGGCAGCAAGCAATAGTTGCAATCTGTTACTAATTGTACAATAATTATATTTTTATTTCTATATTTATCTTTCGACAAATTATTTATACGACCTGTAAGAATAAAATCATTTGCGACATATTATACCATGTACAGATTTTTGTTTTATTTTACATTTCAGATGCAGGTTTGAATTGTGTTATTCTTATAATACTAACACATGGTACATATGCAAATATCATAGACCGATTTTGGTTTGCATTTTCAACAGGATTGTCAGTGCCTCAAAATTAACAACTAATCTTTTTTTGGCGGAAAATTGTATGTGTTAGATTATGCCATGTGTTATTATTGTAAGCTATTATTTAAATAAGATATTTGGAAGTGTTTAGCTTTGCTATGAGCTGTTGTTTCAAACGCAACAATTTTCTGTTCAGTATTACGTGAGTTGCGTTATGTAGAATAGTTGCATATCCATCCGTTCGGAAATGTATAATAAAAGTTCAACAGATATTTATATTGGAGTTAATGAAATGGAAAAAAATCTATGTAAATAAGAACATTCCTCGTCATAACTTGTGTAGTACATAATGAAATAAAAATGATTATTCAAGTTACTGTTTGTATGTGTTTTATTTTTATTAATTTCCCTTGACCAATAACATGTTAGGCAAGTATTGTGCCATTACTAATCTAAAAAGTAGCATAGTTGTGCTGACAACTGTACAAAATCCACCAAGAATGTCACTTAACACATTCACTGTCCAAGTCTCATACATGGGGTCACGGCAAGCTTCTATTACAGAGACGTAGGGTTCACATGTCAAACTGGGACAGTGAACATGTTAAAATGAGTGAAGCTTTCTTACCAAAAGAGAAAAATAATTATATGAGTCATATCATATAACTTTTAACACTTTCGACACCAACAACCCGGAGGCCAGGCGCTCGTAAACTTTGTTCAGATGCCGGCCAACCAGGTAGCCGTAAAAGTCGGCTCGGCCGGTTTCTGGGATATGTCTTACTTTTTAATTTAACCTTTTGAGCGCCACAGTCGGCTGTGGCCGTCAACAAAAAATCGTGCCCCTAACGCCACGTCGGCCACAGCCGTCCAAATTTCAATGATCAAAAACTTTGTACTTCAAACTGCTACAAGTATTTTTCAATCCCTGTTGATTTTGGGGCACATCTTTTTTTTTTACTCTGGCGTCAGTGGCACGGAAAATTGCTAGACCGCTTGGCGGTCAATAGGTTAAACTGGGTGGTCCAAAACAAAAAGACAGATCATCTTGGTTCTAATTCTAATTTTAAAATATGGCTTCCATCAAAGTTAATGATGATTTCGCCAATTTCGAGTTTGCTCGTAGAGCATGGCGTTGTTCGGTGAGGTTTTGCTTTTTGTAAAGTGATAGCGATTTACAAAAAACCACGCGGACTATCGGGCCTTGACCCAGGAAGGGCTATGAACGCTTCAAGTTGAATTCTTCATTAGCTATTCACTCATACGTTAGATCACTGCACAATACGCTATCAATAACAAAAATGAATAAATAACGAACAACAAAACTTAAGCGCATGCGGCCATCTTAAGTCACGAACCGCAAAGTCGGCAAATACCAATGTATCACCTATAAAACAGAAGTAGGTGACAGGTAACAAAAATTCCTCTGGGGTAGAGCCTGACATAAAATATTATTTTAAATTAATATTTAATTTTGAGATATACAGCTAGGGCAGTATTATAATGTGCAATGGAATTCATATTTAAGTATGAAGTCTGTAGATAATAGAAACTAGTAAATTTATATAACTCTGAAGTACTTAAGTTGATTTACTTTAGTTCAGATAAATCAAGTTTTAGGCACTATAAATAAATATGAAAGTATTTGCATTGTCTTGATTTTCTTTCATGGAATAAGCGTGGAGAATTTGGTTTCAGATAGGTAATTTTCAGTAAATGGTTGAGAATTGAAAGATCTGAGTTCTTTCTCAAGCATTCTACATATACTAAAATTGGTCTTGGTTCAGTTTGTAATAAAAACAAAAGCTGTGTTTCACAGAAGTATATTTTACAATTAACCTTAATGATATACTCTTACAGATAATACTATTCAGTTAATCCTTCCACTCGTCGTCTTCTGTGGTATTTTCTTCCTCCAACGTTTTAGACACTGGAGATTCCATGTCGTCCAATCTCTTGAATAAAGAAGTCAACAATTTCTTGTTCAGATGATCAGTTAGACTTATATCTCGAGTCGGTTGTTCTTGGATTTGCTCGGGATTGGCAAACGTAGTTTTATCAGGCTCCGGCATTGTAAAAACAAGTGATTTTAGTGAATGTTTTAAATAAAAACAATAGAATTCGTAAATAAGTGCACGCCTATAAATTAGTCACAAACTATAATAAGATAAATTCAAGTTGAAGTCCATTCGAGTTGAAATGCTAGACGTATAGACACTTTTTGAATTGGTCGGATAAGCATGGGTTATAAGACATGTCGTTTCATTCTACGCAATACAACTTCATTTGACATTTTCTTTTATTTTTATCAGTGCCCAAAAAAGTAAGGACAAAAATACAGTAATCACGTAAATGTAGAAATAAATTCTAAATTCATGGAATACGTTTTATTTTCATGAATTTGGTTTACAAATAACCAGGTTGCATTACATGAAACATTAACGAATATTTATTAAGGAACATTTTGCAAAATCGCTTGACTGCGTTCCGGATATATCAAGCTTTTTTTTCTGTGGCTATCCACGAACGACGTTTCCAGCCAGCGATATAATCCATCGGCTGGTGTACTTGACCAAAAAATCCAATAAAAGTTAGTAAATTACTTATTGAAAGTGCAAGTTTACATCACAATTAAGTAGTTAACTCATTAGTATAAAATCTCGGTGCTTGTTAACCACTACGGTTGTTTCAATGTCAGCAGATCGGGGTGTCGAATTCTTACATAACTACACCTAACCTGCATCTTTATCATCTGATTTTGTTTTCAGAGCCGTGAAAATGCTGGGTCGTATCGTGCCTGGTGTCGTCCAGGTGACGGCGGTGGTCAGTCACCAGCAGAACAGGAATATGGCGACTTTGAAGCACATTTCCATGCGTCTGAAGTCCGTAAAGAACATTCGGAAGATCACCCAGTCCATGAAAATGGTGTCCGCTGCCAAGTAAGTTCGAATTTTAAATTTAAGGAAAGAGTAAGGACAGACTTAGCACTTAATTCAGTTGCCAGTCAGAGCATAGTAATTTGTAAATACAGTACGTACTGGTCTTCAAGGAGTGTCATGTCACTGGTCAAGAAAAGGTTGGAAACCATTGCTTTAATCGGATATGCTATAGTGAATGAGGTGTCCTCAGGATTAATGGGGCAAACTTCTCAAGGATAGGTATGTTGTGGACACAGGATAGGTACAAGATATTGATTTCTACCTCACCTAAAAGCTTGGATGTATGTTAATGAGTTTACATCCTAATCTAATGTGAACTGAGACTTCCAGTCTCAAAAAATACGTACACCATATAAAAACAGTGTGTAATTTGTACTTCAGAGGAAGATCAGCTGTGCTCCTTTTATGTTGCGCGAGCTATATTTTATTACATGCTTGGAATGCCTCATATTAAACTAATCTATTTGAGATGATACAAAAACTTTTTAATTATTGTGTTTGGTTTCAAAGATAAGCAGAGGTTGTTTGAAGAAAGGCGCAAAATAGCTATGTAAAAAGTATAATGTTTTAGGTACGCCCGTGCCGAGCGTGATTTGAAGGCTGCCCGCCCGTATGGAGAGGGTGCAGTGCAGTTCTACGACAGGGCTGAGGTAACCATTTCATGCATTTATTTGACTGGCACATTATTATATTAAGAGTTGAGGTAAGAGTATGAGCTCTGTGTTCCGTCTTCTTCTTGTGTCGATGGACTCGTATCTGGTTTCCTTGAAAAGGTACCAAAAGATTGGGCCATTTTGAATCCATTGCTGGAAATAGACGTCTATAGATCTTTTATTTTTATTTATTTATTTAAGCCTTATATCAGATATTACATGAAGACGATGACTGTACATAATGAAGGGTATTAAACACGAATTTGATTGCAAATTGACAATTCATTTCGAACTATATGGGGTACTATGCCGAGTATTGTGGGGTACAAACATCATCTCGATTGATATTAGGATAGAGGTCATATTTCTTTGTTTTTCAGAGATGTTCGAAATTTGAATGAATAATATTATCGAAATCGATGTTATTATTTCGACGTAATAAAATTTTTAGAGATAAGAAACTTTACGTTAGGTTATTAGAAGAATACGATGCCGTTCAAAACGAAAAATCGCATTTCTGCGCATACGCCCCTTTAACATGAAGCCCTCGATGTGTTAAAGAGTTTTTCCTTATTAATAGGTTATTTTTCATAATCTTCTCTTCCAAGCATTTTCTATTCTTCTGTCTATTTCTTTTGTAGTAGTGACATGGTTGGATATTAGTTGGCCTAGATATATATACAATTATGTTGCAGTCATCTGGTTGAATCTGCTATTTCATTCAATGATAACGCGTTCATTGAATGACAACATTCGTAGTCATCTGGTTGAATCTGCTATTTGATTGAATGACTAACGTGTTCATTGAATGACAACATTCGCAGTCATCTGGTTGAATCTGCTATTTGATTGAATGACTAGCGCGTTCATTGAATGACTAGGCCGACCGTCTGGATATTTCCTATGGTTTGGCAATTGACAAAATTTCAAATTTTAAAATAGGTGGTAATATTTAATTAATTATCCGTTTTACATAGAAAACTAGCGTGAGTCTCAGACTTATTAAAATACATAAACGGGTTTACTCACGTCGTAGAAGTCGGTACGCGATTCATCATCAGGAGAGCCGATCATTGACATTGTATGTGATGATGAGGGTAGATTTTCGCCTCCGCCGGTGACGCCCGCATCGAGCAGCCACGCGGATAGGGCGTTTGCCCGCGTTGTTCGGTTGGCCGCCGCCGCAACTGATCGGCTCTTCTGGTGATGAATCGCGTACCGATTCGAAACATGTCGAGCGATATTCGACCTCTACGACGTGAGTAAACCCGTTTATGTATTCCAATATTATCCTTTATTTGATTTTAGCGGAAAAGGTAAACAAAAAAAAATGTTTTCAAAAAACACATGTAACAACTCTCCCTTCCCCCTGCGAATCTTCTCCTTCTCACCATCCTTAACATGTGATGAAATCTATGATATTTTTATATTGGCACACCATAGTGGCCCCTATTGAATGACTTTGTCAATTTATTGTATACTAGCTTTTGCCCGCGACTACGTCCGCGTGGAACTTGGAAGTATGGAAGCAAACTCGTACAACGATAGATATCCACCTAATCACCTTAATCAATAAAAGGGATCATTAAAAGCGCCTAAGCAAATATAAGAGCAATTGTGCTTTTGGTCTAATGATTACATTTCCTACAGGGTCATCAATGTCATCATGAATTACTTACTCACTTTTCAATCTTTTTAGGGATAATTTCCAGGATGAAAACTATCCTATGTCCTTCCTCGGATCTTAAACTATCTCCATGCCAAATTTCATCAAAATCGATTCAGCGGTTTAAGCGTGAAGAGGTAACAGACAGACGCACTTTCGCATTTATAATCGGACACACTTTCGCATTTATAATATTAGAATGGATAGTATGGATGGATCTTATCTATCAAAAAATAATTATAAAACATTACGGACCCTTATGTAGTGCCAATCATCAAGGCATACAAGTCAGTTAACATTGTTTTCTTCCACAGGTCCAGGCGCCTGAAGAGGAGCCCAAGCAGCTGTATATCGCCATGACCTCTGACAGAGGTAAGTCATTCTAATCATCCAATCTGAAAATTATATATTTTTTTTTTAATTTATGAAACATTGATACAAAGATTCAAACAAAAATTGGGAATCGAACCTGGTATCTCTGGACCGGCAATCCGGAGGTACCTACCGGGTTACGCATTTCAATTTTTCTTTGAGCTTTGTGATCTTTGTATCAATGGTTTATTATGAACAGGGGTCGGAATTTCTTTCGCATGGTAGGACTAATGGAGAACTATGGAGCCGTTATTAACATTACCTATAAAATACAATTCATACTCATACTCATTTATCTATTTCATTCCAAACTGCCTTTGTGGTTATTATGGTTAACATTCGCAAGCATTAAATGACTAAAATTATGAATATATTTTTTTTACAATAATTCAAAATTCGTAATTTAACTCAATTTATTGTCAATATCATGAACTTTCTAGTTATAAATGGATATTCGATCAATATAGAATCCAATTTCCTCCAGAAAACATGGATAAAGTTGCAAATATTTACGTATTTTATGGTGGCGAAAAAAACAATGCCTACACAAATCAGGTCTTTGTATATTTTTCTGACTTTGTCCTTGGCTATAAAATTAAAATTGCGAATGAAATACACTTATGAGTATGAGTATGAATTGTTTTTTAATGTGAATATCGGCTCCATAGCCCTCCATTAGTCCTACCGTGCGAAAGAAAGTCCGACCCCTAATTATGAATTCTCTTAACTCATAGATTTTCAAGTCAGGTTCAGGGGAATTTATAAAGCTATTTCTCCATGTAGACTAATCTGAAAAGGGTTCAGTCGTTAGCCCACTATTATTTAATATTATAATTGAACAGTGGGTGCCACTTTTTGTAATACGCCGATAACACAACAAAAACAACGAATGACGTTTTGGTTGACATTGTTGACGGCTTATTTCTTTTTTCATGGATCGGTCCAAGACGACAAGAATTGAATTCAGGAGTAGATTTCAGACATTTCAGTTATTTTATGTAAAGCCTGACCAGAAATATATTATGAGGATTGTCAAGAGGGCGCTATTTATAATGATTTATATGGCAACAACTTTGCCACCAATCAACCCATCGCAACCGCACTACTGTCAGTTCCACTATGTTAACCTCGTAATATCATTTAATGGAATGCACTTTTTTCAAGGCTGTTTTTCGTGTAGTAAACACGTGTACACTCTATTTATAATATTACGTTCACGACTGTAAATGTTTTCGGCAGTTTGTTTGGATATTTTTATATGTCTTTTAAAGAAAACACCACGGATGACATTGACATCGTTGACAAACCATCATAAAATCATTGCCAGTGTAAGAAATTAGTTCCAGTGAAATTCCGCAATATGGCGCATCCTCATATATTTCTGGTCAGGCTTTATTTTCGTATATTTCTTTACATACAGAAATAGTACATTGTTGTAGAGGCTGTAAAGTAAGCAATAGATGAACGAGTAAATTTCGAAGGCCGACCCGCAGGGGAGGCCTTCGATAATACGAGTTCATCTATTGTACTTTCAGCCGAGACTGAACAGAGTGCTTTTCACGACTACTGCGAGGAGATACATTAAAATACGAGTATTTTATATATGTAAACTAGGCGCCTTGTTGCAGCCTCATTTTTGTAAAAATTAGGGCTATTTTATACGTAAAGCTGATTGTGCCCCCGGATTCAAACGACGCAACGACGATTTTAAACCCATTTATTAAGAAATAACAAAACTTACCTCACTTTCAACTAAATTTAAACATTTAGTCTAGGTTACACTTGGTTATTACACTCAGCTAAACAACTTAACTATAGGTACATTCTACACTGAAAGATCGTCAAAAAAAATAACGTTACGCGTCAATATTAATATACGTTCCTAATATTATTTATTTCGCGAGTCAATGAGAACATTATTAAATTAAGCACATCACAAAACCAATATTTAATATTTACTAAACAATACATTTGCTTTTTTTTAAATATGGCGGCTGCCTTGTATTGTAGCGCATGCGCGCATCGCAATGGAGTTACTTAAGAAAATAAACTCCTTTGCGGGTATTTATAAATTTAAGAGAAAAAGACACCTCATAAATGACGCATTCTCATTGGTCAATTTAATTTGACATGCAGCAGATGATTAAGCTTTGATTGGTTAAATTGTCGTTTGAGCCGGCCGAGAAAATAACTCTGAAATATTTTCTAAAAAGTCGTATCTTACTATGAAATTCATGTGTAGATACGAACTGTGACCATATAGATATACAGTTTACAAATGAACATATAAGAGCTGTTTTGTGTACTGGATTCAGGTATTCTATAACCACATTTTCGAGCACTGTCGTGAAAAATAAATTCAAATATTTTTTTAGGATATACACGACACAAAGCTCTCTCGATCTCCATATTAATTTCCACCTGTTAGAAGTATGAAATGTTGTCAATTGTAAAGCGGGGATTACACGGGTGACTAAAGCCGTACGTACAGTCCGACTTAAAAGAGTAGAAATTAAAAAGTGGCAATACTGTAGCCCTTTACCCTTTCTAATAAATATAAGAAAACGGGGACGACACTATAGTATTGCCACTTTTTAATTTCTACTCTTTTTGGTCGGACTGTATTTACCGCGCGGCTAAAATCGATCGTCTAAATGGCAATTCGGCGTGACTGAAGCCGCAAGCCCCAAAATTGGGTAGCATCCGAAATCAACAGGGATTGAAAAATACTTGTAGCGGTTAGAATTACAAAGTTTTTGATCATTGAAAGTTAAGGGTAAGGTTAAGGGTAAAGGTTAAAATAACTATCGGCAGGTCTGTGCGGCGCCGTGCACACCGGCGTGTCAAAGGTGATCCGCCTGCGGCTTCAGGAGCCCGACGCCGAGAACATCAAGGTCATCTGCGTCGGCGACAAGTCGCGCGCCATCCTCAGCCGACTGTACAGCAAGCACATCATCTCTGTGGCCAACGAGGTGAGTGAGACTACTCCCTACAATCTATCTATCTATCAGCCACAGACGTCCACTGCTGAACATAGGCCTATGACTCGCCACAAAGTGCGATCCTGTGCAGACCGCATCCAATGATTCCCCGCTACCCTCACGAGGTCATCCGTCCATCTAGTCGGGGGCCGACCCACGCTGCGCTTTCCTATACGTGGTCGCCACTCTAGGACTTTGCTGCCCCAACGGCCGTCCGTTCTCCGGGCTACATGGCCTGCCCATTGCCACTTCAACCGGGCAATCCTGTGCACTATGTCGGTTACCTTGGTTCTTCTGCGGATATCCTCATTTCTGATTCTATCGCGCAAAGAAACTCCGAGCATTGCCCTTTCCATTGCACTCCCTACAATGGGGAATAGATATTTGTGAACATTAATATTAAATAACTGTAGACGCCGAAAAAGATGGGCTTGCCGAGTAGGTACGGATAGTGATACGAAGCCGGCAAGCCCTTTTCACGGCTTAACATATGCAATGAAATAACAAAATACACCAATAGAAAAAAACAGCTGTTTAGTCTGGTCCTGAACACAGACGCCATGTTTAAAAAAATATACTTCCTGGCCTAGGCCTTCGATTTTGTATTCCTTTACAGTTCTCTCGAGTTGGTCCGCCTAAACGGCTTCGAATCATCAAGCCTGTTATAACGCACGTGATAACGACATTTCATTGTATGTTTGAGAAAACCGTTATTTTCAATACGATTCAATATTTATATTAGAAGAACGAAGTGTGGTATCCCTCTCTCTCTCTCTTTCGCACCCTATCTTTCTCCCTCTTGCATGCAAGACCAAGATGGCGTTGGAACGCTTGTTACATTGTAAATGTATGTCCGTATAATAATAAACAGCATTAATCTAATTGCGAGTTTAATTCATAATACATTACACGAAGGATCACCATTTCGTAAATTATAATTTGAAATTGATAACTGTCATTTTATAAAACGCATATATATGACGTATGCACATTGTCACATGAAAGCTGCTTGTAGTGTCACTATACCGGGGTTAAACCACAATTGCAGGGCATATCTTGCCGCGACTTTGCTTGTCGCGCGACTTAACGTCATGTGTCATGTTCGCACGGTATTGAAAGGAAAGTGACAGCTAGTATATGTCGCGCGACGAGTCGCGTGTCAAAGTTATGCTAGAGGTACTGGTCAGGCTATACCTGTGCATTTCTTCTATTTCCAGATCGGTCGCCTGCCGCCCACGTTCCTGGACGCGGCACGTCTGGCGTCGGGCATCCTGGACTCGGGCTACGAGTTCGGCTCCGGCAAGATCGTGTACAACAAGTTCCGCTCCGTCGTGTCCTACGCGCAGTCTGATCTGCCCCTGTTCAGCAGGAAGGCTGTCGAGGTTAGAACGGTTATCTGAAACACATTGCTCGACTTGGCGGGGGCACTCCCGTGCCCCCAGGTTTTTGTTTCCCATCTGTCACGTTTCGCCAGATCTTCATTTGTCCGAAATTAATAAGAATAATTATGAAACAAACTTAACCTAAGCCCTAATAGGTTTTCCTGAAAATATTACGATAAAAGAAAAAAATGTCTTTCGGACAAATGAAAATTTGGCTTTTGGTTACAAATGGGAAACAATGTTTCCGAGTTGGGATAGGTTAGAACAGTACATGGCACCGTTGGTTTCTCGTCAGTTGCTATTGCGACTTGGGCTCCGCTTTTTGCTTACGATCAGCCGAAGTGGAGCCACTGTTGTGCCAATATAAAAATGAAAGTATTCGATGCAGACGTATCTCTTAAATTTCGAGAAACCGACACCAAAGTCAATCTCCTGTGGCGCATTATTCCCGCTAGTGGGTTTGCGACGCATAGTGCGACTCACTGGTAGTGAGGGCTAACCAACCCTGATACACTTCAAGTCATGTCTAAAAAAAGACACCTAATTTGACGCCCGACCAGAAATAAATGAGGATGCGCCATATTGCGGAATTTCACTGGAACTAATTTCTTACACTGGCAATGCGTTTATGATGGTTTCTCAACAATATCAATGTCATAAAAGACAAATATTTAAAATATCCAAAGAAAGCTGGTCCGACTTTACTTTTCACATCGTGCACTTTCGAAGTAGAAAATGTTTAGCATAATTATCATAATACCGTAAAACCCCGTAACTTCGCCTGGGATACCTATCATCGCCTATTTTTATAGAAATTAGATGAAAATCCCTTCTAGTTTTATATCTAGAGTCGCTAGTATCGCTAGCCGAAAATACAGATAGTAGTGGATATTTCGTTGTAATTTAAGTATTTTCGGCAATTTATATTTGTCACTTCACTTTATACTAATTTTATGAAAATGTTGGGTTTTCTGTCCTATTAACACTTTCGACACCAACAACCCGGAGGCCGGGCGCTCGTAAACTTTGTTCAGATGCCGGCCAACCCGGTAGCCGGGGTTGATGCTATAAAAGTCGGCTCGGCCGGTTTCTGGAATATGTCTTACTTTTGTCTGGTTGCAAAAGTGTTAACCCTATATAAATGCGGGACTCGGGTTTATGTTTAGGCGATGTTGTTGTAGATTATCCGTCATTCGCTGGACTTGAGAAGCCGTTCACTGGAGACTAACTTCTATTTCCAGGCCGCCCCGAAGCTGGCTGTGTACGACTCCCTGGACTCGGAGGTCCTGCAGTCTTACATGGAGTTCTCGCTGGCCTCCATGCTGTTCTACGCGCTGAAGGAGGGCGCCTGCTCCGAGCAGTCCTCGCGCATGACGGCCATGGACAACGCCTCCAAGAACGCCGGCGAGATGATCGAGAAGCTGACCCTGACCTTCAACAGGACCCGCCAGGCCGTCATCACCAGGGAGCTGATTGAGATCATCTCTGGTGCTGCCGCTCTCGAGTAAATCCCCGATGACGACGAATTTCGGTATAAGAATTATTTAGTTCTTAACACTTTCGACACCAACAACCCGGAGGCCGGGCGCTCGTAAACTTTGTTCAGATGCCGGCCAACCCGGTAGCCGGGGTTCATGCTATAAAAGTCGGCTCGGCCGGTTCCTGGGATATGTCTTACTTTTTTGTCTGGTTGCAAAAATGTTAAAATACTAACAATAGAGCTTCGCTTTCAAAATATTACCCTCGGCTTAGTTCAGGGTAAAGGAAAGTCGTGACATTGGTATGAGGATTGCTGAAATCATTCAGTTTTGATCTAAACTGAGCAATCCTATTGAAGCATCTTTTTCATACAAATTGAGTATGATTGCGTAGTAAGACAGAAGGATCTGTAGGCCGAAATTCGTTGTCAAAACCGTTGTTTTATTTATTATTTTACTGCCGTTTTTGAAATGTAATCAAATCAATAGAAAAATATACCGTATAGCTGACGTTGTCTGATAGGTGTTCATATTTATTTGTAAAATACACGCATTTACTTCACTGGCTTTAAGACCTTTATAAATATGTGTGAACACGTGTTTGATGGGATACATCATGTGAGGGTGAGATTTTTAATATCATTTACAGTGGAAGTGGTGGTTTACGAAATAAAGTATCGTTTAGATTACTATTTTCTTTTATTTCTAAGCCTTTTAGCCTAAAGAAACTTGATAAGTTTGATAACACTACATTTCTTTGGTAAATAAAAACAGCTGAATTTCGCAAATTCATTTTCATGAAACCCAAAAATAATCTTTTTCTATTTTTCATTGACTATTTTTGAAAATAGTTCGGATAAATGTGAATGAAGCGTCGCCTAAAGGAACTTAACGAAATATTTTCTTGGAGAAATATTATAAGAGGAATAATTAAATTAGGAGAATGAATAAAAATCCCAAATAAATTTCCGCTGTTTTATAAAACTTTCAATTGCACAGCGACAAAAAAAAACCATAGAATTAAAACTTGATATATTATTTAAAACTATAATATACGTCAAGTAGGGAAGCCTCTGCATTCATTTTATTATTGGAAAACAAGGGCCCCATTTATGTATTAGACATTTTTTTTCTTCTATCCACTGCCATTTTACACCAAATATTGTCCAGTCAGACAAACATGCAAAACCATTTTTATGCAAGGTTCTAAATCAGAACATCACAGACACTAAACTATAACCGACGGAACTTTACTGCAAACTTACTGAAACAACAATCTTAGTCGCTGAGATGTCAAGCTAAGGCCAGGCAATATACAAGGTGAAATAGTTCAGTAGGGAGTTCCGAAACTATACCAGATTATATGTAATCTTTGTTGTAAAATTAATAAAGAAATAAATAATAATAATAGGGAAATCTGTTCTTAGGAACCATGGCGTCGATTTTAGATTTAATAAAAAGTGCTTTATATTTTTTTTTATGAATATCATATATAACCCAGTCAAAACCGCGGTAAAGAATGTTGCAATCCGACATGCGATTACTTACAGAATTTTAACCAGGTTCAATTCCCAGTTATATGTGTATAAGATTTATTACAAAATAAATAATGCAGTTTCCAACCAAATTTTCATTTGTCCGAAAGTATTTTTTTCCTGAAAGCCGTATTATTTTCAGGATAGGTTAGGTTTGTTTTATAATGATTCTGAAAAATTAACAATTTTGCAAAAAAAATGGCATTTCGACAAATGAAAAATTGGCGAATCGTTACAGATGGAAAACAAAAATGAGTGTTTCAGATATGTTACCGGATAAAACAAATTCTTGGAATCACACTAAACTATAAAATCCAACTCTACTAGTGATTTAGAACCTTGTCAGTACACTTTCCAGCGGGTACCTCTTCGCAGTGCATGCTTAAAAAATGAATGCAGTTCCACACAAACCGTAACTTAGTACTAATTCTTATGTAGTCAGTTTAAAACATAATGTTTTAACAAATCTATACGCTAAAAAGACATACCTAAAATTTGCCTATAAATCATGATTACAATTTAACTATAACAATTAAAACTTCAAGTCTCTATCAAAGGATTTAAATAAATATTGCCATTTTGAGAACTCAATGTGATGTCAAAGGTGTTACACGTTACTTGACATTACGGATAGCTCTGAATTTGCCCGAGAACCAGCTGATTTGATTGGTAAGTGTGAGTGTCTTTCAAGTCTTATTCCTCTATGGAAGCCATTTCTTACAAACTCACAAAACGAAAGTCAAAAGTAAAGTAGGATTAAGGATCGAACACACCGCCGTATCCGCTGCGATGCGTTTTCTTCGCGTTTTTATTTTTCATACATTTGACTGCACTATTCAATGCGTCAGCGTATTTTGATCAGCGGTGTGGTACTTTACATTACAGGTGGTTTAAAGCAATCTATATTTGAAATGCATTTTGTGTTGAATACTGATATAAACAAATATTTATCAAGTTAATCAATTGTAGGCACGAATTAATGGGTAATGGAGGATTTTTTTCGAAAAACCTTGTTTTTTTTAAGACCCACAAGGATTGGAAAAACTTCTTTTTTTTAAAGTTACAGGAAAAATTGTAATCTGTTTTTATCAAGGACTGAGAGGGGTTATTCCTTGATATAAAAAAAATAATACAAGGTTTTTGAAAAATTTAATCCATTGCCCATTTATTGATCATACACCCACCCGTGCCTTAAATACAATGCTCTAACACACGGTAGCATTCCATTTAACACTGTACACTATTTACTCTGGTTTAAATGTAAGGTATGAAATAAAGTTGTAAATATTCTCGGGCAGTATTTTGGTCCTGGTTAGGTGGTCGGTGAAATTATATATTTATATATAATTGGCGATAACATACAAATTACATAATACTATTTACAGTGTCCGCCCGCGACCTCGATCTATACCGATGTTATACCTGCAACAAGATACAAATTTAGTTACGCATTATATTTATAAAAAATCGTTCCGTATGCTACATAAACTATGAATTTACAAAGATAATTATATACAGTAATTATAATTATATACAGAATATATTTAGTTGATAATAACTAAAAAGTTAATGTAATATAAATTAAAAGAAATTAACTCAAGACTCCGAAAAAAAAAAAACTATAGGTATAATACATTGTATTCTATGTGATATGCCGTAATTAACTAAACTCCTGGATAAATAGTTTAGATATTCTTACAAAAAATAAATCACATAACCGCATATATTTACTAATTTTATTAGTTACTTTCTGAATAAAAAAATATATTTATAATATAAAGAAACAAAATAAATAACGATAAAAAACTTCTAACGAATCTAGGACTTATAATTAACTGAATTATCACATATTATATAAATAAACTATAGACAAGATGTTACAAAAAGATATGCCCCGGGTGAGGATCGAACTCACGACCTTAAGATTATGAGACTTACGCGCTGCCTACTGCGCCACCGAGGCCGATGCTAAACGGCCGAAAACGGGCCACTAGTCTCGCGGTTATCGGGGTAAGGTTTTGGTTACCTGCTTATCAGCAGATATGTAATCGGATATTATTTTTACCTAAAATTTGTGTAGCTCTGGATACGTCACTAGGCCACAGTGTCGGTATCAAGGGGTCAAACGAATTTGCATTTTTTTTGCATTGGACTAAGATTACAAATATACTTTTAACTTATTGCTATATTGCTACTTAGCGTGGCAGTATGCAATTTGTAATTTTTTAAACAAAACAAAATAGTGTTCTATATGTTATCATCACAGTTTATCTGTGACTACTTTTTGTAATATTTTTGTTTTTTTTTTTCCCATGGTAAACTTGCTACGTACCTACGGACCCCTTGCACTGCTGGTGCCAGACGTGCTACTCCGCTTGGAGCAATATTTTTGGTAATGGCACACTAGGCTGCGGGCACATAGGGCTGTAACCATGTTTTGGTAATAGTTACCGTAGCGCGACCACTTTTTAGTGGTTCGTAATTTTCGATAAAGTTTTCGCTAATAGTTACCACACTAGCAGTGTTTCGATAACGTTTTCGGTAATAGTTACCACACAAGCAGTAGTTTGATAACGTTTTCGGTAATAGTTAACATACTAGCAGTGTTTTTATAAAGTTTTCGGTAATAGTTACCACACTAGAAGTAGTACGATAACTTTTTAGGGAACAGTTAACACACTAGCAGTGTTTCGATAAAGTTTTCGGTAATAGTTACCACACTAGCAGTAGTTAGATAACGTTTTCGGTAATAGTTAACACACTAGAAGTGGTACGATAACTTTTTTGGCAATAGTTAACAAATTAGCAGTGTTTCGATAAAGTTTTCGGTAATAGTTACCTCACTAGCAGTAGTTCGATAACGTTCTCGGTAATAGTTAACACACTAGCAGTGAGGTACGATAACTTTTTTGGCAATAGTTAACACACTAGCAGTGTTTCGATAACGTTTTCGGTAATAGTTACCACACTAGCAGTAGTTCTATAACGTATTCGGTAATAGATAACACACTAGCAGTGGTTCGATAACTTTTTTGGTAATAATTACCACACTTGAAGTTATTTGACCATTTATTTCATAATATTTACCATTAGAAGAGTCCGACAACTTTTTCGGTAATAGTTACCACAATAGAAGTGGTCCGCCCACTTTTTTGGTGATAGATACCGCACTTTAAGTCGTTCGACTACTTTATGTACGATTCACATAGACCGGGCCGGGCCGGGTCGGCTGCCGCCGCGTCGTAGCGGGCGCTCTGGCAGCCGGCAGCGGCCGACCGTGTCCAGTGACCAGGTCGGGCGGGTTCGGCTGCCGCCACGTTCCAGCGGACGCTGGAGCGCCCGGCGGCAGCCGACTGCGTCCGTCTGAGCGATTAAATTCTAGGGCGACGCACGACCGAACGGAGCCGCTTACGCGCGACGACTGCCGAGCAGCTCCGTCCGCGTCCGCAAGCGATCGGCCGGCAGCGGCGCCAATAACATTCGAATATGGGATCTGACTGTCGTAAAGAGGCTCTACATTCATTTGGCAACTATTAAGATGCGCTTCAACGCGTGCCGACTCCGCCCGGTCAGTGGGAATCGTACATTATGGTAATAGTTACCACATTAGAAGTGGTTCGACTACTTTTGTTGGTTATACTTACGGGAGACTCGTGCGCGCGCGCCGTGTGCAGCGCGGGCGGCGTGCGCCACACGGCGGAGGAGGTGCGCTTGAGCGCGGCGCGCTCCACGGCCGGGAAGATGGCGCGCAGGTCCACCACGTGCACGCGCACCGAGAACAGCCGGTCCACGAAGCCGCAGGGCAGCAGGTGCTGCAGCGCGAGCTGCCGGTGCCGCGTCTGGAATAATAAATACTTCGTTACATCTTTAGGCCACAGACAACCCCCACTAGACGGAGCGTGTAAGGCGACCCGCGCGCACCAACGATATGGTACGGCAGAACATTAAAGTATCAACACGGCGGCCACCGTTTAGTTGCGTCCATGTTTATGATCCATGCGTACGTCAACGAGAAAAGAAATTAAATAAATAACATGGTAAATTGTAGTGTTAAGTGGTGTAGAGAGACCTCGTAAACATGGACGCAACTAAACGGTGGCCGCCGTGTTGATACTCTAATGTTCTGCCGTACCATATCGTTGGTGCGCGCGGGTCGCCTTACATGTGCCTTACATGCTCCGTCTAGTGGATCTCCGTCTAATGGGAATCCGGGGTGGTCTGTGACCGATGTATTCCCGGGCGGCTACAGTATGGAATTCATCAGGAGCGTAAATACAACGCTTGTACTCGTGGCGTCGCAAACGTCCATGGGCGGCGGTAACGTCTAGCCAAGTGCAGAGCCGCCGCGGCGTGAGCACGCGACAGTTCTCCCGCTATGTTTACTCATATAATAATGAAATAATGAACTTTATTCTGCAAGTAGGCAACAAGGGCACTTTTACATGTCTGAGTCTACCGGCATTTCACAAGAGGAGACCACTGTTGAGAAGAAACGCCGAAAGAAACTCAACAGTCAGTCATTTTTTCAGAAAGCGTAAGTACTTAACTATTACAATGATATGAACTTAACTATACGTAGTTCTACAAGAAAACATATTAAAAGTGTATTTTAAGACATAAGTGAGGAAAAGTGTAAGAATAAAATAGAAACTACAAGAAAGCCTGACGGTTTATCACAATTTATGTACGTTTGATATGCTTTCTTATTAGAACTATATATACCCCTTAGTGTCCTGTCTGTGGTAGCAGCTGCTCAATCGACAAATAAGGACGGGTCTTCTTATCCGAGACTTCCCATAGTCCAATTCGTTTTTAACTTCTTCAGCTCGGCATTTGAGTAGAGCTTGGTGTCCTATCTGCGGCTCCGCTGACATATTGGCCTTTGGGTTCAGGGGAACTAGATTTCTTAGGGGAGAGCTCTTTGGGTGATCGCTGCTCTTTCCGTTTGGTGGACCAGCATGAAGTGGTAATACCTTCGAGAGTGGAGATCCCCGAGCTAACTAACATTACAGGGAGCTAACTAACATTAACGTCCGCTGCGCTCCTCTCTAAGCTCAATATCTTCATAATAGTACATTACTGCACACGCCGGGAAATAAGGGCTTGCCGGCTGAGTAGGTATAGACACGGACACACGTCTAGAGATACGAAGCCGGCAAGCTCGAATTGTTATGCCTTGATCACACGTACCGAGCAAACGGGCGAGACAGTGCTCTCGGCCGAGTACTCGGTACATATAAACATAGCGCCGAGTGCTCGGCCGAGCGCTCGGCCGAACGAAGCGGCGAGACAGTAGCTCGGTTTCCGTTCTATCTACTAGGCCGAGTGTCCACCCTCCCGCATCCTCGCACTGTCTCGCTCGCTCACTCGGCCGGTCTGAACGTGCACTGTCTCGGCACTCGGCGATTTTTTTACTATCCATCGTGTCCGAAAGTCTTAATAGAACTGAACTGACTCTGCTAATTTCAAAACATGTGTAAACAGCTACTCGCTTACCTCACTGTCTCGGCCGAGAAACATATTACTGTCTCGCCCGTTTGCTCGGTACGTGTGATCAAGGCATTACGCCCGAAACTTGACACTTCGAAGCCTGTTTTAAAGCACGTTATGACGATATTTCATTGTATGTTTGAGAAAATAAAGTTACTGCAACTGCATCGTGTTTGGTATCATTTCCGAATAATTTAAGGATGCTGGATTTATTGTTGAAAAGTTATTTATACCTTCATATATAAAAAAAAAAACGAGATTTATGAAAAAATGTGGTTTCAATTTCTTTTTTCATAAACCTGTGAAATGAGTGGCACTGACCTTGCACCAGGCGGGCGTGAGGAACTTGGGCGGCGCGTCGTCGTCGTCGTCGTCGTCGGAGTTGAGGTGCTGGAAGCCGTCCAGCATGTACACCGGCTCCATCGCCGGCTTGCCGTGCTTCAGGGGCGTGTGCACTGGGAACATACGGCTTACTAAACATCTGCTCTGTTACGCCTCCTTAGACATCATCATCCTCCTAGCCTTTTGTCCCATTTTTTGAGAATGAATTCTCAATCGGGTTCGGCTACCTAAACCCCAAGATGTGGCGTAGGCACTAGTTTTTACGCAAGCGACTGCCATCTGACCTTCCAACCCAGAGGGGAAACTAGGCCTTATTGGGCTTAGGTGGTTTCCTCACGATGTTTTTCTTCACCGAAAAGCGACCTCCTTAGACCCCAGGCCAAAAGTATGGAAACAAGCTTATATTACTATACAAACCTGTGATTTCCTTAGGGAATAAATTACAAAATCACAATATAAACTGGAAACCTACTGGAAAGGGTACGGAGAAGTAGTAACAGCATCCTAAATATGATAGCGACTAAGATTAACTGTCCTATGATGTGGAATCTCAGCCAGAGGACTAAATCCTTGTTAATTATTAATTATTAAGTACTAACATAGTTTTCTTAAGTTTTCTAACACAAAATGGACCGTTATAGTTGGCTGAATTAAATAAATAAATAAATAAAATAAAAATGATTATAAACATTTTAAAAGTCTATAACGCATTCTGCTTATGAAAATTTCCAGTGCAACATTTTGTAGAAAGGCAATAAAAAAAACGACGACATGCACTTTGTCCCGGAGTTAGGTAAGTATATATATATTTTTACAATATGCAGATGTTTTAATAGTGGATGTTCTATTTTTTATCTCTTGGGGGTGGCCTAACGGTTACTAACATTTACACAATGAATAATTATTGGAAACTTTAAATATTCAAGGAATAAACTTTGTTTCCATACTTTTGGCCTGGTGTGTATACGTTCAAAAATGTTTTAGACATTATTTCTATGATTAAAGATGTGTCTTAACATATTATCATTGTTGCTACTTAGAACAGGGTCATTGCGATTTATTGGGATGTATTTGAAATACACAGTTCGAATTATTCATTGATAATTTTTGTTTCAAAAACTACTCGAAATTGAAAATAAACTGTTAACTGTTTCATTTTTTTCAACTTATTTTCGACTGCACGCAATGAAAGCATGAAATAGCTACGTTACTATGATGATTGATGATGATGATGATGTTTATCACCATTGATGTGGTGCTTACTTCTAGACTCCCTAATCGAGAGGACAAATAAAGGAGGCCTATACGTGCAAGCGTACTCGGACGATGGAGTCATACTGGTGCGAGGAGTGGCACTAGATGTGGTCAGAGGCATAATGAGAAGAGGAGTGATGGAAATATTAGCATGGTGTAGGGATAGAGGACTGGATCTAAACCCTGATAAAACAAAACTGATATTATTTACCAATAAGAGGAAAATAGAGAAAATGAAGCCTGTCAGCATTCAAGGCAAAGAACTGGAAGTAGTCAAGGAGCTCAAATATCTGGGAGTAACGTTAGACAGTACTCTCAGATTCAAGACACTTCAAAGAGGTAAGGATTTTAATTAAGAAAGAAACCCTCAGGTAATCAGGTAAACGCGATTACTATACAATTTTAACTCTAGTTATTGACACCTAATAAACACGCGTGTCTTTTATCATGGACGATAATGAGATACGAAACCACACAATAGTACTGTTTTCTTTAATGACATCGTATACAAACGCCAATCGGAAGACTACCAAGTTGTGGCCTGGCGTCTGAGGAACTATATTTTGCCAGGGGCTGGGCTATACTTACTTTTGTCCTCCATTCTCTGTTTCTTTTGTTTCTCCATGTACTCTTTCTGTCTCTTCTCTATTTCTTTAGCCATCATCGCAGCCTCTTTCTTCATCCTGAAATATATACATTTTATTAAAAGTCAAATGTTAAATGGCTAAATTTTGTAATTTTTACGTTTTCAAACCCCATACCGTCTCCATTTTGAAAATTTGAATGTGAGCAAGCAAGGCAGAAAATTTGAGCTTGTGACATTGACGATGTGACAGATGCGCACACGGACGAAACTTAGCCCGTCATCATCCTCCTAGCCTTTGTCCCATATTGTATAGAATGAATTCTCAATCGGGGTCGGCTACCTAAATCCCAAGATGTGGCGTAGGCACTAGTTTTTACGCAAGCGACTGCCATCTGACCTTCCAACCCAGAGGGGAAACTAGGCCTTATTGGGCTTAGGTGGTTTCCTCACGATGTTTTCTTTCACCGAAAAGCGAGTGGTAAACATCAAATGACATTCCGTAGGGGGAAGTCCCCTAACGCCGGACGGCACCTAACGCCGGACACTCGAACTATCTCAGCAACTAGCAACGCGAGCGAATCAAGGACAAGTGGAGGGGCGCTGGGGTCCCCTCCACTTGCCGAGGTTCCAGTTGCCGAGATAGTTCGAGTGTCCGGCGTTAGGTGCCGTCCGGCGTTAGGGGACTTCCCCCTACATGGACGAAACTTAGCCCGTGGCTAACCACAACCGGCTTCACATTCCAGCGCTAACTAGGTTCCTAGGCGTATTTATTCTGAGAAAAAAAAATGAGTACTGACGCCTCGGTCTCCTCCTGCTGCTTCTTCCGCGCGGCGTCGGCGCGGCGCTGCTCCTCAGCCAGCCGCGCCGCGCGCGCCGCCTCCTCCCCCCGCCTCCGCTCCTCCGTCTCCGCCACCTTCCGCGCCAGCTCCTGCTTTTTCTGGAGACAATGAAGGCTGATTTAGACGAAGACAATTTTGAGACGCCTAAATTACGGCGCCTCGAAAAGGCACCGTATAAACACTTTCCGCGCCATTTTTTCGCGGCATGCCAGTACTGGCGCGGAATAGAACACGGGCCTATTTTTTGGCGCCAGTGACCCCCCCCCCTCCGCGTCTCTCGCTGCCACTAATGACTGGTACTGAAAAAAAGCACTGTGTAAACACGACTGGCGGCGAGATTTAGGCGGCTGAAAATAGTCATTGTCTAAACGGTCGGAGGTGTGCTGTGCGGTAATCACTGGCGCCGTCATTTAGGCGTCTCAAAATTGTCTTCGTCTAAATCAGCCTTGACGGTTGTTAGAGAACATCACTGCTTCTTTTCCCATACAATCAGTTTACGCGAATTCCAAACTTAACGCAACCGGGTTATACGAATCGAGGTTTCGTTCTCGTCCGTTTTTTCCTCCAAAACATAAACAATCTTTAGGAAATTTTTGGGTGAATGCGAAAGAAATGTTCCGTCGGACCGTTTCGTTTTTTGCACACATTTTATAATTCTGTGTAGTATATAGTACTGTGACAAAGTGACAGGTGACACTATATTGAGTGGCAAGAGTCGCGAAACATAATTATGCCTCTAATATCAAGTATTCGTTTAAGTTTATGGTAATTAATTAATTATATATACATTCTTATATATATCTTTAGGTAATTGATTTGCGTTATATTACTGTTTGTCTGTAACCTTTGATCCTGCACCGACAACATATTTTTGTTTAACCCAGTGGTTGACTGGTAGAGAATGCCTAAAGGCATTAAGTCCGCCATTTGTACTTTTACTTATGTATTTTGTGCAATAAAGTTTAAATAAATAAATAATATCAGTCGCATCTCGCTCTTTATACAGATAAATCTGATGATATAAATCTTTTAATTACGTACCCTCTCAGCTTCCTTCATCCTCTCTAGTTTTCCTTGGTCAGCGTGAGCCTGTTTCTCCATCCTGATAACAAAAAAAAACTTACGTTACGTTAAAAACGAAAATTTTACATAACCGTTTCCACAAACAAGTTTATACAATTTAGCGTACACACACAATTTACGCCCGCCTTTACTAAAGTCCATGGGGCCATTTACCGAGGCTATTTATAGAAATAATTATTTTGGTTCAGCGAATCCCATTAGCTTTGTACCCGATGAACAATACCATTATCTGTATTGTTAGCTGCGGCCACAACTGCCACTTCAAAATGTAAGGCGTTATAAGTGCAAATTACTTTTACACTAAATTAGTCTTTAAGTCAAACGAAATAAGGTTTACTCTTAAACAAAGAGAACAGAGATGTTGGTCACTTCATTGTCATTATAAGCATCAAAACGAGCTTCACTGCTCTTTCACTTACGAAGTGACCAACATCTGTGTTCTCTTTGTTTAAGAATAAACCTTATTTCGTTTAATTTAAAGACTAATTTAGTGTAAAAGTAATTTGCACTTATAACGCCTTACATTTTGAAGTGGCAGTTGTGGCCGCAGCTAACAATACAGATAATGGTATTGTTCATCGGGTACAAAGCTAATGGGATTCACTTAACAAATGTGATTCGAACTATAGGCTTCTATGTTTAAATCGTTCGCTACTGTATTCTTATAAGAAAAAAGAATAAACATGGATCAACTCTTAATCCACTTTACCGCGTTTTTAAACCCGAAATCCAATAGTTGCCAAAGTGAATGCTCACTTTGGCACCTAAATCCGAGCGATATTCGACTTCTACGTGAGTAAACGCGTTTCGTATGTAGTTGAACACCCAAGTTCACAAATAATCGTTTAACCGATTGTACGTCAAAGACGGCAAATCACGTCGACGGAAATTGAGCCACTGACGCCAACGACGCCTATTGACGTCAACATTTCGATGGTCAAAAACATGCTACTTCAAACCACTATCTGTGTTTCTCAATCTCTATTGATTTTGGAGCACTTTTTTTTGCTTTGGCGTCCGGGGCACGTTTAATAGACATGTTGACTTTTTTTTTTGAGGATGTCAATCGATTCTATTTTTTATTGTGATCAAATGTCTATATGGGACTGACTACACTTAAACTGCTCTAAAAGTCAGAAATGACCGTCAAAGTTCAACATTCCTACGTAGCGCTAAAAACGCTCCATACAATTGGCGTCCAGGCGAGTGACGTCACAGGCCGGTTTAGGTACCAATAATTGTATGGAGAAATTAAGAAATTTGCCATTTTCCCCGTGAAAAAGTGCGTTTAAGTTCATGGTTGTCATTCAATTATTGTTTTGTAAAATTATGAGGATTCTGAAAACATTTGAATTTCTTTTGGACTAAAAAAAAATCATAAAATTTGCGTACCTTTGAAGTCACATATTTCCAAAAAAAAAATATTTTTCTGAATTTTTTTGCTAATTTTATTCATATAACTACAGTACGCTGTACAATTCAACATCAGGCAGCATGTCCATTGCTTTGGCGTTCAAAAGGTTAAATGTTGTATTGACGGTAAAGACCTGTCTTTCGCGGCGGCCTGCATGGCGGCGCGCCGTTCCTTCTCGGCCGCTTCCCGCGCCGCGGCTGCTGCTGCCATTTTCTCTTCACGTTTTCTAAAAAAAAAAGCAAAAATAAAGGCTACGGCGACATATATTATCTTTTTGCAAACGCGGGACTAAAACCGGAATTCCTCTTTGGGTGCTACTGGGAGGGTCTATTTGATACATCCCAGTCCATTGGAGTTAAGGCTAAGCTAGGAGTGCCACAGGGCTCTATTTGAGGTCCAATACAATTTTTGAAAAAAAAAAAGAATACTGACTGTTGAGGTTCTATCAGCGTTTCTTCTCGATGGAGACTTTTCTATCGTCTCCTCTTTCGAAATGTTGGTACACCCAGACATGTTAAAGTGCCCTTGTAGCTTACTTAAATAACAAAGTTAATCATTTCACAAGGTGTCTTACCATTGGACACCAATGATAATGACCAACTAGAGATAATATTTGGTCAATCTATACTGCAAGAGAA
Organism: Apotomis capreana; assembly: GCA_947623375.1. Lineage (NCBI taxonomy): Eukaryota > Metazoa > Arthropoda > Insecta > Lepidoptera > Tortricidae > Apotomis > Apotomis capreana. The sequence goes on from OX392500.1 coordinate 37,063,487, forward strand.
TTAGTTCAAGGATTCGATCAAAATTTGACAAGGTATGGCATTCCGGCTAGTGACACTTCTACGTCACTGATCAGTTACCGATATACGGAGACGCTATGATTAGTTGATTGGTTCTGTCAATCCTTTACTGTGATGTATCCATAATACTCCCCGGTGTTGCGAGTGGTGTGTCATAAATACTCCCCGATTCCCGTGTTATTTGCATGAATATCATATTCTCTTCATCACGAGTATACCAACCAATCATGGCGTGATAACGTCGAAAGTGTCGCCTGCCATTTGGAATAGCGTCTTTTTTAGGGTTCCGTACCCAAAGGGTAAAAACGGGACCCTATTACTGAGACTTCGCTGTCCGTCCGTCCATCCGTCCGTCCGTCCGTCTGTCACCAGGCTGTATCTCAAGAACGGTGATAGCTAGACAGTTGAAATTTTCACAGATGATGTATTTCTATTGCCGCTATAACAACAAATACTAAAAATAAAATAAAATAAATATTTAAGGGGGGCTCCCATACAACAAAGGGATTGGTTGCGTTAACTTTGCACCTCATTTGTATCGAGCGCTATACATACCAGGTGCAAACTTAACTTAAACAACTAAAGGATGGAAAGTGTTTGTACGGAACCCTCGGTGCGCGAGTCCGACTCGCACTTCACCGTTTTTTTTTTTCTATTTGATAAGGGGCGATATTTACCGTCTCTGCTGCTCCTTCTTGGCCTCGAGCATGGCCTCCTTCTTCCGGCGGGCGTCGTCCTTGCTGAGCTGCTCCTCGCGCGCCCTGTTGATGGCGGACACCTTGGACGCGGACGCCGGCATCGTCTTAGCCGGCGGCAGCTTCGCTGTCGGCTTCGTGGCTGAACTTGATATCTGCTGGATAATGAACCAAAATCAATACGAACAAATTTCATTTATTTACCAAAAAATACTATATGCTTACACAAGTATAATTATGTAATAGTTTATAGTTAGATTATTTTGCGTAGATTTTATCAGTGGTACTCGCACTAGGTTGTGCCTGTATCGTGAGGGCCTATAAACAAAACTTAATATTGTGAGTCAATTTCTAAATACAGTTTCCTTAATAGGGGAACCTTACAAGAAGTGTTTCGCAACAAGTAATTTCTAACATTTCAAGTTTTTAAAGTGTTACATTTTTGTTTTATGATACTTATTAGTTTTGAAAATATTTAGAAAAATGTGAAACAAGCTTCGCCCCAAAATCGTTACCAATAATGACGTCACCTTGTGGAAGAGTTGATTTTCTGCTCTGTGACCCATTATTTGTACCTTGCGCTTTTTGGAATGGGAATTTTTAAAATAGATAATTTACCCAGAAATTTCTGGGTGTTTCAAAAATGTAAAAATCTGGTATTTTTTATTTATGATTCGTTTTAAATCCTTTATATGATTTTATCGCAAAAAGCCTGGCTAAAAATAGATGTTATAAATAAGGTTTTTTCTTTTTTAATCTTGATTTTTTGTTCATATGTAAGAATAACCCCATAAGAAAAACCACTACTTGTAATAAATAAAGGTAAACGTATATCAACATGTGTAGGAGCTTAGGTAGGCAAAGATTTTTCTGCAAAATACACCAGCACAGTCAGCAAACATATCAATTTCAGCTTCAAGTGCAACGCGGTTCAGAATTGATAATATGGCGGCGCGGCGGTACCTGTGCGGGCTTGCCGTTGAAGATCATGCTGTTCATCTTGCTGAGCGTGTCGGCCGACAGCACCTGCTTCGACAGGATCTTGTCCGGCGGCGTGCAGCTCTCGGCTTCCTCCTGCTACATTCAAAGCCAAATTCAAATCATTTATGCTAGAACAGAGTGTTATTAGGTCTTATCCATACTTAATATTATAAATGCGAAAGTGTGTCTGTCTGTCTGTCTGTCTGTTACCTCTTCACGCTTCAACCGCTGAACCGACATAGATGGAATTTGGTATGGAGATAGTTTGAGACCCGGGAAAGGACATAGAATACTTTTCATCCCGAAAAAATTTAGTGTTCCCGTGGGATGAGCGGGTAACACCGCAGGCACAGCTAGTAATTATATGTTTATTTCCAATGTGCTCAGCATGCAAGCAAGCGTGCAAATGTTAATTGGGTGGATCAACTTTTCTTGTTTTTATTCTGTCCCGTCACCCAGGAGACAATGGTGATTAACTTTCTTATAAAAGGGTTGATAATTTATAATATTAGTATTTTTGAGCTAATAACTGCTTCAATTACAACATATTTGTTGAATATTGCCACCGAAAATCGTAGTTTTATCTTTAAAACTTGTAACCTTGTTACTCTTGTAACCCAGTAGATTGACCTGCTATAACTAACATAAATTCCAATTGTATGTTAGTTATAGCAGTTTTGACTTTTTAAAAGTGACGTTAAAATGGTCACTGTGTTACATCTATACTATTGCAAAATTCTAGGTTTGTATTGAAAATCATTCTATGGAGGGGGAATCTTAATAGCGTGTTGCAGGATCGTCATTTGTTTTGCATGGGCGCGCGGCGCCATGCCAGCCTGGAGCCATCTGTATTCATAATTTCCTTTGTCCTCGCATCACGCCGCAACGGCTGTACACATTTTAGCCAATTTGGAAACAGGGATAGCTGGACCACCAAAGATAATCGTCGTCCGCATTTATTTTTCTTTACCGTTGTCTGGTAAAAAGTATCCTATAACCTTTGGATTGAAATAGGTCATAAAATGAATGAACCTTCTGGTGAAAACAAAAATGAATGAAGACCGGAACGACCTACCTTTATAAAATAATTAGTTTACAGGGGTTAATGAAGGCCCATCCGTCGAAATTCTGTTAAAAACACTGTTTATAATTGAAATTGTCACCATACCTTCTTCGCCATCGCCCTCGTTTTCGTCCTCGTGGTCCTGGCGGCCATTTCCTCAAACTGCTGCACTTTTGCTTTTACAGCGGAACTGAAAATTTAAAACAAAGCTGTAAATATTGACGTCAGACATTTATGTCGCAATAAATGTCGTAGTGTCATTTTGTCGTGGAATTATTTTGTAGCATCAGTTATTTACTTTGACCTCCCGAAACCTTATAAATACGTCTCTACGAAATTAAATTATTTTTCATTACATTAGCTGGTAACAGATGTTATTATATGCAGGAGTACTGAATGACAAAGGCCTATATTGTTCCCGAGGGAGTTACGGTTTTAGTTTTTAAAATATAGTACGCACTCGTACATTACTTCAGACTAAGAAGGTCGATGCTGCCATGGTATTTTGTTATATCACCAAAACTTGACAATAAGCTAATTCTATTGTGCATTGAACTAATACTCTGTTGATGATAAAGCCGGAGCCCCACTGCTGCGCACGGTCGAGAGTACACACGTGGGTACAAAAACGCTTTGTATGAAAATGTAGGTAGATACTTCCACTGTAGCGCACGAGCACGCCGCGCACGAAATGACATCACTGATACCAATATTATCCCTTAAATGCATACAATTACACTAATTTTATTTTTAAAATGACGTAATTAACAATTTAAATCCACGCCAGTTTGAGATGTCGGGACAATCTTGACAAAGTCTTTATTGACAATATTCAGATATTGACTTGTGTCATTTCAGTAACGTGTAAATATACATCATCATGCATCTAAGGGTTAAAACAATGGACCCACGCGGGCGTCGTGTATAGCGTGTCCGTGCGTGGCGTGCGCAGCAGCGGGGCTCCGGCTGAAAGCTGATGATGATGATGATGGTGATGATGATGATGGTGATGATGATGATGATGGTGATGGTGATGGGGCGTGTACTCACGTGGGCTCGGGCCTGTCCTTGTCGGGCGAGGGCCGCGGCGAGCCGTCGTCCGTCAGCAGCGACAGGTCGTCCGTCACGTCCGGCGCCGAGCGCGCAGCCGTGTCTACCACACACACATCTGTTACTTATACATCTATACTATTATTACGACGCGTTTGGCTCGGTATGTAGACACCTGCCTACTGAGCCGGCGCTCCCGGGTTCGAATCCCGGCCGGGGCAAATATTTGTGTGATGAACTCGAATATTTGTGCTTGGGTCATGGTTGTTCTATGTATTTAAGTATACATTTATCTATATAAGTACGTATATCGTCGTCTAGTACCCATAACACAAGCCTTCTTCGAGCTTAATCTGGGACTAGATCGATTTGTGTGAGGTTGTCCGATATTTATTTATTTATTATAAAATATTAGAGTTGTATTGAAAAACATTTTTCTACGGAGGGGTCATGATTTCAGGAAAAATCTTAATAGCGCGATGCAGGATCGTCATTTGATTTATATGGGCGCGGCGCCGTGCCAGCCTAGCGCCATCTGTTTTCATAATTTCCTTCATCGTCGCATCACGCCGAAACAACTGGACAAATTTTAACCAATTTTGGTACTGGGATAGCTGGACATCCAAAGATGGTTTATAGGATACTTTTTCATCCCTCTACGGTAAAGAAACAAATACGCGGATGAAGTTGCGTAAACCTCGTAGTCTATTCTATATGCTTGTGAATAGGGGGAACCCGACTTTTTTTTTATATTTTCATTTTATAGCCATACATAAAACATATGTGGCGTTATCTGGGTAAAGGGACCTTACTGTCGGTATTGAGTTATGTATATCCCCATCATCTACATACATTGAGCTATCGAACCATGTAAAAAACATGCATGTAGTCTCAATAGATATTTTTAAAAAAATAATTGAAACTCAAATGTCAGAAAAGGTGATTATGAGAAAATTGAATTCAAACTTCTACACCCCATTAAAGTATGTTATTGTTGGAAGTTACATAGATAACATGCTATTTGAGGAGTAGATTATATGGGCTTTCAGGTTTCAAGTACAATTTTGTAATTGTATATCTGTTTTCATATAGTTTACCTTGCCAAAGTGCATAAAGTAAAAAAATATATATTGATGGACTTTTTACTTAAATTCCTATTTATAGTGTATTTCCGTTAGATATTATAGAAGGAATAAATATTATATGTAATTAGACACTCAATAAGAGCTACTTCGATTTGAATCAACGTTGTTTATTATAAAAACATATTTATTTTAACAAAAATAGCTTTGTGTTTATAAATCTAATTAAACAGTCAAAATCAACAAACATATACATCTACTACGCTAAAACATAGCCAAATGAGATCAAATTAACAGAACAAATATTAAAAAAGTAGTTTTTTAAGTCTCAAAATTCAAGATAAAGTTTAGTAAAAAGTTGGTACAATCACTTTATATTTTCTAAAAGGGACCTTATCGTCGGTGGTAAAATATTTAGTGATATCATCTGATATCGACTATAAATTTATGTTTAATTTTGATAGTCTTAATTTTTAGAGCACTTTAGTATTAAACTCTTACCAAAAACCTATAATTTTGATTCGGCAAACACTAAATGATTAACGTATTTGAAAAGGGACCTTAGTGTCGGACGTAAAATGTTTAGTGACATACTTAAGAATAAGTCTTGAAAAATACTTTTAATTTGTATTTTGCTGCGTCGGCAGCCAAATTGACGCCAGATTTACACATGAGGCATTGCCGGACCTACCATCCGATCACCGGACAATCCTCATGTGTATCGAAATGGATCCATTAATGGGAATTAGGAGACCCAAACACCGAGTCAGCCGGGAGACATTCACACAACAACTAGAAGAGACCACCACGTGCCACACTACTCCGGTCTCCACAGCTGACGAAGTGGAAAAAGCGGCAGACCTGGTCACAGCTGGACTACAGGCGGCGCTATCAACAGCCTCCCACACCATCCCCGCCACAGAGAGGCACACGCCCCTCCCGGCGAGGAGATTAGGAGCATGATCGAGGAGCAGCGCCGCCTGCACAGAAAATGGCAGGCTCCGACGATCAAGGCAGAGCTCAACGCCATGATCATAAAAACCAAGAAGGCGCTTACAGAACACAGGGCCGAGAGTTGGGAGAGCCACCTAGCGTCTGAAGAGGGTGATGTCCCCTTCATTCACCGTATCTGCAGACAGCTAGCGACAAAACCTGAGGCAATAAGACCATCAGCAGAGCATCACAGAACACCTGGAGAGGTACTTCGGAGGCACCAGCAAGAGCAGAGGAAGACGCGGTCTTCTTCTCCCCCAGCCAGATGCAGCCCTCCAACGTTGCGACCCCAAGAAAGCCCCGGGCGCCGATTCGATCCCCATTGTGGCAGTGACGCGCCTGTTCAACGGGATCATTCGCTCGGGTCACTTTCCCCAAACTTGGAAGACTGGGAGCCCAAACCTGGCAAAGACTGCCGAAGACCGGAGAGCTGCAGGCCAATAACTCTGCTCAGCACCCTCTCCAAGGTGTTCGAGAGGCTCCTGTTGGCAGTGGCGTGCACCTTATAAAGACAAAAAGACACTGCCTACCCTAGTTGATTACAGAAACTAAATATATTATTTATTGTTACAAACATTACCTTTTTATAAAATTATATAAAACAAATGTACAAAAATAATCAATTTGCGATCCGCGCCATCTATCGCGTCAGTGCGCCAAAATTACGTACGTATTGGTCGATTCCGTGGAGATTGACGAACCATTCCGCGGCACTAGCGCCGCTCCGCGCCGTAAGCGGTAAAGACAGGCGATTTTCTGTCTAAATTTATATTTGTGTGCCTCGTGGTAACACAGACCGCGTGTGTGTGCGTTCTTATAAAAATATTGCACACAATAACAAAACTCACGCACACAAATACAGAAGTAAGACATTGTCTCATGTCTTTTACTTCCTTACGGAAGTAGGATGTTTCTGACCCGCGACTCGACTAGGCGAACAACATTCGGTGCGAGCGAGGCGCGAATACCGCGACGCCCGATGTTAAGCGAACAATTCCGAACGGGTAGCCTGTATCGCTCTCTCCTTAGCTATTATTTGTAGATTCGAACTTCCGATGTTGACTATGTAACGAATTTAAAAAGGCGATTTTTTGTAACTTTAAATAGCGCAATAACAGTACTATTTAAGTTTGTCGTATTTTTGTTTTTCATACTTGGACGCCATTATTGTTCGTTTTGATTAATACGTATGATAGTGGTGACTAGTAAATAAGCGAATAAAAGTTTTTAGTGTATTCTTAAAAGTTGTCTGAAAATGGATAATTAAATTTTAATTGTGATAATTGTGGTGGTGTTAATTGTTTGCGATCGTCAGTTAATAGAGGAAATTATTTAGTGATGGTCGATTTGCTTGATATTTGAGAAGACGAAGAAAAAAACTGTCCCGCAGAATTTCTGTAAGTTATTAGGTTCTCAAAATTTTGTGTCTACCCTGTCGTAAAACTCTGTGCACGCCACTGCCTGTTGGGGAAACTTCTCCCCCACGTCGAGCCCCGTTCGGAACAGTTCGGATTCAGGCAACGCTACAGCTCACTCGCGTGCTTCACTTTATGGCCAATGCAAGCAACAAGAAGGAGCATGTTGTGGCTGTCATGCTCGACATGAAAAAAGCGTTCGACTGGGTATGGCACGAGGGGCTGCTGTACGAACTGTTGAACACCACGGCCCCACGCAGCATCTTAACGGTGATTAAGTCCTTCCAGAGCGGATGTAAGTTCCAAGTGGCAGTGGAACAGGCACTGTCCTCGGAGCACCCAATCCTAGCAGGAGTCCCTCAGGGAAGCTGCCTTTCACCAGCATGCTACGCAACCTTCACCGATGACATCCCAGTGGTAGGAGACGACGTCAAGCTGTGGCTGTTCGCGGATGACGCGGCCTTTTACACCGCATCCGTCAGCCCCACAGGAAGCCGCCAGGAAGATGCAGACCCAGTTAGACGCCCTACCAAGATGGCTTGAGGACTGGAGGCTTAATGTCAACGTCACCAAGACTCAGGCCTTCATGACCGGAAGAAAACAGACTTCACCTCCACTCCGCATGTTTGGTCAAGACGTGGAATGGAAGCACACGGTGAGGTACCTGGGTGTCACCATAGACCGGGGCCTCACCATGAAGCAGCACGTGACGGAAGTGGTTTCAAGAACCAGACAATACAATACAATACAACAATACTTTATTGCACACCAAAAAAAAGTTTACAAAAGGAAACAAGATAAATACAATTTATAAATAACGGTAGACAACAGGCCAGCGTGAACTACGCTGAGACCAGTCCTAAGGAGCAACCTGCCGATCCGCACGAAGCTGGGGATCTACAAAACGTATGTGAGGTCCAGGCTCACATACGCGGCGCCGGCGTGGTACGCCCTAGTGGCTATACCACAAACCGAAACAAAATGAGAGCCCAAGAAAACCTGCACTGAGACACATTACAGATTGCCCACGCTTCGTGCGGAATGACCATATACAGAGGGCACTGAAATGGAAACCCTTAGACGCCTAGATCAGCAGACTGGCCAGCACAATGTTCCGGAAAGCTGATGAATCCCGCCACGAGCTGCTACGAGCTGCAGATGCAGCGACACCACCACCACCACCAACAGTGGGAAATAAGAAGAGGAGATAAAGCTCCACCTGGGCCTCGAGGAGTCATGGAACATCACGAAGGCCCAACCAACTAAGAAACCGCCGTCGCAACCACGCGTCACCAGAAAGACCGGCCCGTAGTAACGGGCCGCGACAGAAGTAGCCTAAGTGTACGCAACTCCCACATTCTTGCACTTCTATATAGTATATTATTCAACCCCGCTACCCCTCACTACCTTAAGGAGCGATTTAAGTATCTGTCTTCTATTAGGTGTTCTCAAAATTTTATTCTTACTCCAGCTGTTTCATCTTCGAAATATTACAATGACTCATTTACCTCTCACGCAATCCACCTGTGGAACGCTTTGCCGCTAGATTTGAGACGCGCAAAATCTCTTCCAATTTTCAAAAGTCATCTTAAACAGTATTATTTGTCACTTCCCTAGGCCGCTTTTATGTACGTCGTCGTATTTATGTATATGTTTATGTATTTATTATGTATTTATACTATTTAAAAGTATATATTTTATTTTTTATTTTTGGATTTAAGTTTAAGTATCTTGTAAGGGTGTATGTGTCAATCAGTCGTTTTCAACAACTATTTGCACTACCATTTTCATAACTATTTTTTGTTTACTCTCTACCCTAAGGTTGTCTGGAAGAGATCGCTTTTTAGCGATAAGACCGCCTGTTGTTACCAACTGTATTGTATTTTTATTTCTTTTGTTTTCTGTCTGTTATTTTGTGGTGCACAATAAAGAGTATTATTATTATTATTCCCTTTATTTATTTTTGTACTTAGGCTAGGTTTTTTTTACAATAAATTTATATAAAAAGTAAAATATAAAAAATACATTACAAATATAAACACATTCTAAAAAAAACCTAACCTAGGGTGCCGCCGGCAGCAGGGTGGGGCCCAGGCTACCGGTGGTTAGGGCTACAGAGAGAGGAACCTCCTGACGATGCGCGCCGTGTCCAGGAGTACCGCCTTCTGAATCTGACCCTTGATCCAGCCATCTAGCGAGAGTCTCTTAAGATGTTTGTCGAGACTCTTCGCTATAAGACCGTTCGCCGAAACGACTATCGGGACAATGATCGTCGAGTCAACATCCCACATGGCGGTCACCTCGTGAGCCAAGTCAAGGTACTTGCTGAGTTTGTCCTTCTCGGCCTTCACGAGGTTCTCGTCATGGGGGATGGTGATGTCGACGAGCACTGCCTGGCGCTTGGATCGATCTACCAACACGATATCAGGCTTATTGGCTACAATAGTCCTGTCCGTGATGATAGATCGATCCCAATAGAGCGTGGCACGACCATTCTCAAGAACTGGCATCGGTGCGTACTTATAGTACGGCACCTCAGACCCCACAAGCCCGTATCGAAGAGCAAGTTGCTGGTGAATGATCCTGGTTACTTGGTTATGTCTGTGCAAGTACTCACCGTTAGCAAGATGAGAACAACCGGAGATTATATGCCTGAGTGACTGACCGGGACGGCGGCATGCCCGACAAATGTCGACCGTACCGTCCTTCAGGATATATCTCCGGTAATTGTTCGTCATCATTACTTCGTCCGCAATTGCACAGACAAAACCTTCGGTTTCCCCGAAGAGATCCCCGAAGCGTAGCCAGTTCACCGACGCGAGCAGATCTACATCGGGCCCCGTAAGGGCCTTGTAGAACCGCCCGTGTAGCTCCTTGCTCTTCCATACAGCCCTGCGGTCATCGGTGCTAAGCACCTTTGGTCTGCGCCAGTTCTCGTTCGCTAAGGAGAGAGAGGTGAGGCCTTTGTCAACTGCTACTACATCGCGATGAATCCCACACTCGTTGTTTAGGAAATACTCCCTAAGACTGCACACCTCGCGGTTATGGAGGTCCTTGGCGTTTAAAAAGCCACGGCCTCCACACTTACGCGGGATGTACATTCTCATAACTGACGAGCGTGGGTGCCTCATGCGATTTGTAGTAAGCGGCTGACGGACCCTCGTATCCAGGGCGTCCAGCTCAGTCTGAGTCCACCTTAGTATGCCAAAGGAGTAAGTGAGCAGAGGCATCACCCAAGCGTTGAAGGCGCGCGCCTTATTGCCACCGGACAAAAGACTGTTAAGACTTTTTATTATTATTATTATTACAGATAAGGCCTCCACACTTCCAAGAAGTGGGAGTGTGAGAGATGAGCAAGGATACTCCTAATGATCAATAATTATCCTTTGACGCGCCGACAAGTACCGATACGTCTCTCAAACCGATATCGAGCTCACAGAAAGCATACAAGAGGGGCACCGACAATAAGGTCCCTTTTTCACTAAACTTTAAGGGCTGTTCTAAGTCTTAAAAAATCGATTTAAAAACTTGTGTCTTTGTCAGATTAAATTTTAGACCCTGCTTATTAATATAGAGTAAAAAAAGAAAAAATGATTTTTTTCGACATTTTACTTTAAACGCGATTATCTCGGCAACTAGAACCGACAATAAGGTCCCTTTCCCCAGATAACGCCACATACACATTCTTTAAATTACAACAACCCCTGTGCACTCACTAAAAGGTAACGAAATAGTTCTCTTACCTTTATCTAAAACGACGGTACTATCCATAATCTTCGACTGCGGTTTGTCCAACACCATAGTCTCGCGGTTCACTTTGTCCAATACGACCGTCTCGTTCATTGCGACCTGAAACAAATATAGCGGGACTCACGTAAAAAGAACGCTGACGATCTCATTGAGCAATAGTCATTTATAATAAGTAGAAAGATTGGCAACACTCTTTATGACAAAATTTGTTGTATATTTTTGGTGACATTACTAGTATTTGCCATGACAAAAATTTTTCATCAAAATAACGTTGACGCGTTCACAAATGATGGTGACAGACGGACTAACGGACGGACAGACAGACAGACAATAATAGGGTCCCGTTTTTAACAAGTACGGAATCCTATGCCAGTTAAGATGGGAAAATTGTTTGTATGGAACTGCACGGAGTCAGTCTCTCACTTGGCCGGTTTTTAACTAATCTTAACTATAATTATACACGAACACACTTACCGCATTCTTGCCGTCCGTGTGATCATACACACCATTCGGCAGCACGACAGTCTTGTCCATACTAATGGTCACAGTCGCGTTCATCTCATTAACAGGTGCCTCCTCCACACTATCTATCTTCTTCCCCTTTCTCTTCGTATTCTTGGATTGCATGGATTCGTCCGTCGCTGTCTTCTTGACTGTCTTTTGGGGGATGGCCGGGGATTGAGGGTCGGGGACGGATATCCTTTCTGCTTTCGGGATTATTATTTCCGGTTCCGGACTGGGCTCTTTCGGTTTCGGGGGTTCTGCCTCTTCCCTGAATAGTAATAGATTTTGACCAATGTTGATAAAGGCGACGGGTAATTAATTAATTTATTTTGGAGAACCTACAGCTAATACAGTAAATATAGAAACCTAAATAGAATTAATGCGAGACTAGCGCCACTTACGATACTTTTCTTATACCTTCATAATCAGATATTTTCTCAGAAATAGTTGGAGTCTAGGAGCTAGTAAAACGCCTTATTTATTAAATCACTGTATACCATTTGTTCACGTCAAAAGCGGCAAGTTTTTGGGGACCACTACTAAATGTAAAATTGTGTATAATGATTTCATTAATATTAAAAGTGTTCTTTCTAGTTCCTTGACTCTTGCGTTTACTGAAAATTGATTTGATTTACTGACGCAGCGTGGGAAGGCCCCCAACAAGGTGGACCGACGACCTGGTTAGGATCGCGGGCATAAATTGGAGGAGCAAGACTGATCGTTGTTGAGAACGTTGGGGGAGGCCTTTGTCCAGCAGTGGATGTCTATAAGTTGATGGAAGTTAGAAGAAATAATCGAAAGTGGCGCTAGTTTCGCATTACCCATCGTCTTAATTTATACTACAATACAGTTGTAGAAATTCAATAAGTGGAATAAGGTATTTGTAAATATTGTTTTAGGATTTGATTGAGTATACTTACGCTGCTTTCTTCCCTCGTCTAGTTCTCTTAGGCCTCGGTTTGTCTGCCGGTGATCCTGTTGATAGTCATGTATTCTTTATAAATAAGCTTTTTGTCAATCATGTTTTTCTGGAATCATCTTTTATCTTATTAGGATTTATATTAGTGAATAGAATAACAAAGGGTATGATTCTATTTTTGTAGCGTTATTTTAAACCTTGCTGTGTAAGAAATTGAAAAAACAGACTTGTGAGGAGCCTAAAGTAGGTTCCGTACAGGTTATATGGTACAAGGGATAGATTGGGCGCTGATAATTTGATGATGATAAAGACATCTTTTTCATGTATTCCTTTAGCAGTAGTCTTAAGTAATAATGTGTCATATAAGTTAGTGGTTAACTTACCAATACAAGTTTCTGAAGACTGCTGTGTATTCTCTGTGTCATTGGAAGACTCGGATACTATCTGTAAAAACACAACGGAATGAATTTTCAAGAGGATAAAACGCGAAACGTCGAACTCTGTTTTGAGTCTAAGGGTCGCCACAGACCTTCGGAATTTTCTTTTTGTACGGAATGATGTCAGCAAGCGAGACATCGCCATACGACGGAGAAACACTGTCTGACGTGATTCCGTAGGGAAACCGAACGAAATAATGTCTGTGGCTGCCCTAAAGCTCTGGCCACGACTTCGGCCTTTGCGTCTCGCTCACTCGTATGGCCGCCGCGATCGGAGCTCTCGCTCGATCGCTCGTCACCGAAAATCGTGGCATGTCCGATACTGAGGAGGGGCCGCGGTGTCTTTCTGTCTCGAATAGACACTGCTACCTGAAGCAACCAGAGCTTAATGCCGGTTTCACACGAGGGCATAACAGTGGAACAGAACAGTTTAGAAGGACAGTGCCGTTTAAAAATAGGACAGTCAAGCCACGTAGCGATGGAGCGTCGACGACAACGGCAACATTAACGTGCGCGCACACGCTGTCCTGCTCTTTGCACTGCACTGGCCTTGCATTCACAAGAAAAATGAGCGAGAAAGGTGGTGGTAGCAAACTGCCCAGGAAAAATAGACCGGCGAGCTATTAACTTAACTGTTCTGTTATACAAATATCAAAACACAAAGGAAAATTTAAATGCGTAACCTGGCGGATTACCGGTCCAACATGTTAATCTCTCCACCACCCTGACGCAAGATAACCTTTCGAATTATTCCTTATGCTTTGCATGTCGATCTTTGCACTGTTTATTTGAAAGGCTTTAAGGTGCGTACTCATTTGAGCTGCTCGGCCCGAGGCATGCTCGCCCCGCGCGAGAAAATCTTTTGCACATTTTATACCAGGGCGAGGCAACGCGCTCGCGGCGAGCCGACTTTGTGCGTCACACAAAATGACGTCAGACGCGATAACAGCTGTAAGTCATCGAATAATAATCTAAAAGAAGAAAGAATGACCTCGGTGGTGGATGAAACGGTTATAGAAAAATCGTGATCACCAGCAAACGTAGTCAAATTAGTACCTAGGCCACCTAGGCGCCGTACGCAATGACAAGTCAGAACGTGTTCGCGCGCGCCACAGACAACCCCCACTAGACGGAGCATGTAAGGCACATGTAAGGCGACCCGCGCGCACCAACGATATGGTACGGCAGAACATTAAACTATCAACACGGCGGCCACCGTTTAGTTGCGTCCATGTTTATGAGGTCTCTCTACACCACTTAACACTACAATTTACCATGTTATTTATTTTATCTACGCACATATCATTAGTGCTCTATAATGCGTTCAGAAACCGTAGGAAATGACCAGCATTACTACAACCAATTTTACTATGAGAACTTTCTTATCAGTGGCAGTAGGTAAAATCTGTACTGTAATGTTATAACAGTATCAATTTTTGTAGGGTTACGAGTTTAAATTTGGAACAGCTGTCAAAACTAAAGTAGGTCTCTATTCTAGTATCCATAGATATTAATATTGTTATCGATACGAAACGTCAATTCAGTTTTTTTTTTTTATAAAAACCGCACGACATTTGATCTCGAGTGACATGAGAATATGGATACATACGTCCGTACATATGTATCAGTTGCATAAACTACTATAATTTCTCTTTTCGTTGACGTACGCATGGATCATAAACATGGATGCAACTGAACGGTGGCCACCGTGTCGATACTAATGTTCTGCCGTACCATATCGTCGATGCGCGCGGGTCGCCTTACATGCTCCGTCTAGTGGGGGTGGTCTGTGGCGCGGGCACTGCACCGCCGCCGGCCGGCTCCCCGCTCGCCGCCTTTACACCTTAGCTCTGTGCTGCCCACTGATCAGCCCTCGTGTGAAGCCGGCAGAAGCGGTCGGAGAACTAGACAGTGTAGTGTGGAGCGCACCTTTACACCTTAGCACTGATCAGCCCTCGTGTGAAGCCGGCAGAAGCGGTCGGAGAACTAGACAGTGTAGTGTGGAGCGCACCTTTACACCTTAGCACTGATCAGCCCTCGTGTGAAGCCGGCAGAAGCGGTCGGAGAACTAGACAGTGTAGTGTGGAGCGCACCTTTACACCTTAGCACTGATCAGCCCTCGTGTGAAGCCGGCAGAAGCGGTCGGAGAACTAGACAGTGTAGTGTGGAGCGCACCTTTACACCTTAGCACTGATCAGCCCTCGTGTGAAGCCGGCAGAAGCGGTCGGAGAACTAGACAGTGTAGTGTGGAGCGCACCTTTACACCTTAGCACTGATCAGCCCTCGTGTGAAGCCGGCAGAAGCGGTCGGAGAACTAGACAGTGTAGTGTGGAGCGCACCTTTACACCTTAGCACTGATCAGCCCTCGTGTGAAGCCGGCAGAAGCGGTCGGAGAACTAGACAGTGTAGTGTGGAGCGCACCTTTACACCTTAGCACTGATCAGCCCTCGTGTGAAGCCGGCAGAAGCGGTCGGAGAACTAGACAGTGTAGTGTGGAGCGCACCTTTACACCTTAGCACTGATCAGCCCTCGTGTGAAGCCGGCAGAAGCGGTCGGAGAACTAGACAGTGTAGTGTGGAGCGCACCTTTACACCTTAGCACTGATCAGCCCTCGTGTGAAGCCGGCAGAAGCGGTCGGAGAACTAGACAGTGTAGTGTGGAGTACCTTCTTGTTGCGGGTGCGCTTGGGGCGGGGCTCGGGCGCCGGCTCCGGAGCCTCGCTCTGCTTGGTGTTGCGCCGCGACGCGCGCGCAGACCGGTCCAGCGGCAGGGGAGCTGCAAAGATAAGGTTAGATAAGGTATTTTTGAAATATGTAACTTCAAATGTACGAAAATCTTTAATACATTCAAATCATAAATACATTTTCAATTGTTTTCAGAATCCTCTTAATTTACAAAAACAATAATTCTATAAGAACCATGAACTTAAATACAGTTTTTCACGGTGAAAGTGGCACCACTTTTTCAAGGTGAAAGTGGCAAATTACTTATCGTCTCCATACGAATATTGGTACCCAATGCGAGCGTTTTTAGCGCTTTGCAGGTATGTTGAACTTTGACAGTCATTTCTGGCTTTTAGAGCAGTCTAAGTGTAGTTAGGCCAACTATGTCTATACATTTGATCCCAATGAAAAATGGAATCGATTAATGTCTACACACCTATTGCTGTGCCCTTGTAGAGTGTATATTATGATAGGATGTTTATTGTAATTGTTTGCGTTCGAGTCTAACCAGTGGTTGAAAAATTGTTAAGTAACAATAAAGACAATGTGGTTAAGCAGGTACCATGCGGGAGAATGGACGGCCGTTCGGGCAACAAAGTCCTGGAGTGGTGACCACGTATAGGAAAGCGCAGCGTGGTCGGGCCCCGGCTCGATGGACAAATGACATCGTGACGGTAGCGGTGAATATTGATGCGGTCTGCTCGGGATCGCAGTTTGTGGCGAGTCAAGGGCGAGGCCTATGTTCAGCAATGGACGTTATAGGGGGCCAACGAGCAAACGTATCGCCTGATGGTGCGCGATTACCGTCGCCCATAAACACCTGCAACACCAGAGGAGTCACAAGTGCTCGCCTACCCGGAGGACGAAGATAGAATGCCTCTATGCTAGTAATTTCACCGGCTATCTTACCCCCACACCGGAACACAACAATGCGAACATTGCTGTTTGGCGGTGGGTTAGCAGGCAAGACGGTAGTAACAATCCGGACGGACCCTGCACGAGGCCCTACTACTCCAAAACATGGAGGACGTGTGTCTGACAGCTAGCTCGGTACCTGCGGCCGGCGCGGGGTCAGCCCGCTTGCCGCGCGTGCGCCGCGCGCCCGCCTCGTCCTCGCTGTCCGTCGACTTCTCCTTCGGCGGCCGGCCGCGCTCTGTTGGACATTCATTCAATGTTACAAATTGCATAAAATTCAATCATAAAGGCTGATTTAGACGATGCCAATTTTGAGACGCCTAAATTACGGCGCCAGTGATTACCGCACAGCACACCTCCGACCGTTTAGACAATGACTATGTTCAGCCGCCTAAATCTCGCCGCCAGTCGTGTTTACACAGTGCTTTTTTTCAGTACCAGTCATTAGTGGTCACTGGCGCCAAAAAATAGGCCCGTGTTCTATTCCGCGCCAGCGCTGGCATGCGGCGAAAAAATGGCGCGGAAAGTGTTTATACGGTGCCTTTTCGAGGCGCCGTAATTTAGGCGTCTCAAAATTGGCATCGTCTAAATCAGCCTTAATACGCCTAAATTTAATACGCCTAAATTAACTTGTGTAGGGTGTAGTTGTGTACCGGTCAGGACGGACCGGTCTCACGATCTAGCCACGACTTCGGCAGCAAGCAGCAGCGGCGAGTGGCAGCCATACGAGTGAGCGAGGCACCGCGCTCGGAAATTTCGCTCCCACTTATGGTCGCCGCTTGCCGCCGAAGTAGTAGCCAGGCGTTAGGGTACACAACGTTTTTAAGCGAACTGGCGATGCGTATTTGTTTTACCTGGCATCAAAATGTTACGTGCTAAGTCTCTTATGAGGATCAACTGTATGAACTGTAAAGACATAATATTGACGACACGGTTGGCGCAGTGGTTAAGCAACTGCCTACTGAGCCTGCGGTCCCGGGTTCGAATCCCGGCCGGGGCAAATATTTGTGTGATGAACTCGAATATTTGTGCTTGGGTCATGGTTGTTCTATGTATTTAAGTATATATTTATCTATATAAGTACGTATATCGTCGTCTAGTACCCATGACACAAGCCTTCTTGAGCTTAATTTGGGACTAGATCGATTTGTGTGAGGTTGTCCGATATTTATTTATTTAATATCTTTTGCCTGAAATGATTCCATTTGCTTGTCACTGGTTGATCCTGTTGGGTGAGACAGAAGGACAGTAAGTGACTGTCTTACTGGGCATCGGTGCCGGCGGCGGCGGCATGGCGGCCTTCTCGTCCACGTCGGGCTCCTGCTTGATCGGGATGTCCAGTCTGTTGGGTGAGACAGAAGGAGAGAGAGAGAGACGGCGTCTTACTGGGCATCGGTGCCGGCGGCGGCGGCATGGCGGCCTTCTCGTCCACGTCGGGCTCCTGCTTGATCGGGATGTCCAGTCTGTTGGGTGAGACAGAAGGAGAGAGAGAGAGACGGCGTCTTACTGGGCATCGGTGCCGGCGGCGGCGGCATGGCGGCCTTCTCGTCCACGTCGGGCTCCTGCTTGATCGGGATGTCCAGTCTGTTGGGTGAGACAGAAGGAGAGAGAGAGAGACGGCGTCTTACTGGGCATCGGTGCCGGCGGCGGCGGCATGGCGGCCTTCTCGTCCACGTCGGGCTCCTGCTTGATCGGGATGTCCAGTCTGTTGGGTGGGACAGAAGGAGAGAGAGAGAGACGGCGTCTTACTGGGCATCGGTGCCGGCGGCGGCGGCATGGCGGCCTTCTCGTCCACGTCGGGCTCCTGCTTGATCGGGATGTCCAGTCTGTTGGGTGGGACAGAAGGAGAGAGAGAGAGACGGCGTCTTACTGGGCATCGGTGCCGGCGGCGGCGGCATGGCGGCCTTCTCGTCCACGTCGGGCTCCTGCTTGATCGGGATGTCCAGTCTGTTGGGTGGGACAGAAGGAGAGAGAGAGAGACGGCGTCTTACTGGGCATCGGTGCCGGCGGCGGCGGCATGGCGGCCTTCTCGTCCACGTCGGGCTCCTGCTTGATCGGGATGTCCAGTCTGTTGGGTGGGACAGAAGGAGAGAGAGAGAGACGGCGTCTTACTGGGCATCGGTGCCGGCGGCGGCGGCATGGCGGCCTTCTCGTCCACGTCGGGCTCCTGCTTGATCGGGATGTCCAGTCTGTTGGGTGGGACAGAAGGAGAGAGAGAGAGACGGCGTCTTACTGGGCATCGGTGCCGGCGGCGGCGGCATGGCGGCCTTCTCGTCCACGTCGGGCTCCTGCTTGATCGGGATGTCCAGTCTGTTGGGTGGGACAGAAGGAGAGAGAGAGAGACGGCGTCTTACTGGGCATCGGTGCCGGCGGCGGCGGCATGGCGGCCTTCTCGTCCACGTCGGGCTCCTGCTTGATCGGGATGTCCAGTCTGTTGGGTGAGACAGAAGGAGAGAGAGAGAGACGGCGTCTTACTGGGCATCGGTGCCGGCGGCGGCGGCATGGCGGCCTTCTCGTCCACGTCGGGCTCCTGCTTGATCGGGATGTCCAGTCTGTTGGGTGAGACAGAAGGAGAGAGAGAGAGACGGCGTCTTACTGGGCATCGGTGCCGGCGGCGGCGGCATGGCGGCCTTCTCGTCCACGTCGGGCTCCTGCTTGATCGGGATGTCCAGTCTGTTGGGTGAGACAGAAGGAGAGAGAGACGGCGTCTTACTGGGCATCGGTGCCGGCGGCGGCGGCATGGCGGCCTTCTCGTCCACGTCGGGCTCCTGCTTGATCGGGATGTCCAGTCTGTTGGGTGAGACAGAAGGAGAGAGAGAGAGACGGCGTCTTACTGGGCATCGGTGCCGGCGGCGGCGGCATGGCGGCCTTCTCGTCCACGTCGGGCTCCTGCTTGATCGGGATGTCCAGTCTGTTGGGTGGGACAGAAGGAGAGAGAGAGAGACGGCGTCTTACTGGGCATCGGTGCCGGCGGCGGCGGCATGGCGGCCTTCTCGTCCACGTCGGGCTCCTGCTTGATCGGGATGTCCAGTCTGTTGGGTGAGACAGAAGGAGAGAGAGAGAGACGGCGTCTTACTGGGCATCGGTGCCGGCGGCGGCGGCATGGCGGCCTTCTCGTCCACGTCGGGCTCCTGCTTGATCGGGATGTCCAGTCTGTTGGGTGGGACAGAAGGAGAGAGAGAGAGACGGCGTCTTACTGGGCATCGGTGCCGGCGGCGGCGGCATGGCGGCCTTCTCGTCCACGTCGGGCTCCTGCTTGATCGGGATGTCCAGTCTGTTGGGTGGGACAGAAGGAGAGAGAGAGAGACGGCGTCTTACTGGGCATCGGTGCCGGCGGCGGCGGCATGGCGGCCTTCTCGTCCACGTCGGGCTCCTGCTTGATCGGGATGTCCAGTCTGTTGGGTGAGACAGAAGGAGAGAGAGAGAGACGGCGTCTTACTGGGCATCGGTGCCGGCGGCGGCGGCATGGCGGCCTTCTCGTCCACGTCGGGCTCCTGCTTGATCGGGATGTCCAGTCTGTTGGGTGGGACAGAAGGAGAGAGAGAGAGACGGCGTCTTACTGGGCATCGGTGCCGGCGGCGGCGGCATGGCGGCCTTCTCGTCCACGTCGGGCTCCTGCTTGATCGGGATGTCCAGTCTGTTGGGTGAGACAGAAGGAGAGAGAGAGAGACGGCGTCTTACTGGGCATCGGTGCCGGCGGCGGCGGCATGGCGGCCTTCTCGTCCACGTCGGGCTCCTGCTTGATCGGGATGTCCAGTCTGTTGGGTGGGACAGAAGGAGAGAGAGAGAGACGGCGTCTTACTGGGCATCGGTGCCGGCGGCGGCGGCATGGCGGCCTTCTCGTCCACGTCGGGCTCCTGCTTGATCGGGATGTCCAGTCTGTTGGGTGAGACAGAAGGAGAGAGAGAGAGACGGCGTCTTACTGGACATCGGTGCCGGCGGCGGCGGCATGGCGGCCTTCTCGTCCACGTCGGGCTCCTGCTTGATCGGGATGTCCAGTCTGTTGGGTGAGACAGAAGGAGAGAGAGAGAGACGGCGTCTTACTGGACATCGGTGCCGGCGGCGGCGGCATGGCGGCCTTCTCGTCCACGTCGGGCTCCTGCTTGATCGGGATGTCCAGCGCCGCCTCGGTCTCCATGGGCTCGGGCGGGAGCGATATCTTCTCCAGTTTCACTGTAAAACATTAGGTCATATAAATAGGTACTTCTTCTAAATAGTTCTTGAACAATCATCACACAAATCCATACTAATAATATAAATGCGAATGTGTGTCTGTCTGTTACCACTTCACGCTTAAGCCGCTGAATCGATTTTGATGAAATTTGGCATGGAGATAGTTTAAGATCCGAGGAAGGACATAGGATAGTTTTCATCCTGTAAATTATACCTAAAAAGATTGAAAAGTGAGTAAGTAATTCATGATGACATTGATGACCCTGTAGAAAATGTAATGATTAGACCAAAAGCACAATTGCTTTTACATTTGCTTAGGCGCCCCCTTTTATTAATTAAGGTGATTAGGTGGATATCTATCGTGTTGTACGAGGTTCCTTCCATACTTCCAAGTTCCACGCGGACGTAGTCGCGGACAAAAGCTAGTATTATATAGGCTGTTTGTTATTTCTTCACGGTCAAACTACCGGAGGGAGGTAGCTGAAGCTAACAGCCTGGATTAACACATAGGCTACTTTGTTTCGATAAATCGCGAGTAACACCGCGAGGCGCAACTAATACTATAGTAAAACTAAAATTATAATACACAATGACTGTGGTTTTGTATGGACATGGATAACAGCGTCATCTGTTGGTCGGTACATAGTTGCATACGCCAAAGCAGAGAATACTTTTTTCTAGTATTTACCCAACTACGGTAAAGAGAAAAGGATTATACGGACGACGAGAATCTGCGAGTTTATGCATTACTATAAAGAGTCTAAGCACCTCCACCAAAACTCGTCTATTTAAGAGGCCTTATTCCGTTAAAAAAAAAGCCGGCCAAGTGCGAGTCGGATTCGCGCACCGAGGGTTCCGTACAAACACTTTCCATCCCTAAGTGGTTAAGTTAAGTTTGCACCTGGTATGTATAGCGCCCCATATAAATTAGGTGGAAAGTATAGGTAAAATATTAAAAAAAAACTACTTACTAGATCTCGTTCAAAACAATTTTCGTTGGTAGTTTTTATAGTAATGTACATC
Organism: Apotomis capreana; assembly: GCA_947623375.1. NCBI lineage: Eukaryota > Metazoa > Arthropoda > Insecta > Lepidoptera > Tortricidae > Apotomis > Apotomis capreana. Next base: position 37,085,228 of record OX392500.1, read on the forward strand.
ATACGTTTTTTTTAGATTTTTCATTTTCTTATTTTAGAAGTTAGAGGGGGGGGGACCAACTTTTTTCCACTTTGGAAGCGTCTGTCACGCAAACTATTCGGTTTAGAAAAAAAATATTTTAGAAACCCCGATATCATTTTTGAAGACCTATCCATAGATACCCCACACGTATGTGATTGATGAAAAAAAAAATTTCGAGTTTCAGTTCTAAGTATGGGGAGCCCCCAATATTTATTATTATTTTTTTATTTTTGCATCAAAATCTTAATGCGGTTCACAGAATACATCTACCTAACAAGTTTCAACAGTATAGCTCTTATAGTTTCGGAATAAAATGGCTGTGACATACGGACGGACAGACATGACGAATCTATAAGGGTTCCGTTTTTTGCCATTTGGCTACGGAACCCTAAACAACACATCATAAAAAAAAACAGTTTTCTGCATGAATTTTGCTCGCAATGGCCCTGTTCTAAGAGGTAACATTGATAATATGTTATGAAACATGTTTGATCAAATGATCACAGAGAAAAATGTCTAAAACAATCAGTGTTTTTGAACGGATGAGGAGCTTTAAGTGTTACCTTGTAACACAGGGGGTTCAGCATTTTCCTTGTCGTCTTCCTTGCGCCGGCGAGATGACTTCTCCGTCGAATCGTCTCGTCGCATCTTTTGAGTCAAGTTCACATTCACCTACAAAGAAATCCTTCATTTAAAGAATAATTTTACATAAAAAAGCAAAATTCCCTTAAAAGGAACTTAATATTTCAGTAAATTGGCGATACATACAATTAATAATAATAATATATGTATACCAACTTAAAAACCGGCCAAGTGCGAGTCGGACTCGCGCACCGAGGGTTCCGTACAAACATTTTCCATCCCTAAGTGTTTAAGTTAAGTTTGCACCTGGTATGTATAGCGCCCCATATAAATTAGGTGCAAACTTGCAAAGTTAGGTATTAAAAAAAAACTACTTACTAGATCTCGTTCAAAACAATTTTCGTTGGTAGTTTTTATAGTAATGTACATCATATGTTTTTTTTAGATTTTTCATTTTCTTATTTTAGAAGTTAGAGGGGGGGGGACCAACTTTTTTCCACTTTGGAAGCGTCTGTCACGCAAACTATTCGGTTTAGAAAAAAATATTTTAGAAACCTCGATATCATTTTTGAAGACGTATCCATAGATACCCCACACGTATGTGTTTGATGAAAAAAAAAATTTTGAGTTTCAGTTCTAAGTATGGGGAGCCCCCAATATTTATTATTATTTTTTTATTTTTGCATCAAAATCTTAATGCGGTTCACAGAATACATCTACCTACCAAGTTTCAACAGTATAGCTCTTATAGTTTCGGAAAAAAATGGCTGTGACATACGGACGGACAGACGGACAGACGGACAGACAGACAGACAGACAGACAGACATGACGAATCTATAAGGGTTCCGTTTTTTGCCATTTGGCTACGGAACCCTAAAAAGAAGAAAAATTAAATGATCTCATTCGTTTTTACAGAAAGAAAACACATGATTCTATAAAACTAATGCTTAAGACAATGTTCTATCACACTAGTTCCAAAGGTATTTCTAAACTTTAAATATTATACACTTTTATTATAACTTAACTAACATGAAAATGATTTTGTATGAAGCTACCAAAACCAATTTAATAATATTTATTAATCATGTAATATCTAATAAGATGTTACTGATGTATGAAAGAACTTTAAAACATTTACCAAATCTCCTTCTTCATCGCTTACAAGTAATACATTCTGATTTAGTACCTCCAAGGGCTGGGTACTCTGTGTAAGGAACATTGAGAAGTGAGAGAGAATCTCCTTACTGTAAACCTTGTAATTAATAAGCTAAAAGAATACAATGACAAGTTATTACTCATAAATTGTCATTGCCATTAAATGATTAAAAAGGTTGTAAGCTCACAGATACAGATTAGTAGGGTGACTAGTATTTTAATACAAAAATTGGTTTCAAAATAAAACTTATTATATAAAAGTAAAAGTTTGTTTTCATGTAATTACGACTTCAATGTGACCGCCATCATTTACTGAGTTGGTACCTGATCACCGAATAAAAATCATCATGTATAAAACTAAACATAAAGTATGAGTCAAATTTGATATAGAAACTTGATCTTCTGTTGCCATTATGATAATAATCAGGAGATGAGCAGTGGGCAGCTGATGGATGCAAATTACAACAAAAGCTGACTGATAAAAACTATCCTCTCATCACTAAATCCATCCATCGTCCGCCCTTTAGAGGTGAGAGAGAGATACCTGTTTGGAAATCTTATTTTGTGCTTTAACAGAAGCATTCCTCTTCTGTCTCTTGTCTTGCTCGGGGCTAGACATGCCATCCACCATCTCCTTGCCACGCTTGTTGGATAGCCTCTTCTCGGTGCCATCCTTGGACTTACGAACATCTTTGGGAGAGTCTTCATCTGGGAATAAATTTGTTAATTTTATTATTTGTTTCTCATTTTCGAGTCTCGGGCTCATACGTCCCAGTCTTTTGTAAGGCTTGCATGGGGATATGAATCACACTGGGTTTTCGGTTCATGAATGAGTTGATGCCTACTGGCAGTTACTGAGTGTGAAATGATTTGTGCAAGAATGTATAAGTAAAAAATTTATGTATGGAATACCGGTATTCAATTACCATAGAAAATACATGTAAAATTAAGACCGCCAGTCATCTATCGCTGTTAGTTTTTAATCTCACATGTTCTTGTTTGTTCATGTATATTTGAGGTGTGCAGTAAAGAGTATTTGTGTTTGTAAAAAATATGTCAGAGATGTTTTGCTCCCTGTGGGGTCCAATTTTCATTTCAAGCAAGCAAAGCAAGATTGAGATACAACTGTACACGCTAACATTGTTTATTATGACCCACATTACATTACTGTCATGTTTTTAAGGAGTTAAATTAAATTATATATATATTTTTTTAACTTAATACGGCGATTGGTCAAATAGTCTTCCAGGACCACTAGTATAGTATGAGGTTGTACCAGCTATTCTAAGGTCCATAGAAGACCATCTTATTAGCTTCTTGAGCTGTTATCGTACAATGAAACACTAAAATGGCGTACCTGCGTCCTCATTGATGCTCATAAGTGTGTTCAGTAGAGCCTTCTTTTGATTTTGGTCGCGCTTCCCGCGCCCATTCTGATATTCCTCAGCAAACTTGTCTAAACACTCGAATGCGACCTGTAAATCACATCAATTCGATCACGGACACTGAATTCTTCTACGTAATACTGTATTATGTATTACTAATACATTAACACTTCACTAGGTTTAAGTTTTAACTGAAATATCCGATGACGCAGTGGAGGTTTTTTGAATGAATTTTCCTATCACATTTAGCTATTTTGCAAGTGCACCACATTTAAAGAAATGTTTAGGCATGAGCTTATCGACCGGGAAGATAATGAAACCATGTTTTAAATAGCAAATCGCCTCCAAAGGAGCGGTAAGATAAGTTAACTAAAATCCACCATCTTCACACCATGTTTTGATCACATTATCACTATACCTTTATGTCGTCGTTTAGAGAACGAACATAACTGCTAGATATCTCATTAATTTTATACAGTATTTCATCAAAAACGGACATAATTGTAATAAAAACTACACTACAAATGTTTTACAAACTGACAAACGACCTAAAACACTACACAATCGAAAACCGTTTGAAATTGAAATTCAATATTGCCAGTGACAAAAACGAATCGGATGCGTTCCTTTATCAACTTCTAAAATTAAAATATAGGTAAGATTTTGAATAAAATTAAATTTAACGATACAAATTATTCAAATGTCTAAATATCAACCTAAAATGTACAAAAATGAAATAATTAAGCTTTGAATTCAAAGTAATTATTAATTAAGTTATAAAAATTACAACCAGATCAGATCGGCCATTATTTTTTCGTATATGCTCAACTTGATATACAAATCAAATCACCTGAAATCATTGCGTCTCATCTCAAATAATATAAGAGCCATGTAATTTTTAAGGCTGATTTTAAGATCCTTATAAATTACGTCCTTTTAACCCACTATTGTGATGTTCCGTTTCACGGTTATTGAGAAGATTGTATTTGAAAATTTCAAAGTTAGTGTGTGAAATTCACTTGTCCCTCTTTTTTTTGAGCAATAAATTATCACAATTAAGTTATTATTATCACTTAATAATAATGAAACCCTTGTCAAAAGGAGATAAAAATCGGAAAAATAAAAATAATATTCTACTCCAATTAATCGTCACGCAGGGCAGCTTATGGCGAGTTGTTGGGGGGTAGCGACCCCACGTACCTGAGTGCTCCTGGGGGAATCCTGACGGGGGTGATGGGTCGGGGCCTCCGCCTCTGTCTTGCCTTAACCGGCCGGCCAGAGTGGAGTCGCGAGAGTTGCGGCTCGGGGGCGGATGTAATAGAAACGTAAGGGGTTAGTTGGCTGCGGTTTAAAGCCCAGTATTACACCTAGCGGGAGGCGAGTCATCGTCTACCAGTGTCATTACACATGAGACACTTTTTTCTGGTAGACGTCCCGCGGCTGTCTCAAACAATAGCCCAATAGTTAGTCCATCATATCTCATATACAATAGCCTAGTAATGTTTAGACTCCATACAACCACAATAGTTCTTGCATCTAGCGGGTGCTCTCTGTGTGCGTCCCTTGACACAGGCAGGGGGAGCATCCGCATGGTGTACCCTATACATTTCATTAAATTGTCGAAAGGGCCTCTGCACGTTGGCTTCGGCTCCGTGCACGCCTCCTAAAGGCCCGGGACACCATTGTCCCGTGAATGGGTGTAACATACAAATAATAATAATTCTTTATTACTTTCAGAGTTACACAACACATGTAACACAACATAAGATAGGACAAGATTTAGCTTGCCGCCAGCATAAACGCTGTAGACAAATTTTGTCTTGTGACATAACTTACCACACGAGATAACATTTAACGGTATTTTTAAGCCCTAAATGCCCTAAAACTAGGCTGTATATGTGCGTGCCTAAACGCCACAAAACAATGAAAAACTAGAAATGGGTAGCTCACACGAGCTCTTTCTCATTTCCGCCTTTCATTCTAGTCTATAAGCTAAACCCATATATTATAGACGAATTCAGAATGACACTTACATGGCAAGATAGGAGTTTGTGTAATTAATAGTGAATTGTACGATTAATTGTAGTAAAATATTATTTTTATCGTGGACTAAATCAAACGTAATAACTAGTAGCATATTTATTAACCAAAAAGGGCGAAACATTATACAAAATGAACGGCGCTTGCGACCATCTCTGCTAAGGAAGGCTTTATAATGTCGAATAATGTATTTATTAGGGCTGTTTTGTGATGTTTTATTAATTTGACAGAATTACTGGTTTACCTTCTTCAAGCGAACATTGAGTGCCTGGCATAAATCGATAACGGCTTACGACTACTAATACTTGTACGAGAATTGGCGGAAAACTTTTGACAGGCGTCAGGAAAGTAATTTTTTATGTCACGAATTTCAGGTGAATGTAAACCGCTTACCTTGCCTAATACATATATTAAATATATCACACGAATGTTTAATAAGTTTAAAACTTCCTTTTTAGGGTTCCGTACCCAAAGGGTAAAAACGGGACCCTATTACTGAGACTTCGCCGTCCGTCCGTCCGTCTGTCACCAGGCTGTATCTCAAGAACGGTGATAGCTAGACAGTTGAAATTTTCACAGATGATGTATTTCTATTGCCACTATAACAAAAAATACTAAAAATAAAATAAAATAAGTATTAAAGGGGGGCTCCCATACAACAAACGTTATGTTTGCGTTAACTTTGCACCTCATTTGTATGGGGCGCTATACATACCAGGTGCAAACTTAACTTAACCACTTAAGGATGGAAAGTGTTTGTACGGAACCCTCGGTGCGCGAGTCCGACTCGCACTTGCCCAATTTTTTATATTTTCTTTGGTTTCAGCGACTGTCACACATTGAAATAAAACAATTTAAACGGATTATATCGCGTAAAGTATATCCCACCAAAAACATTCTGTAAAAAACTAGCCAAGTCTCGATGGAGCTGCTTGTTTATCTCTAAGAAGTAATGAAATCTAGACAAAGTCATACCAAGTCTAAGGTTCCTTACTGCGATTTCTTTATTATTATAGTTATTATAGTTAATGTTGTGTGCCTGTGTTGTATGACTAGGCCGTTGAAGGGTACACCAGTATGGGCTATTATCTCACTTAACAAACACAGGTAGTTACAACACATATAACATTACGTGTAAATTAAATTGACTTATAGCGTGCAATGGTGTCATGGAGCACCTGGTTTTGTACCCTTGTGTACCCTTCAACGGCCAAGTCACACAACATTAACTATAATAATAAAGAAATCGCAGTAAGGAACCTTAGACTTGGTATGACTTTGTCTAGATTTCATTACTTCTTAGAGATAAACAAGCAGCTCCATCGAGACTTGGCTAGTTTTTTACAGAATGATTTTGGTGGGATTTCACTTCTTTTTGTAGAAACATGGGCATATTGTTTTATAACAACCTGCTAATTAACTTTAGCAAACCTCACGAAATAATAAGCGAAATCAACGAAATGCAAATAATCCCTCTTAATCCCTAGCAAACGTTTCCAAGCGCAGTAGAAGAATGTCGTAAACGACTGTAACGCGGCCGGTTGCCACTTCGCCATATAAGATTATCGGAAAAACAAACGACGGCGCGTTTTAAAATACAGTCAGCGCCATCTAGCGACGTGTGCGGGTATCACCGCCACTCTTAGTCCAATGCATTATATTTTGACCAAATTTTGAGCGAAATTAATATTTTGGTGTAATTTGTTTATTTAATTTGTGTAATGTTCGAGTAGAATAAAGTTAATCGTTCGACTATTTCTTCTTGTAAACTTGTAAGTATAAGTATAAAAGCCAGTCTAGTCTTGTCCAGAGTTTTCCTTTAATTTTATTTATATGCGTATTAAAAGCAGAAGGGGAGGCATTCGCCCAGCGGGTAGGTACGTATTATAATGCCGAAGTTCAAAATACCGAATATCATAAGACTTATGGACGGAAGGCCGAAAATTAAAATGTCGCATGTTTATTTGACCGAAAGTTTAAAATCCCGAAAGAACGTTTGATCGAAAGGATGAAATACCGAATATTACAATCCCGAAGACTGTAATCCCGAGGAATGTAGGTAATCCCGAAGACTGTAATCCCGAAGATTATAATCCCGAAGACTAAGATCCTGCCTGTAGGTTGTAATCCGGAATATTATTTAAACTGTCGAGAATTATCTCGTATTTCTGTAGTCTTACAGATTCTAATGTTTATTTTATACAAAGAATAATAACCTAAATTACGTAACCTACTTGCCTACTACTATACTTACTATTTATAATCTTCTGTGGAACCGATCTGCTCCAGCGCTGTGGGATGTGCAGCCCCTCCGCCCTAGTACGTTAGTACTCTTTATTATACTGTGGCCCTAGCGTAAGAAAGTGCGGGCATCAAGCGAGTCGCAGCGGCTGAGGCTGGTCGCCGAAGGTGACTAAAAAGCCGAAGCTGCGGAGGCGAGCGTTGACAGCTTCGGTTCCAGACAAGTTTGGTTCGGTTTGCAGTCCATGACAGAATATTTTATCATAATATCGAATATTTAGTGTCATACTTAATTTCCCACTTTCCCGGACTCTTTCCTTTTCTTAATCGACTTGCCACAGTGTTACCCTCATCTGGCAGAATAATATTGGTCAGAAATACACTTCGCATAAAACGTTTCGCAGAAACACTTTCGGTCGAATGGTAAGATGGCATAAAGGTATAGTTGGCATTACTACTACGTACCTCGCATACGACACATTTTGCAGCACATTGTTTTGTAGAATATCTCTTTGGCCGACTTTGGTTTAGCATAATTTTATGTATATATATAATTTTATATATAATAATCCTATAGCATACGATTACAATAGCATAATTATTTTCTACTAGCAGAAAAGTGCGTTAAGTAAACTTTACGTAGTAGAATGTAAGTACCGTTAGGTACGACGACGAGCGGTTCGAGGAGCAGTGTTAGGTATCTTGCCGCCGCGGGGCAACTGCCACTAAATTTTTAATCACAACAATTGTAATGCATAAATTAGGTCCTGATTCCACCTTAGGGCAGGTCCGACTTGGATTAGGTTAGGTACGACGACGAGCGAAGCGAGGAGAAGTGTTAGGTTGAACTGAGACCCTAACGAGCGAGCGAGCCGCGCGGCATCGGCCGGCTACCAATACCACTCCATGGACAAAATGTGTAATCACAACAATTTGTAATGCATAAATTAGGTACTGATTGCACCTTAGGGCAGGTGCGACTTGGATTAGGTTAGGTACGACGACGAGCGAAGCGAGGAGGAGTGTTAGGTTGAACTGAGACCCTAACGAGCGAGCGAAGCGAGCAAGCCGCGCGGCATCGGCCGGCTACCATACCACTCCATGGACAAAATATGTAATCACAACAATTTGTAATGCATAAATTAGGTACTGATTGCACCTCAGGGCAGGTCCGACTTGGATTAGGTTAGGTATTCGCATATGTCCTGTACAACAAGAGAAGACAATGAAGTCTATCTTGGAATCAAATGGTATTCGGCTTGACAACTTTATGCCGCCTAAAATATTATGCAAAAAAAATATCTGCGAAAGTACTATTCGTTTAGAAGACTGTTATGCTCATCAACATTATGCCAATATAAGATTCGGTATTATAAAAATCTGCGAAATGATTTATGCCAAAGCATACTCTGCGTAAGATGTTTCTACCAAACGTTACTTCTGCCAAGTATCGTTATGCAAAACAAATATATGTCAAAAAAGTTCCTACAAGATAATAGTGAACCCTTGCCACAGAACCGAAGCTGTCAACCCCGATTCCACGTGGTCTTGTCTGCCCTACCCCTAGAGTGTATATAAAAGCCCGGAGGCGCGGAGGGAGGGCAGCCCCCGGCCGCCGTAAGAAAGTGCGGGCATCAAGCGAGGCGCAGCGGCTGAGGCTGGTTGCCGAAGGTGACCAAAAAGCCGAAGCTGCGGAGGCGAGCGTAGGTGCCGCACTTTATAATAATAATAATAAATAAAATAAAATATTTATTGTACAAAAGAAATAGCAACGTTACAATAACAATTTCAAAATATTGTGTTTGCACATGAGATCTTAGAACTAAGGTCGAGCTTTCGACCCCTAAACTAGGTGTAACCTGTGACTTAGGGGCTTGAGTTCGTCCGTACAGTGTCTGATACAAACTAAAATTTGTTTGGACAGTGTAACAGTACAATATGATCAGGTTGGCAGATCAGTTGATAGTACAATAATATAAGTAAACATTAATTTGGTATACTACATGAAGAAGTTAAGTTTGAGTACACATCATTCAAAATCATAATTATTAAATTTAAGTTTAAGTTTAATATCACATCACTTAATTTAGTAAGTAAGTGAACGTATCTAATCTTAAAGCTGCTTATAGAGTATCTAAGACGTTACTGTAAGTAGTTTTTCTGTATCATCATAATTTAAATGTTGTAGCCAGTTTCGCAATTTGGTTTTCACTTCGTATCTAGATAGGGAATATATTGAGGTAAAATTATTAATTTTATTATTACTTTCTTACGCTAGGGCGGAGGGGCTGAACATCCCGCAGCACCGGAGCAGATCGGTTCCACGGAAAGGTCAGATTAGTTTAGTGTCCTGACACTTTTAAAGTGCTCATTGACTTTCGCGATTATAAAATGTCGAGATTTTAAAAATTTCGGGATTATGAAATTTCGAGATTTTCAACTTTCGATTTATCGAATATCGGCTTTTTGAACTTTCGGTATTTTGACCATCGGTATTTCAACTGTAGGTATTATGAATTTTCGGGATTTTAATTCGTAACCCGCCCAGCTGTGGGACGCTATAGGCTAGATTCAATTAGATGTATCCCACTACGCTGGATTTTTGCAATGACAGTTGATTTTTTTATGTACCAATAGTAGATATATCATATCTCTAATACAGCTGAGACCAGCTGAGGGTTCTTCATCAAATAAATAATAAATAAATAAATATCGGACAACCTCACACAAATCGATCTAGTCCCAAATTAAGCTCTAGAAGGCTTGTGTTATGGGTACTAGACGACGATATACATACTTATATAGATAAATATATACTTAAATACATAGAACAACCATGACCCAAGCACAAATATTCGAGTTCATCACACAAATATTTGCCCTGGCCGGGACTCGAACCCGGGACCGCCGGCTCAGTAGGCAGGTGTTTACAAACCGAGCCAAACGCGTCGTCAAAATACTTCAGACCTTGGATTTTTGACATCAAATGAAGCGGCCCACCAAGTTGAATATTAAAATACTTAAACGGGTTTACTCACGTCGTAGAAATTGAATAACGCTCGACATGTTTCGAATCGGTACGCGATCCATCATCAGGAGAGACGATCAGTCGCGACGGCGGCCAACCGAACACAACAAGTTGAATATTTTTTGTAAAGGCGGTATGTCGATCTCTAATAGTTTGGTTGGGCTCTTGTGTTTTCTAATCAGAGTACTCCAGATCTTCGATTATCCTAGTTTTTAGGGTTCCGTTATCAAAGGGTAAAAACGAGACCCTATTACTGAGACTTCGCTGTCCGTCCGTCCGTCCGTCCGTCCGTCCGTCTGTCCGTCCGTCTGTCCGTCCGTCCGTCCGTCTGTCACCAGGCTGTATATCAAGAACGGTGATAGCTAGACAGTTGAAATTTTCACAGATGAACTATTTCTATTGCCGCTATAACAACAAATACTAAAAATAAAATAAAATAAACATTTAAGGGCTTCCATACAACAAACTTGTTTTATGGTACGGAACCCTTCATGCGCGAGTCGGACTCGCACTTGGCCAATTTTTATAGTTTTCGCTTTATGTGGCCATTAAACCCTAACTCTGTACCAAATTTCAGCTCTCTGAATTTATGGGAAGTACTAGTTTTTTACTGATGATCATGAGTGAGTGAGTGAGTGAGTGTCGTAAATGCGAAACTTTGCTTTCGCTTAACTTCGGAACTAAATGACCTACAGACTTGAAATTTTGGGTTTTAAGTACGTGATTATAGCTTACTGGATGACGAAAATTTTTGCGTTCCGGTCTTATCCAGAGGTGCTCAAATAGGGCCCTGAAAATGCGGCGAAATGGTTCCAGTAAAGGATGGTACGGCAGTGTTTGCTTCGCGCTCGACTTGGCGGGGGCACTGCCGTGCCCCCCGATTAATTATTTAAGCCTTCCTAACGTTTCGGCAACTTCCCAGTTACCATTGTCAAAGGTTGACCAATTCAATATTACTCTATGAGGTTGACTGAGAAAAACACAATTTTCACTGTGAAAGTTACGTTTGTGCAACCTACCTACCTATTTTATAAATAGGTATTGTTACGAGCGTGGGGTTCGTATATGATAGAAAAGCACAGATTAATCCACAAAAAACACACACTTTATTACCAAAATCACGCACTTACAATTCACACGAACTGTACTTAAAATCCACTAATTAACACAAACACACTATTACACAAATTACGCACTCACTATTCACACGAACTGTACTTAAAGCGCACTAGTCACTTGAGAGTCTTTCTTTCCGATTATCCTTGTACTAGCTATCGAAGTTAAAATGTAACTAACTCGCGCCGGCTGCTTGCGCCTTTTATATCCCGCGGGGCCCGCTTTCTCGACGCATTGTCCACACATATCGCGAATATTCTAGTAAAGTCCAGCGTGAGGGCCGAGAACATTCGAGGCCATATATGTCTCTCTCTAATGGTGCACTCTCTGTCACCCCCTTCTCGAATGTTCCGAGTATAGCTATTTCTTTCTAGTAGTCCCATCCTTGTTACACACTTCTCGAATGTTCCGAGTATAGCTATCTCTTTCAAGTAGTGCTATCTCTGTCACTCCTACTGGAAATTTCGCCATATAATGATTTGTGCTTCAGAGGCCTATAAGGGGTCCTGAAAACGCCTGAAAACGGGTTTTCAGGTTATGGCGTCATCTGATAGAGGGTGCCCTGAAACGGACTGAAAACATGTTTCAGGCGCCTGAAAACGACGGCAACTTGGGTGAAATTTCGATCTTTAGATATGTGGTAGAGCAACTTCTGAAACGGCCTGAAATGACTTTTCAGCCTGCTGAAAACGCCTCTAAAGCACTAAAATTGACGTTCAAAGTTTTTGACCTAGCCTACCGGCGTAACAGTATGAATTAAAAAATAAAGGTGTACACACATGCCAGATGGGCCTAATGTGTAAAGACTTATACATGTGCCAGAAGAGCAATCATATTCTGTTGTTTTGCCTAGAACGGCCGTTAAAGTTATGTACTTTTCATCGTATTAGAAAGATACAGCTAAGTAGGTACTTAAAACTAAATATTGTTTTTTACAACTGCAAGTTATTCAAATGGTATTGGGCGTGCCTCACACGATCTAACTCAACGAAGGCAGTATACAACAAAATCAATACACCCAAATCTTGTCAAGCATCATGTAAAGAATTACAGCCAAAATGGCGGACATAAATCGCTTGCATGACGTTGTAAAAGCAATCGCTCCAGTTCACTGCGGCATGGTTCTAAAACTCGTCGCCGGTCCCTGCCCGTGGAACCTTGTTATAGTTATTCGAGTAGCGACGTTCGAAGTCGCGCCAAAATAAAATGCAATAAAAAGGCCGATATAAAGCAGAGATTCTGAACAGAACGGTGGGGTACAGTCGGATGCGTATTGTTCGAGAAGTAGCGTTGTTTACGGGAAAATGTGGTTAACTAAAGACTTCGATCTCTTGTGGGACTTCGATTATATTTGATCAAGCTCAATGAGCCGTACAGTTTGTTAGCGTAAACGACACGCGTATATTGAAGCAAATAATTGAAAACAATAAAAGTATGCTTTGATTAGTAGAGTCAAACCACGCCAATTCTTCGTAATTTTGTTCTCTACCTACCAGATAATTCCTTGCTGAGCTACGCAGTACCTGATTTGCATTACTGTACCTACACTAATAACGGTGTCAATATTGCAGTAGGTAGCGAATTAAATTTTTATCTTCCGTTTTAAACAATGTTCTTACTAAATGTAGTTAGGTACTTTGAGCGGTAGGTAATTGATCCCACGTCGCCACGGCTCGGGCCAGACGGACGAACTAGAGTCAAACCACGCAATCTTTTCCAAGCAAATGGACTGTTGAACCATACAAAGTGAAAAGTTAGCATGGTTTGACTTTAGGTAAAGGAAAGTGCAGAAAGGAGCGTTTTCCGCGCCGCAGTGTACCGGCGCCGCGCTGTCGCGTGTCGATCGACTCCGTCGCTCCGTATCTGCCAACTTGCACCGCGCTTGCTTATGCTTATACTTACACATACACGCACACCAGTCAACGACGACTATTTGTCTGTTCGATGTCTATTAGACACTTGCCTTGCCTTGATTATAAGGGTTTACAAAGTTCAGTACCTACCTCTAGCATAACTGTGACAGGCGACTCTTTTGTCGCGCTACATATACTTACCACCTGTCATTTTCCTTTACACACCGGACGAGCAAGTTAAGTGACGTTGAGTCGCGTGACAAGGGAAGTCGCGGCAAGATACGCTAGCTTCGCTGCAAGTCTTTAGTTTAGTGTAATTTGTTATTTGTAATAAGTTCGATAATGTATAATTTTAATGATTGTAAATATTGTTAGAATAAGTAAGTTATTTCATGCGTGTACACCTGAAAAGGTATAATTTTGGTGAGACTTATATATTAAGCATGTACATCTGCAAATGTAACCTATCATTCATACGCAATAAATCATTCATTCATTCATTCATTCATTCATAGAGGAGGACCTCATAAAATATTTCGCCTTTTTTCGACATGACAGTTTATTTTTTTTTAAGGCTCTCTGCCTTTAAATGCCATAAATTTGTCGATGGCTGGCAGTTTGCCATTGTCAAACCGTTGAAATTTTGGCTGTCCAAACCTTTGAATTTTGACAAGTGTTAAACTATCACTTTTTTAAAATCGGCAAATCCTAAAGTATAGTAGTGAAATGAGAATGCAACCAACAAGTTATTTATTTAGTTTTATAAATACTGTTTTACTTTTTTTTTATTATTATTTATGATATTTCTTTTTCTTTTATATAATAAAATTAAAACATATTGAACCAGAATTTGGCAGCTCCGTCGACTGGTCTATCAGGTCGTTGCCTACAGAACAATACTACGCGAGTACCCTTCTACGTGTAGAATAAGTCATAGTAAACGTTTTTGAAATAGGCTTTCAGCTGAATTTAGGAATAGGTACTACTTATGTACATACTAGCTGCGCCCCGCGGTACCTATCCCACGGGGATAAAAAGTAGCATATGTGTAAATCCAGGGTGTCAGCTACCTCACTACTAAATTTTATCAAAATTAGTCCAGCCGTTTGAGCTTGAAGTAACATACAATCACACTCACAAACCTTCACCATACACTGGAGACCCTGCCGAAGACCTGCCTGTCTAGCACAAATTATCGCTTGTCGCGCGACACAGTATCGCCCGTCACTCTCTCACAGTACATCGAAGAAAGAGACAGGTAATATTTCTCGAGAAAGAAAGAGTCGCCTGTCACAGTTGTGCTAGCAGCACTGATCAACCTCAACGACGATGCCGTCAACTGGCAAATTACTCTGAAACTTAATAGATAAACTGTATTCGACGTATAACCCTTCCATAAGATTAAATAAATAAAATTATGCACGTTGTGTTCTACAGAGTAATATTGTCATCGTTTGCATTGCAATTACAATCAGATTACTTTTGGCTCGGACAGTACGTCGAGAGATGTACATTAAGACCCTCAAGATATGGCAGCACGTCTGTGGACGGCGGTTTTTATTTTTGCAAAACTGTCCCGTCTACAATACCAGAACATTTCTCATAGCTTTTGGCTGATTGACAACATTGCAAATTTTCAAATTGTGTTCAGTTTATACTAAGGCATTTATTACATTTATTACTTTATTATCACAATAAAATTATTTATTACCTACTTTATTATCAGAAAACCCAAAACTATATTTTTTATTTGATTATACCGACTAGTTTTCAAAATATAAAAAAATGTGGAAGCAGAGATCTACGAATTGGCCCTCTACATGACGTCATCTCGCGGAAAATTTGACAGTCATAACACACAAAAGAACAGTGGTACAATTTCCATACTAAATCCGCCTTAGTAGTATTATATTAATCTGTGGTAGTAGTCCGACTGTATGATTTTCTGCGCTGTGACCATTACTGGTCGCTTACGCTCTTTTACAATGATGAACTTATCAAATGAATTTTTCAATCACAAATTAGGATATTTTCGAAATTGTAAAAATCCATACTAATACTAATATAGTAATTATACTATACTTACTAATACTAATATACTAATATACCTACTAATATACTAATACTATTATACTAATTACTATTAAGTACTAATTACTAATATTATTATAAATGCGAAAGTGTGTCTGTCTGTCTGTTACCTCTTCACGCCTAAACCGCTGAACCGACTTAGATGAAATTTGGTATGGAGATAGTTTGAGACCCGGGAAAGGACATTGGATACTTTTCATCCCGAATGAATTTAGTGTTCCCGTGGGATGAGCGGGTAACACCGCGGGGCACAGCTAGTGTGGTAATATATTTTTTTAATCCTTTATTCGGTTATATCGATACAAAGGTAAATGCATAGTGCTAGCCTGGCTCGCTTTATTGCCCTTCGAGTAATTTTGAGCCTTCTTTATAAGCCCACAGTGACACTGTTTTGTAAGCTTACAACCTCCTCTTTATACAGCGGTTAATAAAAATCAAAGGCGGCACCGGAACAAAACAAGGATAAATCTCCGTTTACCGTGGCTGAGATCAGTCGAGGATCTCGTAAATTCCTCACTCGAGACGCCCAAATACTTTATACCCTTACATAGGATACATACCCAATACATATACAATATACTAGGAGGTGCTTCGTACTTCGTCCGCGTATTTTTTTCTTCCCGTAGACGGTTAAAAAGTATCCTGTAACCATCTTTGGATGTTCAGCTCTCCCTGTATCAAAATTGCCTAAAATTTGTCCAACTGTTCAGGCGTGATGCAAGGACAAAGAAAATTATGAAAACAGACAGTGATTATTTTTCAAAATTACTGAAACATGAGTGTTTTACGTTTTCAACTCCGCAATTTTGAAAAATTTCGACACACTGACTCGATAAATAAAAACAATGATTAATTATTGAACCTGATCACAAAATTTTATAAGAATTGGTTAAGAAATGCGGCCTAAATGTGAGAACAGCCGGAAATCCCGGCATCCAAAATGATACTTCCATAAACCCGCTCCAGACTTTCCGATCCGATCCGATTTATCGAAAGAAATTTCCTCACAATTGCACTACACATTATCCGATTTCTTCCGATAAATCGGACAATTGTACTACACATTATCCGATTGCTTCCGATAAATCGGATCGGATCGGAAGGTCTGGACCCGGTTAAAAGTAATAAAAATGTATACATATAATGTAGGTACCTACGTTTATCATTTCATAAGGCATCCTTGCGAGAAGCCTACCGCCTTCCAACGCTGCGTCTTCCGGAACGTGGTCTTCAGTAGGTGCTGTATACTTTTTCTAAAGATTAATAAATAAAATACTGCAGTTAACGCTTTCAGACTAATAATGTGCCAAAAAGTGTACCTACATAAAAAGCGTTGGATTATTTTGCATACATTACCATAGTTTCTGCTAAACCGATTTAAGGTTCATCCTTTACAACTTTTCTTAGTACTTAGTATTTCGTGATACTGATACTTCGGGAACACTTAGCGCAGTGGTCTTATTGGACTTACCTGGGTAGGGATAGGGACGCATCGATAAAATAAATCGATGACGAATACGAGTAGATACGATAATATTGTTGTCTACAATTTAAACAGCTCTAACTCTCTGACAAAGGGTTTAAGGCGACTCCTAATCCCAACGTCCTTGAGGATCTGGGCGGAGCCTAACGTTATTCCCCCCGCCGACCGTGCGCCCCCGGAATATTACTTCGTTCATAATCTCGTTGAGTGGCGTCCAAGCAGCTTCATACACTCGCATAGTCCGAGCGAGAGTTGAAGATGAACAAACCTTATAATATTTAAAGGCATTGAAAAATCTCGAAGTAAAATAAATCATTTAAACAATGATATAATTATTGCGGATTACTAAATATCTATTTACCCACTACAGTAGAATATTAAAAATAAAATGCGTTAAAGCTATTTTCCAAAAAAATAAGTGAAATTGGCCATTTGGAAGTCTCGCATCGAAAAATACTTTTTAGTTTCTTTTGTATGTGTAGGTACCTACCAAAAATAGTTAAAATGCCGACAAGATTCTTGATTATACGTGTAAAATCATGCAGAAATAAAAAATATCGTTTTTTAATAAATAAATCATATCGTGACCCAGCGGATGAACCGATATTTTAACATAGTAGTGGAGGCACAGCTTTATCCCCCGGGTCATGCTGCTCTAATGAAAAGATAAACTATAAATAATAGAGCGACAAACTCAACTTTACCGTTGGAAAACGGATTTACGTCCTTTACCTACTTATAAACAGTGATAGTTTTTTATGACTACATTAGTAATGTTCTCAGATTTTCCCCTATACTTGTTGATATTGACGATATTTTACTAGACGAATTTTTTGGCTAATTTCAATGTTCAAGGTCAATGGATACCCTATAAATGTTAATTTACTTGAGTGTCAAAATATGCCGATGCTGGAAAGCAGAACTTATCTAAGCGACATTTTTGGGGATATTGAGTTATACACACTGTTGGGATCGGCAGATTTTTCTGCATCGAATCGGTTGGGTCTCGTATACATCTGTCTGACGACTTTTGTGTCGCTTATCCCGTCGGTGATTTAGAGAATCTCTACTTTTTTTATACTAAACGACTTGATTTTTGAGGTTTTTTTAGCAAAATGGAGATTACATAAAAAGTTTTTTGCATAATAATGAACGTTAGAGCTTTTTTACTTATTTGTCAAAACAGATCAAACAACTTGGATATTTTTTCTTTATTGCAACTAACCTTGCACTTGTTGGTTAACGGTTTTTACCTGATCGTAAAATATATTTTAATGTCGTTTGAGGCATTTTACCTATGTCTTTATGATAAAATTAACATAAAGGTAAATTATGAAAGAAAAATTGAATGTGGATCACATTCAATTTTTCACTACTACAATGTAAGCAGGACTCGAACCTGCGAACCTAAGTTTCCGGCGTAGTGCTCTACCAACTGAGCTATCATATCGTTACGTCAATCACACTAAATCTTTGATTTCATAATTCTTTGCTACTGGAGCGCCCTCTGTGTCATTTGTTTTTAAAATGCTTATAAATGCGCATTAGCCAAAAAGTAAAAATGTGGTATTTCCACATTATTAAACAGAATCGATATAAGATTCTATAAAAAAAAATAACATAGATTAAATTACCTGATTGTCGTATCTTAACTATTGGCGTTTATCCAAATTTACCTGCTTTGATACTATGAAACCATTGCCGCTTATCCTTTTTTATCTGATATGACTTTGATCGACTACTGTCGCTTATCTTGAATTGCTTGAATGACAATTGAGTCGTATTTGTCGCATAGAATGTACTAAAAAACAAATATTTTCGTTAAATTGGTAGTTAGACAACTTTACCGGTTCTGTTTTATAAAATCACACATTTAGTAGTATTTCAATATATTTATAAAGGCCGTTAGGCCCATCTGCGGTGTAAATCTGTGTCTGTGGCGCTAAGGCATTACTTTGGACTCGCTTGATGGACCCAAACGCCATCTCACTCAAACAGTGTCTTACGAGACGTCACTTACCACAAAGAGTTGTACGTAGTTTTGTTATTCTTGTTAGGATAGGATATTATCTCATTGCAATTGTAAAACTTGAAATTTCACGTAGTTCGTGATTTAAAATTCCTTAATGAGTACCGAGTAACTGCAGTCTTGAGAAATCTTGTACTGTTCTCATTAGTCACAGCTATCGTTTGCTACCATACATTGGTCTAGAACTACTGGAAATCTTTCAGCAGATCACACATAAAAATTGATAAAATTGAAATTTCACGTGATATCTGATGAATAAATCTTTAACATTTCTAAAGCAGTTTTTTTTTTTGTATTTGCGTAGTTGGACCATAAGTTTTTGTCTTATAGAACTTTAAATGTCACTTCATTAATTTTAATGTTTGAAAATAAATATTTTCCTCTAATTAAAACATTAATCGTGAGGTTTTATTGTACGATAAATAGCTTTTCATGTCTGAAATATTTCCTACAAAGGCGATTAGATAATTTTTCTTGATTTATTTCATGCTGATTTATGCACATTTATATATTTACCTGACTATAAAATGAGCATGCACATATATATTGTTAACTGTGTTGATTGTTGTGTAATAGATTATACTATTTTACCTGACTAATTTCTCGGGAAACGTGTCGTTTAGATAATTTTACCTAATTCTATTTTGACGGCTATTTTGCGTAAGCGACGCAAAATCCTAAAATATTCCATTAATAGACAAAATAACAAAAGCAACATGTAAAAAACATGATATTGTTTATATAAAATGAGCATCGTATGCACATAGATATTGTTTACTGTGTTGATTGTTGTGTAAAATGTAGATTATACTATTTTACCTGACGAATATCTCGGGAAACGTGTCGTTTAGATAATTTTACCTAATTCTATTTTGACAGCCATTTTGCGTAAGCGATGCTAAATTTTAAATTATACCATTAATAGACAAAATAACAAGCGACATTATAAAATGCTTCATTTAAAAAGTAGGTCCACAGAATATTTAATAACTTTTTATTTTTTTGAAAAAGTTCGTAGTTTTTTAGATCTCCTGTAAAGTTAGCTCCGTGTCTCTTGGACAATTTTCCTTTCCAGCGTAGATACGTTTTTTGCGGCATAAAGAGCCGTATCTTTTTTTTACGTTAACTTAGAAGTTCCGAATTTTATTGGGTGGGTGTAGATTTCTTGATCTGCAGATCGGTTGACATGCGGCAAACGTGTCAGCCCTACTTTAGTTTAGCGGTTGTCTGAGTTACGTAAGCTATTTGGGTTTTGGCGTTCCTTCCGCGATCGATTAATTTGAGCCAAGATCGTTTCATTGCCGTCTGGGAAACTTAGAGAGAAAAATTCTGAGCATTAGTCAAAAATCAAGTCCGGGCATTACGATGAGTCTAAATAAAGTTATTTATTTTTTCATTAACTAATTCAACTGTAATCCGATCATTAATATATGGCTTTTAAACGATATGTGACTAGGTCGATGCAGAGTCAGCCACCGGCTAAGCTTGCACCATAAATTGGAGCGGAGTTTTTTTTTTTCGAAATTTTCTCTTCGTCACGACCTAGCGAAATTTAATTTTTGCATTTTAAAACAAAAATTTCTAAAATCGGTTGAGAACTCGCTGAGATCTGCGCATTGTCACAAAGTCCATTCGAGTCGATCCATGGGAGCTCCAATAAAAATCAGGTTTTTATTTTATAAACGGTAAACAATTGGAACAGAACTTATGGCCAGGCTAGGTATGTCTAGCTAGGCCCGGCGGATATGTCAATAATTACTAACGCTCATTTAGATTTAAATATGAAGTGGGAAATTTATTGATGCAAATATGTATTCTGACTATATTTACATAAATAAGCCCTCATGCCAAAATTGTCACTTGTCTTCTTGAACTAGAAAATTATTGTAATTTTTGATAATGTATTTTTATATCATATGTCATGTACTGTACTAGTGACGCAACGAATGTGAATACTTACAATAAATATTCGTATTCGTAAATTAGCGTTTTACCGAATTTACAATGGTATTCAAATGAACAATACTTGTTCTGCATTACGATATTCATATCTCTTAGGGTTGAATTAATAAAGATCATTAGACGTTATTATACTTAAATATCTGTATTATCAGTTTTTTTTTACTAACCGAAATACCTAAGGTACTCTAATATTAGACAGAGAGGGGCCCTAAAACCCACACCAAAAGTGTTATTTTCTGGGAATCCTGTCTGGTGTGGGCCCATGACTGAGAATATCTTAGTATCCAAATGTGTCCGGGAATGCTAAGCAATGACAATTTTTTTTTATAAGTACTTAAAATTAATAGATACCTAAATACGAAAAAAAACAGTTGAATTTAATTCTATATGAAAATGAGTGCTTTTTGTTATGTCGCACAGCGTAGTCGTGTGAAAAAACGAACTACACTATCTTAAAATACACTTCAAACGCACGAAGACAGATCGAACCTCCGCGGGATCCGGTACTATAACAATTTTCCGTAACTAGATGGATCGCGAGAGCAAGTGACACAGCCTTCCCCTTCGACGGTTAGATTTACACTGAGCTCGCAGCCCGGGCACGGCCGCGCTCGCGGAAATTCAGTTTTTTTGATGCTTTATTAGACCGAATTTCCATTTTACTAACTTTTAAACAATACGATTAAAGATCAATGAATCGTCAATGTTCTTGCGAAAGAGCCGTGTAAATATCACTTGTAGTTTAGAAGCCTTAGGGAATTGAAAATTGAAAACGACCCTATTTCAACATTATTTTTTCCATAGTAATTATTGCTTTAAAAAAAAATCCAACTATAATTTTTTAGAAGAAATAGTCAAAAATAACATATATTTTTTTCAGATTTTTCCGTTGGCTAGATTACGAGCCTTAGGACTTTAAAAATCACCATTCCACGTACGGAGTCGCCTTAAACGAAGAAAATAAATAATTCTCATTTTATTGATTTCACAAAAAACACCTAGCTACATACTATAGTGTTAACTTAACAACGGGCTTAAATTTTACACCTTAGGATACAATTTTACACATAATATAATACTGAAAAATAGTTAAAAATACATAATGTATGTTAGTTTCCATAATAAAATAAATATTTCCAGTAGTTATAACATTATACCAAAAATACCAATAAACAGAGGAAGAGAGCTAAATAAAACGATTTACTAGAACCTGAGAAATGTTCTTTGACACTAATAGTTTTTCTGTAAATGTCAATACAACATTTTTGCTTTGCGTCATTCGTGTCAGCGCCGCATAAGTGGCAACGATGTCTAGGTCTACAAGGTATAAGCTAACTCATGTATTTTATCAAGCTACTCCTAACGTGGATACACCATATTTTTTTATATTGAACCATTGATACAAAAATCAAAGCAAAAAGAAAAATTTAAATGAGGTTACGCATTGTGTTTTGATCTTTGAATGGTTGAACAACCTTTGATTTTTATTTTTGTCGGTTTCCGCGACTGACAAACATTTAAATAAAACGATTAAAACAGATTATATAGTTTATATTCATTATTAGAGCCTCACTGAAGTTGCGGTAACTTTCTAGTTACCGTTGACTGAGAAAAAATCAATTTTTTCTGTCAAAAAATACATGCCAGATGGGCCTAACGTATAAACTGTAAAGACACTTGTGCCAGAAAGGCATTAATTTTTCTCTGTCAAAGTTACATTTGTGCAAACCTTTGCTTACTCAACTAATTCTATCGATAACTTCATACAACCTGCGCATCCCTATCGACAGGGTCGGATTCGAGCTCATAAATAAAATATAGGTCGTCAGCTGTCCGCTCCCACGTCCACCTGCGCTGTCACCCGATACGGGATATTCACCTGCCGGCGTATACGGGAATTAGACGCGATGGACGTTTTTACGACGTGAAGCGATGGAGATTTCATTAGGACGTCGGACTATTTTATTGACAGCTACAGTGTACAGAGTACTACAATGCAACGTTCTTTTTAACCGACTTTTTTTAGGTTGTAGCCATACGAGCGTAATTTGAGTCGCGTAATTTCGGTCGCGCCATATTTAGTGTGACGTGATCACGTGGCCGAAATTACGCGACTAAAATGACGCTCATCTTCATCATCTCAGCCACAGGACGTCCACTGCTGAACATAGGCCTCCCCTTTGGACTTCCATATATACCGGTTGGAAGCGACCTGCATCTAGCGCCTTCCGGCGACCTTTATAAGGTCATCTGTCCATCTTGTAGGTGGACGTCCCACGCTGCGCTTGCTGGTCCGAGGTCTCCACTCGAGCACTTTTCGGCCCCATCGGCCATCTGCTCTGCGTGCTATGTGGCCTGCCCATTGCCACTTCAACTTGCTAATCCGGTGAGCTATATCGGTCACTTTAGTTCGTCTACGGATTTCCTCATTTCTGATTCGATCACGTAGAGACACCCCGAGCATAGCTCTCTTCATTGCTCGTTGAGCGACTTTGAGCTTTGAGATGAGGCCGATAGTGAAAGACCACGTTTCGGTGCCGTAAGTCATCACTGACGCTCATCTTACTTCACCCAAATGGCAAACGAGCAAACGGATCGCCTGATGGAAAGCGATTACCGTCGCCCGTAGACACCTGCAATACCAGAGGAGTCACAAGTGCGTTGCCGGCCTGGTAGGAGTACGCTAACCGCGCGACCGTTTAACCGACTTCAAATAAGGAGGTTCGGTTGTATATAGGTAGGTATTCAATTTAGCTGTACGAGAACGTGGCAGCAACTTCATCCACGTCAATCTTGTTGCCGAGTAAAAAGTATTCAATAACCATCTTTGGATGTCCAGGTCCAGCTATCCTGGTACCAACATTAGTTAAAATCTTCCACCCGTTTCAACGTCAGTTTTTTCCAACAGATGGTGGTATACGGTTGGTGCCACGCGCATTTGGTATTTTCTTTTTAAACGAGAATTATTTGCTCTTATTCCACCTTAAGAGACGAAATATCGACCTTCGTTTTTTTTGACAAATTAAGGGATAAAAGACCTGCGTTAATTTTTTCCACAAATAGGTAATGATCCCTCTCCATAGAAAATACAATTTTAGATTCTTAGTGGAGAGAAAATAAATTTATTAAAAAAGACAAAAACTTAGCAAAATACATGTCACAGCATCCACAGCACAGGTTTCGTCCAATCACAAATAGATGTATCCACCACAAGTTTCGTCAATAAGCAATGGCACAGACACATAGGTATATTATCCGCAACATGCATCGTCACAATGTAATTCTTAGTAAGTATAGCTGTTTCATAAACTGAATTGTGCCTAAATATTATCTTTATACGCGATTTCACTTTAATCATTTTATTTCGGAGATCACTCGATCAGGATACGCTATAAATACTATAATCACAGTTTTCAAGCCTTCCTTACTACCATAATTGAATTCGATTGGATACGGCTCGTTTATTAATTTTAAAAATCACGTCGTTACACACGCCCGGTTAATCGCCGCGAACCGTGCAATAGCCCACCTATCAGGCCAAGGTGCCACCAAGGTACTCGGTTCTGCTTTAGTTCTGTCAAAATCGTCGGCAGCGCACAGTTCTCAGTCGGTTGTGAAGCCACGCTTAATTGCGCCACGACCAATAACGTTGCATTTTATATAAATAGAAATAACAAATTATGTAGAGTTTTCAGAGGATTAAAAGAGAAAATTAGACGATTTCCAGTTGTATTGTACTAGCTCCATTGTTGCTTTCGCCGGAACATAATTTAGCTTGATACCTGCGTACCTATGTTCCTGAGAGAAGATTTTTGACAGACAAACAGACCAACGGGCAAAGTATTGGGGGTTCAGTTTTGAGGAACGGAATCCTAAAAATAATAAAACGAGATAAATTAATGAAGTGTGTGCAGTGACATTACGGTTATTACATAAGAGAACTTTTATGCACATTACCGCTAAAAGTACCTGGGTACCTAAGTACTTGAAGATTTGTTTTATTTCACCTACATAGTGCATTCTCACTCAGTTAAACATGAAGCATCACATAAAAATGATTTGTAAAGTAAACACTTTTCTAAAATAAAATGTAACTCAGAAAATAACAGGCTACCAGGCTCTCAGAATTCGCGAAGAGAAAACTCTTCCTCAACCTTCAGAACCTCGTATTTAACGCAACTATGTTACTGCAAAAGCTATCTTACATAGTGACAAATGAAGTTCACATTCTTCAGAAAGTAAAGGTTAGATGTGTGGCTGAGTAAGTTGCAAGTGTAGTTTCGAGCAATGTAAACACAGAACACATCAAGAGCGTTGCTTGCGGTCCATTTGTGATATTTACTAGCAACAAGAATAATAAATACAAAAGACGCGTCTATAAATGGTAAAGTTGACAGGCATATCAAGCTGGCGGAGGTAAAAGGAAATTTAATATGGATTTCTGTTTAGATAATATGTCTAATTTCACATAAATAAAAATAATATGAAGAGAATCGATAGTGTGTTCATTTTGAAATTAACCATATGAAATGTTGTATAAACATCACTCTACAGATATATTCAGAAGCTTTATCTAGATGGCGCTCGCGTGGAAAGATACATCTAAGCCCGGAAGAGTAGAAAGAAAATCCTCAAGGTTTTATTCTGGGTCCACTTTTGTTCCTTATTTCGTGTTCAATATATAGAATTTAAAGAAAAGAGTGCTCTTTCGCTTTTTATTACTTTGTTGCCAAGCTGTGAGCCGCGAGGAACTCTGTCCACAGACGCTTTCTGGAATATCTGAAACCCACTTAATTCCCATATTGATATTTAGCTACAGGAAAAACTCAAGGTTTTACTCTGAGTCCATTCCTTTTTATATTGTGTAATATTGTTGCAAGTTGCGAGCCCTGGGGGATTGCCCACTTAATGCGTAAATTTTGTGAAATTTGAGCTTTTCCTGTGGCTTCAATGACGCAATACGTGTGCGTTACTTTAAAAAAAACCAGCCAAGTGCGAGTCGGACTCGCGCACCGAGGGTTCCGTACAAAAACTTTCCATCCTTAAGTGGTGAAGTTAAGTTTGCACCTGGTATGTATCGCGCTCCATACAAATGAGGTGCAAATTTAACGCAACCAATCCCTTTGTTGTATGGGAGCCCCCCTTAAATATTTATTTTATTTTATTTTTAGTATTTGTTGTTATAGCGGCAATAGAAATACATCATCTGTGAAAACTTCAACTGTCTAGCTATCACCGTTCTTGAGATACAGCCTGGTGACAGACGGACGGACGGACGGACGGACGGACAGCGAAGTCTCAGTAATAGGGTCCCGTTTTTCCCTTTGGGTACGGAAGCCTAAAAACAAAATGCAGAACTTCAGATAGCACGGGTATGCCTCAAGGTTTTACTCTGGGTCCATTCCTTTTTTACATTGTATAATATTGTTGCGAGTTGCGAGCCCTGAGGCACTCTGTCCACCGAGGCTTCCCGGGATCTCTGGTGCCCACTTAATGTGCATATTTTGCGGAGTTTGAGCTTCTTTTTTAGCTTTACTAATACACGTATTCGTGACTATTAAAAACAAAATGCCTCAAGGTTTATTTACTCGGTGTCCATTCCTTTTTACATTTTTGCAGGTTACGAGCAATGAGGAATTCTGTCCATGGACGCTTCCGGCGGTCTCTGACGCCCATTTAATTCGCATATTTTGCGAAATTTTTGCTTTTCCTGTAGCTTCAATGACGCATTACGTGTGCGTAACTTTTAAAAACAAATTGCAGAACTTCAGATAGCACGGGTATGCCTCAAGGTTTTACTCTGGGTCCATTTCTTTTTACATTGTATAACATAGTTGCGAGTTGCGAGCCCTGAGGCACTCTGTCCACCGAGGCTTCCCGGGATCTCTGACGCCCACTTAATGCGCGCAGTAAGCCGCGCCGCTCCACTTTTTACATACGAAATTAATTCCCACGGCCCAGGAGCGACAGCAACGTAATCAGGACTTAACAGGACTATAAATAATTTATAAATTTACCTTCATAATCTAACGTTTGGGCGGTTATGAAAGTAAATAAGGAATATCGCGATAGACCCGTTATAATTTGTGTTAATTATGTGTACTGTGAAGGTTTGAACTTCACTCTCAGTGGTATTGGCCACTGACATAAAAATAAATAGATTTTTATGAATTTGAATTAATGAGTGACATCCGTCATGAATATAAAATGTATAGTTAGTCTTAAACTGGCCTTCGGGCAATAAACATCTTAGACCTCTCTCTGCTCTTTTAATCAGCCCCATCTGACTGCACCCCCGTAGTCGTACAAGTGGTGGAGGTGCGGGGTATAAATAATATGTTCCAGGATTCTAATATAAAGGTAGTGATATACGGTTGTCACTATTTGTTAGTTCTGTATGGATGTTTGAGGCGAGTGTCATAGACAATGTTTTCAAGCATCTAATATAAGGGCAGTGACATATCGTGGTACAATTGTTTGGAGCATGCGACGTGTGTCATGTGTCATACTCCAGGCAGTTAAGGTGGGAACATTCGAGACGATTTAATCGGGTAATTTATTTAAGCCGGTTTTACACCAGGCGATTAAATTGTTGAAGCCTGTCATTTTTAATATTGTATCGAATGGTCTATGCTTTAGTCTATTAAGTCGAATGACACTTGGGGTAGTCAAGTTGGTGCCTTGCCTTTTTAGCGGGGTTTTTGTCAAGGCGAAGCCAGTGTCAGACAACATGTCGGAATACGTAATATGCCACAGGCTAGTGTCCGCATATGTTCTGACCCTGGTTATCTCTTAGCAAGAGACCATCTGGGTATGAATGTATGGGTATCCCTGCATAGGTAGGGACTTCTTATGTGTTAAGCAGGAGTAGATTTGTCTAGTGTCTCTATAGTAGGACAGATGTCCCTCGTCCACCCCGAGACGGCGGGAAATGTGAAGGTTTGAACTTCACTCTCAGTGGTATTGGCCACTGACATAAACGTAAATAGATTTTTATGAATTTGAATTAACGAGTGACATCCGTCATGAATATAAAATGTATAGTTAGTCTTAAACTGGCCTTCGGGCAATAAACATCTTAGACCTCTCTCTGCTCTTTTAATCAGCCCCATCTGACTGCACCCCCGTAGTCATACAGTACAAACCGCGAGAGTATAAAGTGTCAATTTATAAATTATTTGGGGACCATCATACATAAATCGATCTAGTCCCAAACTAAGCAATGCTTGTACTATGAGCAATAGGTAACGATGAACAAAACAACCATGTTTCCCATATGATTCCGGATCAAATATAAAAGGTTTTCGTACAAATACTTGCCTCTGGCGAGATATAAACCCAGGGTCGCTAGCATCGCAGGCAGTTAAATATCCTTTTTAACCCTAAATTTAAAAAAAAAACGAAAATCGATAGTTCAAACCTCGTTAGGGTAGAATAGAATACAGCCAAGTATTTTGGTTCGAAAAGAAATGGAAAAAGATGGCCGTTGAAGAATTAGTTTATTTATCCTTGAATACGCTGTCAAATTAGGAGATATACTAGAGAGCGCGCTATTTATAGGTCGATTCACTAAAGCTGGCGCGAATGGATTGAATGAAAGTTATGTCACTTGTCACTTCGAGTGTTAGTGTGAGTGCCGTTCTTATACAGGGGCCTCCTAATATTTTGTAAACAACAACAAAATGGGTTTTTGTTATTCAAGAAAAATTTAAATTATTAGGTATAATATAAGCATAATCTGCACAATATTTAGACTAAACAAGTAATATATATGTCCGAAAGGTATATTTAACTGTTTGATACAAAAATATTTTACTATCATGGTGTTTTATGCAGACGCTAGTTTTTTGACATACTTTAGATTTTGACTGTTGTAAGGCAGTGTAATTGTACATATTGCTTAATATTCATGCAATCTGTGTATGACCAGAATTAGGATGTGGGATGATACTATTCCATTGTCTCGTATGAGTTTGACCATGTGGGACTATGCAATGGTATTAACGTAACCCACATTTTCTTCTTGTCTTCGCGGCCTGGTAAAGGGTTAATGTCAAGAATTAATAGGCGACGGACGACTAGTTCGAATTATAAAAAACCGGCCAAGAGCATGTCGGGCCACGCTCAGTGTAGGGTCCCGTAGCTGGCCGTCTTTCACAATAGACGAAAATTACGAGAAAGATTTCAAGCCCTATAAAAAGGTCGTACACGCCAAGAAACAGTAATTACTTATTATCTTTTGGAAGTTATCTATTATACGCGACAGATTGAGCGAAATGTTTTAATATAGTTTGGCACTTAACCAATATGTGTACCGTTCGAAGTGTAGGGACACCGCGCGGCACTTACGTCATTTTAAAGAAAATTATGAAATTTAGCAATAACTGAACAACGGCTCGACCGATTTTATTCAATATAGTTTTCATTGAAAGTACTAGTATCCGAGGCTAAGACCCATTCGATTCAATAAGTTATGCTCAGAAATGGCTCGGCCCTCCGTCGAGCTAAGATTACTAAATTTTGTTTGTCCGATATTATCTGAAGTTGACCAAATATTCAAAATCCGATTTCATATTCTGAGTCGGAGGACCCAAAAGCCCCCCAATACCGAGTTTCAGCCCCCTCGGACAAATTTGAAATTTCCAAAAAAAAAAATCGCCATTTTGAATTTTTTTTCCACGAATGTACTCGGGTGGGGGTCCCCTATGATATTTGTTTGAGCATCCCCTACCCATCTCCAGCCGTTTACAAGATACGGGACTCTTAAAAAAAAATCTCCATACAAATCTTGGTTTTTTCGATATTTTCCGACTTTGACCGAATTTTCGGACACCGATTTCAGATTCATATTTGTGAGCCCCAAATGCCCCCCGATACCGAGTTTCAGCTTCCTAGCACCAATTTGAAATTTTGGAAAAAAAGCCATTCGTCATTTTGAATTTAATTTGGTTCGATAATATTTTTTTGTATTCTTTATACTGCTGAATTTGGGCGGTTATGCGTCTAGTATGTCTACAAATACATTTTCAAAAAATCACTTATTGTATCAACCTGTATGTAATCATTTTGTGACGCACACATAAATATTATCATTCACTCATTCAATCCATTCGCGCCAGCTTTAGTGAATCGACCTATAGTAATAATTACGAGACAAGTGTTGTTGTTATTAGTAGGTTAATACAGACATTATGAATGTATTTAATGCGAGTGTATTTTTAAAAATTAATGCGTTGAATTAAAGATCAGATAAAAATAGTCTGTGTTATTCCTAGAGAAACCTTAATCCCATGTGTTGTGTAAGTATATTTAATTTCTGAAATCTAAACTTTTGTTGAGGTTCTATAGCGTAGATACTTATAAAATTATTAAAGAAATAGTATTTATTATTATGATGTTCTGCCTTTTTACCGAAGAATTTTTCGTCGAATATTTCATTCCATCGAACTCTGACGTCGCCGATTATCTTTCCTCTCAAGTCATACATTTTTCATGATTCTTGAAAATATCTTCCTATTTATTAGTACAGGTTAGGTTTGTCTCATAACAATCCCAACTACTTTAGGGTTTCAGCGAAAAATTCTGTAAATAAAAAAAAAAAAATATCGGACAACCTCACACAAATCGATCTAGTCCCAAATTATGCTCAAGAGGGCTTGTGTTATGGGTATTAGACGACGATATACGTACTTATATAGATAAATACATACTTAAATACATAGAAAAACCATCACCTAAGCAAAAATATTCGAGTTCATCACACAAATATTTGCCCTGGCCGGGATTCGAACCCGGGACCGCCGGCTCAGTAGGCAGGTGTCTACAAACCCAGCCAAACGTGTCGTTCTGTGAAATGACACATCGTAGAAACATTAGACGAAAAAAATCACATTTTAGTGGCAAGCTTTTATAGCCGACTGTACTTTTCTTTAGATATCCATCAAATGCTCACTGAGACAATTCTAAAGAGCCCAAGCTCGGTAGGATTGCTTTTTCTATTATAGAGTTCCTATGGCCACCTTCCGGCTCCATCATCAGATCAGCCCCATGGTACCATATTATTGAATTGTCATCAAAGTTAAGTAAGTATGCAAAATTTTAGCTCAATCGGTTGACGATATCTGCTTCAAAATTGAGTTGCAATATTTCACCCGAACATACATACTTTAAACATACCATGCAAGCTAAATAAAAGCTTCTAAAAAATTATTCGGTGATAAAGTAGAGAACCATTTATTATCTTAGTATGTGGTTGATTAAATGTAATATATGATTTTAGGGTTCCGTACCCAAAGGGTAAAAAAGGGACCCTATTACTAAGATTCTGAGACGCTGTCAAATACAAATACAAATCGTTTATTTGTCCGTCTATCACCAGGCTGTATCTCATGATAGTTAGACAGTTGAAATTTTCACAGATGATGTGTTTCTGTTGCCGCTATAACAACAAATACTAAAAAACAGAATAAAATGAATATTTAAGGGGGCTCCCATACAACATACGTGATCGGTTCGGTTACGTTAACTTTGTACCTCATTTGTACCTATCCGGCGCCACACATACTAGGTGCAAATTTACCCGGCTAGTTAAGATGGGATAAGTATTTGCACGGTACCCTCGGTGCGCGAGTCAGACTCGCTCTTGGCCTTTATTTATTGAAAAAAATATGAAAAACTAAAACAAGGCATTGCATATTTTTTTTCTTTCCTTTACCTTATTTTTTCCGCCGACGCTACCAGAAGTTGTTAGGGATTTAAGCGGATAGCTTTAATTGTTTGGAACCGAGAACCGGATTAACGAAAAAACCGTGATCTTCTTTATTTTAAGCCCAAAACGACACGTCGGGGTTTAAAATATGAAATGTTTTGACATTTTTTAATCATGATTCAGTGACCTTTATAAGGAAAGTTGATTAAAATTTACTCAAAAAGGGAGGGCCGCTTTTGTGGGAACTATTTACTTACTCGTATTTACCGTTAGCTCCCGGCCGGGCTTGAAAAGATTTTTCCGGTATGAGCAAAAAGTATTAGAAGCCAGCTATAGAGCGGTCAGTTTCATAGAATATTACTGTATACGTTTACTCGTCTCATTTCTTAATAACTAAATGGTTTTCTTAGTGCACCACATTATTGCAACTTCACAATAAAAGCACTAGATATTGGATAACAATATATTTTAGTTTTGAACAATTATCGATCGTATAAAGAATCCGTGACCCAACGCTGCCATTACGCGGCAGTCATGGTATAAAAAAAATAATGTATGTCATAATGTCACTCCGGAATGAAAGGTGAGAGTTTTGACGTCATCACGCTATGTTGGTTTGTCCTGTCTATCCGTTTCTGTGTTGCTCCGCGATTACCTTTGTTACTTGTATGAATCTCATAAAATAGTGAGTGTTTTAAATCAATTATTACGACACAATATAACTTAGTCAAAGATCGTGACGATCGTAATGCATAAATGCATAATCATTTTATTTGTACTACTGGCGGCAAAAATTGTTTTCCTTATAATTATTTGCGCGCCACCAATCAGTGACGTAGAAAGGCTCACTAGCCGGAATGGCGGCAATCTATATGTCAGTGTGCTGGGTTGCCAGCACCATCAAGTTCCGAAATACGGCTAACAATATATGCGCAGATCAGATTACACAGAAACTGCAGGAGGTTATCTTCGATCTAATCGAATGATACATGATATATGGTTAGGAACGTTTGGGAAACATAACAAATCTCAACAGCTGGCGAAGGAGCGGTCATCGGTTCGAATATTCCAGGACAAGTGTTTCAATGATGTATAGGCAACCCTATCAGAATCATCATCATCATTTCAGCTATAGGTCACCCACTGCTGGACACAGGCCTCCTCAATAGACTTCCAAATGCGACCCGCATTCAGCGAGACCTCGCAACTCTAACCAGGTCGTCTGACCACCTTGCAGGTTGCCGTCCTACACTGCGCTTGCCGGTACGTGGTCTCCACTCGGGAACCTTCCTGCCCCAACGGCCATCGGTCTATCAGAATAAAGCTCATTATTTCAATGACGCGTAGTTGCAGTATCTATGAGGCAGCTGGAGGGTAATATCTACATTTTTCTTCTCAATTTTCCGAAGAGTCCACGTCTCTGCAGCGTATAGAAATATGATAGGGAATATGGTTTACACGTATTCAAGTCTAGCTTAAACCAAATTATTATATTGAAGCGAAAATTTTAATGACTCGACCGGGATTCGAACTCGCGCCTCCAACGGCTTTCCGGGCCAACACGGGCGCTGTCCAAGTGTCCACTAAGCCACCGAGTCCTATGTATGCAAGAACCATTGAATTATAAATAATCGAGTAATTTTTTGCTTTTCACATAAAACTCATTAGTTTGATTCCAGAATGTGTGCGAAAATCGGTTTTCGTTGAAGATGTTTTTTGGTCGATTATTTTTATTTCTTTCTCAAGCAAAGTGCACCAAGTTAACGTGTAATCGACACGTGTTAAGACAAACCTTTAAGCCTTTGTAACTAAGTTTGCTGTGTAAACAACAAATAACTGCAACTACGCGACTAATACTAGTAGTAGTTATGACGTAGTTTAAATTCCACACTTTGCGTGTACTAACTTTTATTTAACTTTTTAGTGGTATGATGATAGTATAAACATTCTGTTTTAACGGATTAGTGTGAACACAAGGCATCGGATGTTCAGATAATTTTTAGGGTTCCGTACCCAAAGGGTAAAAAGCGGGACCCCATTACTATGACTCCGCCCACAACTCCGCTGCATGTCTGTCTGTCTGTCTGTCTGTCTTTCTGTCTGTCTGTCTGTCTGTCCGTCTGTCCGTCCGTCCGTCTGTCTGTCTGTAACATACTGAAATTTTCACAGATGATGTATTTAGGTTGCGTTAACTTTGCACCTCTTTTGTACAATATACATACCAGGTGCAGACTTAACTTAACCCGGCCAGTTAGGATGGGAAGAAACCCTCATTGAGCGAGTCCGACTCACACTTGACCGGTTTTTATACAAAAGCATTTGTGTCAGCTCGGGCCCTTCCTTCCCATCACTCTTAACAGCCACATATATGCTACCAGGTGACGTTGTACAGCTGGCCCGCGCGTTCATACAAAACCAGCATCACGCTGTAAGAATGTTCCCGAAAAAATAACGCCTCTCCATAGAAATAGTAGTCTATGCAACTGTTACATAATAAGAGGGTCCTAAAACGAGCCGAAGGCGAGTTTCATATTTGGATCACACTCATGTTTTAAGACCTAATTATGTACAGTTGCATACACTATTTTCTACTTACATATCGACGCTGGAACGGCTAATTGACTGACGTGCATTTATGAAACTTTACAGTAGAACAAAAACAAAATATTTTTTTCGGAAAAAAAATCATAACTTTTTTTCTTTTTATTATACGATAAAATGATGTATTGACGAGTAGAAGATAATTGCGATGAAAATTTAACTATGATTGCTATTTTTCGAAATTACGTGTATTTTAGAAATAAATTGCACGTTAGACAATCGGCCTCTAATTGCGAAGCGGGAAAAAGGCTTAAATGTCATTTTTAGCATTACTCTCAGTACGGGTAGTTAATTAAAGTGAGTGTTAACTTTAAATATGAAACCATTAAAATGCATAACTAGGCGAGTATTACAAAATTGTAACCGAATAAAAGGCATTACTAAACATTTGCTTCTAATTATGTACAGTTGCATACACTATTTTCTACTTACATATTCATCATCATTATCATTGATTTTCTTTTATGTAGTTGTAGATATGAAGCATTTGGTACCGCCAGTCAGTCCGCGGAGCTGAGGAATGAATGAGGTGACCTCACGCCTCATATTTTATACTAAACCATACAGTATCATATTTGATACTAAACCATTGATACAAAGATCAAAGCTCAATGAAAAATTGAAATGCGTAACCTGGAGGAAGAGACCGGGACTCATATTGCATACATATTTGATACTGTTAAGGAGTACAGTCTGACCAAAAAGAGCAGAAATTAAAAAGTGTCGTCCCTTTCTAATCAATCTAAGAAAAAGGGGACGACACTACAGTATTGCCACTTTTTAATTTCTACTCTTTTTAGTCAAGACTGTACGAGGGGGATATACTACTGTTATGAAATTACATCTCTGATTTGTCTGTTGTTCGTGTTGTTGTCTCTACCTATTATTATAGTATCTGAAAGTTGTGGTCTTTACCTATAGTATCTGAAATTATTATAGTAATTTAACAATATGGATTTTCAATACAATTTTAGAATTGTATACTAGTTTAGATCATATGGAAACAAACTAAAGAGAAATCTCATGTCTACAAGGTCCCGAGTAAACAACTCGAATGAACAATAACTTGGTCACAAACTTAATAAAATAGTAATACATACGTGACCGAAGCAAGGTGCAGCAAGTTAACGTGCAATTGATACGATGTCCTATAACTGCCCTATAAACTTTTATAACTGCTTCGCTAAGTGTACTCCGGGGGCGTTACAGGATGTGTCCAAATACTCGTAAATACTATAGTAGGTACATTACATACCTAGGGTGGTGAATTAGTGAATGTCCCAGAGCACAGGTGTTTGTGGCCGGGCCGAAGGTGAGGAACATAAATATGCGATCTACGGCTTTAATAATTACCGCCCGTGGTTTGTGTATAATTTTACGTCTTGCCTTGGCCAGGAAGTGAGATTTACTTCCCGCGTAACGGGCAGAAAATCGCACTTACGGCCTGGGGTGACGTAAAAAATTTTGCACTACTATATTACTTACTGCTTTGCCCGTGGCTTCGCTCGCGTTAAAACATATAGGTACTCTTTCCTACAGCAACCATGATTTTGAGATAAAAAGTCGTATGTTGTAAATAAGGGTACCTATACATTATCTATGTTCCAAATTTTATGCAACCGTTTATACAGCCGTTTTGGCGTGAAGAAGTAACATACATACACACTTTTATAATATTAGTGGCACTTTTACAATTATTCAGGTATCAGACTGTAAAAAAGGGTCCCGCCCTTGGTTTTAGATCCACAACTGCCTGTTCGCTGTTGCCTCCGACCAGTCAATAAGGAATACACCTGAATGTGCCGAAATATAAAAAAAAATACTGTTAAATTTAATCTTGTACTAAAAACAGTGACTTCATATAACATAGTTAAATGACGACAGAACATATCAATAGCTAAATTAAAACTAAACCAGCACTTTTTAAAGCGTTATTATACCTACCACTTTAATTTTAAGTTTAATAAATTCATTTGACATCAAGTCGTTTTCCAAAAAACGAAATCCGATATGCAAGTTTTTAAAGTACAACTGAACGGAATTAAAACAAAAAAATAATTAAAACAAAACACTGTCGGTGCAAAGTAAAAAAAAGCTTCCGCATTTTTTGTGGAATATCGCGATAAAATGCTATTGTAGTTAATGAAAAGCCATTAAAGGAGCAGCCTGTAGAGGCAGGACACGCGCTATAAAACGCTCGTAATGAAATTGGATCGCGTTTTTTTACTCTAACGATCGAGAGCGTCTTCCTTTAGAACATTACGATACGCCCGAGCGATAGGAGGCGGCGGAAACTGAATAGAATGAAAAAAAAAACGCGAGTTGATAAGAGTCAAACAATAATTGGGTAAATTTATGAAAGATGTAATGTCTAATTTTTTAGCCACTTCGCGACTTCGGGAGCGAGGGTAGCGAAGTGGCTAACGCGCTGGACCGGTAATCCAGAGGCAGAGGTACCGGGTTCGATTCCCGGTCCCTTCCACCAGTTAGCTCCTTTTTAAATTTTTCTTTAAGCTTTGATCTTTGTATTAATGGTTTAAATAATTGGGTATTTTAGAAATATCTATTTCTATTCCATTCAGGTATTTTTTTTATGAAATATAAATAGGTGGTCGTAACTGATATGTGGGTTTGAATTAAGGGGACAGGTAATGCGAAACTAGCGCCACTTACGAATTTTTATTATATCTTCCTAACCAGATCAATTTTTAGTAATTGCAAGATATTAGGAGCTGGAAAAACACCTTTAGTGTTTATTAAATCATTATAAACAATTTCTTGTTCGTTAGTTGTCTCTAAAAACTTGCCCAAAACTATTGTGGCCGCTTTTGACGTGAACAAGTTTTGTAAGGTAAACTACAGTGAACAAATTGTATATAGTGATTTAATAAATATTAAAGGTGTTTTGCTAGCTCCTAGACTTCAGCTATTTCTGAAAAAATATCAGATTATGAAGGCATAAGAAAAAAAATGAAAGTGGCGCTAGTTTCGCATTACCCGTCGCCTTAATAAGTAATTACTGAAAATTAACAAGTAAATTACTGTTTTGTTGTTATTTCTATCAATTATATCACTATCCTTTTAAAATTTTCTCCCATTGGCCATTGCCCATTCAAAACATTGAACCTTATAAAGACAAATGGACTACGTTTTTTTATAAAATTCGTAAAAAACAAAAACAGGACAAATTTAAGAGAGCCAAACTGACATACGAATAAAAACTGCTACTAAATATTGTAGCTAATAAAACTTGCCACTGGTAGGAAACTGTTCAGTAATAAATGAAGGCCTATGATAATGATGAACATAGCTCGGACTAATCATCGCAAAACAAGAATTAAGAAAAAATATATTTATAAAGGCAGCCCAAAATAAAAAGAAAAAATTTGATTGAAATACTCACAAACTTTGGGTTGCGTTTAAAAATAATAAATTACATAAATTTATGAAACATATAATGTCTCATTTTTTATGTGGGTAGGTACACCACAATTTTTATTTAAGCATTAAATACAAAGATCAAAGCTTAAAGAAAAATTGAAAAAGGAGCTACCTGGGGGAAGAGACCGGGAATCGAACCCGGTACCTCTGGATTGCCGGTCCAGCGCGTTAACCATTTCGCCACCCTAGCTCCAGGAAGATCTGACGAATTTTTCCTTATGCTTTGTGTGTCGATCTTTGCATTGTTTATTTGAAAGGTTTTTTACACCTTAGCGACCTCTATGTGAATACGTTAATATTCACATCTTACCGCACCACTTTACAGTGGTGACCGAGCAAGCGAGAGAGGGCGCTGTTAGTTTTATAAATTTATGAAACATATAATGTCTCATTTTTTATGTGGGTATTAGGTACACCACAATTTTTATTTAAGCATTAAATACAAAGAACTTTTTCAATTTTTCTTTAAGCTTTGATCTTTGTATTTAATGCTTTAATAAATTACATGTTTCACTGAGCTATGATGATGATGACTGGAAAGCTAAATTTTTTTTTTAAATGAGCTCTGAATTACTTTTCTTTTTTTCCAATCGCTCGTCGCTCTTTAGTTACACCACCGCGCAACCTGTCCAGAACTCCAACTGTTTGGTTAGAATCTAACTGATTTTTCCAAATATTTACATTTAAATGCATTATATGGCCCAGCCCGCTAGTTTACGTGCTTCGTCTCATGTGAATGTGAACTGGCCGAAGCCAATCATCCACTAATTACTAACTTACGATACTAATTCTACACCAGAAACTTTAGTTACTAAAACAAAACGGTTACTCATGGCGTTAATTGGAATGACGACTTATGTTAAACTCTAGAGCAACTGTAGATATATGATATGAATAACATTAGCTTCATATATGTGTCATAAAATAAAGAAAAATATCAATAAAAAATATTTATTGAAAAATGTGACTTTAAAGGTACACAAATTTTATGTCTTTTTTTTTAATCCAATAGAAATTTTGAAATTGTTTCCGGAGTCCTCATAATTTAACAAAACGATTAAAATTATTTACCGAACGAACACTTCTTCACGGTGAAAATATTGTCTCTATACAAATATTGGTGTAACATAAATGACGTCATGATTCGGTGGCCATTTGTATGGAGCAATTTTATTAGCGCTTCGTAGGAATGTTGAACTTTTTGACTCTTTAGAGCAGTCTAAGTGTACGTTAGTTAGTCCCATATAGACATTTTATCCCAATAAAAATATAGCCGATTTACATCATCAAAAAAAAAATCATGCCTATTCAAAACTAAAAAGGCTTAACGTCACTGCTCACGTAGTCGTGTTGTGCTTTAACGCCCACTGTTTTGTATGGATTATGTCATGCGACGCGGTGGCTTGCATCTGACAGTCTCACAAAGCGGTGGCTCGTGGTCGCCGGTCGCCTTCATGTGTCGCGGTCGCGGTCGCAAAAAAAAAAACCGAATACCTACCCACAAACTACTACGGCTCTTTACTATCCCAAACTTACAGCTGTCAAAACAAACCTTTCGAATTTCGAACAAAAAAAGTGGTTGTCCTCGTCTTCGGTACATATTTGGTCATTATCATTTCAACTAAGACCCTTCGGGATTAAAAACAGTCTCAATCAACAGGTCTGTTGAACATCGCGCCGGGATTAAACCCGATACAGCCCACCAATGATCCGCAGCTTTAGGGATTAACAGACAAACAGATTAGCGGGGCATGAATTAGGTATGCTAGTTTTTCTTGCGGGTATGGTCGCATTGTATTGAATAAGCAAGCTGAAGTGGCAGTGAGCTACACAACTATTCTACGCGACTCTTGTCGCGCGACATAGCGTGCGCTACCCGTCACCCTCTTACATTACTGCACAGAAAGAGACAGGCAATTATCTCGTGTGAGAAATAGTCGCTTGTGACAGTTGTGATAGAGGTGCTGGTCATATCTGTCGTAGAGCCGATGACCACTGGGGCAAAAAAAAACTGGACTGGAGGCCAGAAATCGGTAAATGTAGTGTAGTAGTAGTGTAGTGTAGCGTAGTGTAGGGCGCCCTGTAACAAAGTGGAGCGACGAAATTCGTAAGACATCGGGTGGAGTAGAGCTGACAATCGGGATAGGCCTATATCCAGCAGTGGACTGATACAGGCTGATGATAATGAAGGTCGCATTAAGAGGCCTTATTCCTTTTAAAATGCTGATTGTTTAGACATATTTATCTATGATCAAACATGTTTCTTAACATATTATTGAAGTTACTACCTAGAACAGGGCTATTCGGATTTATTGGTATATATTTGAAACCTACAGTTAAAATTTTTCATTGATAATTTTTGTTTCAAAATCTACTCGAAATTGACAAAATTCACGCGGAAAATTAGTTTTTTCAACTTATTTTCGACAGCATCACAGCACGCAATGAAAGCATGAAATAGCTATGATACTACCTAGAACTCGGGGAATAGTATTATTCACTTCCAAAAGTTGGTTGAAATTATCAATTGTTTTTTAATCATATACAAGAAATTGTAACATTACAGGATAAACCTAATAAGTAACAAGTTCCTTAACTACTATCATACTATTATCTATTCTGTGCTACTATTTCTTAAAAACTTTATTACATCATCATTTTACATACGAGTAAGTATTATTAACATATATTACCTATAACATTGTAGAACCTTAAATAATTAGGTATTAAATCATTTATGTATATTATTATTAGTGACAGATCATTGAATTAATTAGTTAATTATTAGTAAGACTCCCGCACAATTTTAAGCATTCCCTTTCAACTATCGTCCATCCATCCGCAAACAAATCGCAGGAGCATTCCACCACATCCAGCCTGTTAAGGGCGTGTAGAGCGCGGCACACGGGAGAGATGCGGCGCGAGACCGTGCGCACGGCGGGCACGGCAAAGAGACGCAGGCGGTCCGCACGGAACTTCGTGCGGCCGTCCGGGACAAACAGGCGACGCGCCTCTCCAACTAGGACAGGGCAATCGAGGCGATCAATATATTTGACATAATATATATTTTTTTTAATAGCCTATTAGTGTGTCCCACTGCTGGGCAAAGGCCTCTCCCTTAGATTTCCACAGGTCCCTGTTTGATGTTTCGTCCGACCAGTTGTTAAGGAATGCGTCCAAATCATCCCGCCATCTCCGTCTCGGCCTGCCCCGTCTGCGTCGCCGATCTTGAGGCACCCACTTAGTTGTAATGCTGGCCCATTTATCCGGGTGCATACGGCAGACGTGGCCTGCCCAATCCCACTTGAGCCTGGCTGTTTTGTTACCGACGTCAGCTATGCGTGTTTTGGAGCGCAGCGTGGTGTTCCGGACGTGATCCGTCTTTTTCACGCCTAAAATGCTGCGCTCCATGGCCCGTTGGCAAACCTTCAATTTGGACTTTTGGCCCTCAGTAAGCGACCATGTTTGGGCACCGTAGGTTAGGACAGGCAGAATACACATATCGATGAGTTTTCGTTTCAGCGACAGTGGAAGGTCTCCTTTCATGAACTCTTTCATAATATAAAAAAAAAAATTAAAAGGAAAAGGAAAAGGCCCCTTACATTCATGTTACTGTCTTACTTTATCGTTAACGTAACGTTAACTTCCGCCAAGTAAAATGATGTTTTACTTCACTATAATTATCTGCTTATAGGTACTCAAAGTGTACTCCGGCTGCGTGGACCAAAGCCTCTATGGGGGCTTCGCAATATTGCTCATTGATTATTTTGGGACTCTTGTCAAATATTTTGCTATCTAAAAGGATCCTATTCCAAGGAAAAATATAGCGCTGAATGAAAAATGTGGTTAAGAGGATAATATATATCATTCATTATAGTAGTGTCTAATTTTAGAACTCATACATTTATTTTTTTAAAGTAACGCATCGCCATAATCTTTTGTGAACTATGACCGAAACGTAACAAAGACCACTAGACTTACGGCCGATACTGATACAAACGGACAGCATCCGAACTGAAACCCAGCTGCAAAATGGCAATTTGAGAGCAGTTCTGAGGCAGTTGAAGTACCTGCAATCAAACGACAAACAAATTACTTGGAGCTGCGATTGCCAGTTGCAAATGAAATGTACACAGTTGGTTTGCAGCATGATAAATTATGCATGCAAATAAATTATGATTCTGATTCTGATTCTGATATTCTGAAAATAAAGTATCACACCAGCTAGTGAGACTTTCAACGTCACTGACTAGTTGCCGCTTTATGGTAACATAAGTTTCTGTCAAAAATGACATTTTAGTGGCAAGCTTTTATAGCCGACTGTACTTTTCTTTGGATATCCATCAAATGCTCACTGCGACGATTCTAAAGAGCCCAAGCTCGGTAGGATTGCTTTTTCTATTATAGAGTTCCTATGGCCACCTTCCGGCTCCATCATCAGCTCAGCCCCATGGTACCATATTATTGTATTGTCATCAAAGTTAAGTAAGTATGCAAAATTTCAGCTTAATCGGTTGACGATATCTGCTTCATAATTGAGTTGCAACATTTCACCCGAACAAACATATAGATTAAACATACAATGCAAGTTAAATAAAAGCTTGTAAAAATAATTATAATAAAAAAAATACTTGCCGCCAGTCTTACAAAAAATGATAATTATGCATTACGATTGTGACGTTCTTTGACCTGCAAGTTTTATTTTGTCGTAGTAACGAAAACGCTCACGATTTTATGAGATTCATACAGGTAACAAGGGAATCGGGTATTATGATACACCGCTGGCAACACAGAAACGGATTGATAGAACCAACCAATCATAGCGTGATAATGTCAAATTCTCGCCTGTCATATCGAAGTGCCATAACTAATTTTCTTTTACCATGGTTTGCAGTTTAGATGAAGTTACGCTAACTGCATCAGAACGGCCATTTTGAAGCTAAGTCTCCGTCTGTATCGGTCCTCATGCCTCATGCATTTGATACCTCGGCCCCGACTTTCCCTTTCGTCAACTAGGTCGATAAGTCCCGGTCAATAGTTAAGTTTAATTGTTTAATAATTACTGGAACAGCCAAGACTGTCACCAAGTTAAGCCGGTCAGCGGTTATCAGCCAATTAACTTGGACGCAACTTAGAGTTAACCGAAGTTTGAGGAATTAGAGCGAGTTGGCAGTTGACTTTGAATAATTTAATTGGGAATCGGGTCAGAAGTGGGATTCGATTCGGCTGTTCTATGTATACGTGGAAGTCGTGGAGCATGTGGAAGAATGATATATTATGTCTCCAATTATATTTTTCGAGATTACTAAACAAATACTAAAAATAAAAAGAGCAGAAAAAAAATATGTTAAGGAACCCCCCGTGCGTTCTGCATTTTGAACTTTAATTTTAACAACAGTAAATAGGAAAATACATCTAAAATAGACACAGAAGAAAATAATTATGATGACTGAAGTTTTAATGATCCTTTTCAAATAAAGAAGAACATAATTAAGTTATTAAGACTGATTTAGACGAAGACTATTTTGAGATGCTTAAATTACGGCGCCAGTGACTACTGTACAGCACACCTCTGACCATTTAGACAGTGACCATTTTCAGCCGCCTACATCTCGCCGCCAGTGACCGGCAAACCGTTTACACAGTGCCTTTATTCAGTACCAGTCATTAGTGGCAGCGAGAGACGCGGGCGGGGGTCACTGGCGCCAAAAACTAGGCGCGTGTTCTATTCCGTGCCAGCGCTGGCATGCCGCGAAAAATGGCGCGGCATGTGTTTATACGGTGCCTTTTTTAGGCGCCGTAATTTAGGCGTCTCAAAATAGTCGTCGTTTATTGGACGGTGATTGTAAGCGACTGCGTGAAACATATTTATGGAGAATAGTAGTTCTGCAAAGTAACCTCCAGAGGCGCTATACTAAACTCCATACAAATTATTTACGCCGTCGATAGCGAGTAGTCACGTTAACTCATGGTAAGATTTTGTAGTCCTAAGTGATATAAATAGTTTTCAAACAGCTACTCGTAAAGCAGTTACAACTTCGATCAAACACGACCTAGTTAGTTCTTAGTTAGTCTTTGTTTTGTTTAATTAATTGGCAATAAAATTAAATGACTTACTTCCTAGTTTAAAAGGTTAACAAACTTTTAAGACAACGAAGAATCAATCAATTTAATAGCACGCGCGCGCGAGCAAAGCATTTCCGTTTTAGTTTCGGGAAAAATAATTTCGTAACTATGTCCGTTTTTCCGGATTTCCAGTAGGCATCTCACCTCTCTCTCTCTCTCTAGAGGTCGCATCTCTCAAGCGATTCTTATAAAAAATTGTGAGTAGGTTTGTTAATTTTTTAAACCTGCATGTGTGTCCCACTGCTGGCAAAGGCCTCCCCTCATTCTCGCCAGGCGTCTCCGTGATGAGCAAGTTCTTGCCAAGCGTTCTCGAATGCGTTCAGGTCATCCCGCTATCTATCCTTTTCGGTCTGTATCTGTTTCGGTAGCCATTTTATTTGTCGATTCCGTTTTATGGTGTACGGTTGGACAATGTCAAACAGAGGAATAACGATTCTGCGAAGTGAAAATTCGGCGAAATTAAACTATCAACAAAAATAGTTCTGCGAAAATGCAGTATATACCATATTTTAATTTTTAGTTTACTGTGGGATTAGATCGGTTGATGTAAGGCTGTCGAAAATGCATAAATAAAAATTATCTATTTACCTTCCTTTGGCAATCTTTTCCGACGTTCCGGTTGTTTCGTCGCGTTTCAAATCGTGGAAAGACTAAAATACCAAACAGTTTTTTCTAAATCGTCTCTGACCTGACCTTGTAGTAGGAATCCCTTTTTGATGCCGAATTCACTTCGCTTTGCTCTAACAAACAATGGGATCCAATGCGTATTGGTGTATTGCTACTTTGAAATGAAAGTTTTTTTTATTATTTAAGTTAATTAAGTCAAGCACAAAGAATTTACAAATTAATACGCGTTACAGAAACCTGTTGGAGGTTTAAACGTGACGCGAATGTTTCGCG
The DNA here is from genome assembly GCA_947623375.1 of Apotomis capreana. Taxonomy (NCBI): domain Eukaryota; kingdom Metazoa; phylum Arthropoda; class Insecta; order Lepidoptera; family Tortricidae; genus Apotomis; species Apotomis capreana. The sequence goes on from OX392500.1 coordinate 37,129,991, forward strand.
ACAACATTGTACAGATACTTAGGTAGTTATAATCATACTAATAAGAATACACCAGCAATCACACATCGCCGTCGTCGGCACTTAAATAATATTTTTTTAAGGTGTTTTGTGTGTGTAAGGGGCAGATCATTTAATATTTTAGGCAGCATGTATTCCCACGTCCTTTGACCATATACATTTACATCATCATCATCATCTGAGGCGTTACAGCCGCGGGTGGGCTCTCCACAATCTCTCCAGTCCGATCTATTCAAGGCTTTCCTTCTCCAACTTATCACTCCTAAGATCTTGCTATCCTGTTCGACGCCGTCCAACCATCACCTGAGCTTGGGTCTGCCTCTACTTCTGCGACCCTTCGGTCGGCCTTCTAGAATGCGTTTGGGTACTCTGGCCTCGTCCATTCGCAACACGTGCCCTGCCCATCGCAGTTAGGCAAAATATACCTAGTTTAAATAAATAATAAATAAATAATAATAAATACCAGACAACCTTCACACAAATCAACCTAATCCCAAATTAAGCTCAAGAAGGCTTGTGTTATGGGTACTAGGCGACGATATACATACTTATATAGATAAATAAATACTTAAATACATAGAACATCCATGACCCAGGCACAAATATTCGTGTTCATCACACAAATATTTGCCCTTGCCGGGATTCGAACCCGGGACCGTCGGCTCAGTAGGCGGTTGCTTAACCACTGCGCCAACCGCGTCGTCATCATAGTCGTCATAGTTTGATATGTTAAATTACGTAATTGTTTCATTCTACATCTAGTTTTAACAGTGTTAGACCAAAGCGAAGCAAATTCGGCCTCAAAAAACGATTCCTACTATACATAAGCTTCTTGATATGTCCAATCGGAATCCCCAATTAGCCAGCAGGCTAAAATGCCCGGCATTCTGTCAGGGATTGGAAAAGTTCCGGAGGTTTTTTATTAAAATCGGCCAATCCTAGTAACGAAAGGTTTCCAGAAAAGTTTATTTGAACTTTTGTGGACACTGATTGAAAGGGGTTTTGATTTGGGCCAAAATGATTGCGCTTTACGTGTGTTGTTTTTCTAATTAAATCTATTTAAAATTTTATAGTTATAACCGTTCGAACGAAGTCAAATTTCGCGCCCATGTTCGGCGTGTTAGTAATTCATATTTAATTTATTCATAATCATTTCTTATGTAACAAAATATAAGCGGTGTCTTTGGCAAAAAAAATATTAAAATGACTACTTTATCTTCGCTTAGTAAAGTTCTGTATAAAGAGAGCCCAACGTACTTCGGTATTGAAACTTTTGATTAGTTCGTTAGTGCAGAAAAAATGTAAAAAGTCAGTTTACAAAAAAATATTGTGCTATTTAATAGAATTCTAGTAAGTATCTTCATAAAAACAGTGAAAAAACGGAAAAGAGTAGGACTCGCGCACCGAGGGTTCCGTACAAACACTTCCCATTTTAACCGGCTGGGTAAGTTAAGTTTACACCTAAAAGTATGTATGGCGCCGCATACAATTGAGGTGCAAAGTTAACGCAATCACGTTTGTTGTATGGGATTCCCGCTTAAATATTCATTTTATTCTGTTTTTAGTATTTGTTGTTATAGCGCCAACAGAAATATATCATCTGTGAAAATTTCAACTGTCCAACTATCACGGTTCATGAGATACAGCCTGGTGACAGGTGGACAGACAGACAGACGGACAGCGGAGTCTTAGTAATAGGGTCCCGTTTTTTATCCTTTGGGTACGGAACCCTAAAAAAGAAGATAATTCTTCATGTTTCCTCAAAATAAACAGTGTTGTAGCGGCCAGCCGCGGAGGCAATTCATTAGCCATAGTTCCTGTCGTTTTTCTAAATGGTACACTGCAGGACAATGAAGTGAATACATTTTCTGATCTATTACGCATGCCATTATTATAACGGCCATGTTCAAAAGTCTAGCTGGAAATAGGTGTACAGAATACTGTTCAAATTATTTAAATGCTCGTAGTTCCCATTGTAACATTCGCAGCTCGCTTACTATAAGTAAAATTTTACTAACAAGGCTCAGCTCAAGTCATGACTTGAGCTAAGCCTTGTTAGTAAAATTTGACATGTCAAAAGAGTACCTACACATTATGTAGAAATAAGAGCTGACCTAGTAGTGTTTTGTTTAACTTGTTTGAACTTACAAATTCATATCAGGATAACATGCAAACCTAGTACAAATCTTTAATCTAAATCTTGTGGTAAGGTATTATAATATGACTACGATTATAATACGAAAATATTAGGTATGATAATGTGCATTGAAGGTACTTTAAAATAAAGCAGTAAAATAGGCTATTTTGAGGTCACTATAAATCGTAAAATAGTTAACGTCACCCTAGGCCGTAAGTAGGATTTTCTGTCTGCTACACGGAGAGAAAATCTCACTTCCTGGCCAAGGCAAGACATAAAACTTTAGACAAACGACGGGTGGTAATTCGTAAAACCCTGGTTCGCATATTTATGGCCCTCACCTTCGGCCTAGGACATGCACGAATTCACCGCCCTCGGTATGTAATGTACTATTGTGATTTATTGTAAAATTCTCACCTTAATTCGTAACTCATTCACTTCTATCATGTAACCTCATGTCATAATTGAAATCACAGATAAACCATTTTTTGCTTTTGGGACATTGTTCTAGTATAAAATACTATTGTATATTCCTAGTAATAAATAAATAAAGAATAAACTAAGTAATTATTGTATGTTTTTTTTGTCCCGAAGTGCACGTCTTCAAACGAAGTGAGTGACAGGCGGCGACGGGCGAGTGTTAGTTAGCTCGTAAAACTAGTAATGACTAAACCGCTGACAGTGTTAATGGGTTACTATTTATCTATGCCATACATAATTATGCCATAGTTATGTCAGTTTAAAATAAGTATAGTGCAGTATTCAGTAGGAACGCTACTGGTGTTGACTGGAGACCACATACCTAATAAGGCCTGGGGAAGCCGACAAGGCGGACCGAGGATCTGGTAAAGATGGTTGTAGCCACATAAATGCAGAAAGCCAACACCAATGCTATGTGGAGACCATTTCGGATGCACATCTCTTATACACTGTCTATAATATACTTACCTAAATATTGAAGTGTGATTATAGAATAGAATAGAATAGAATAGAATATCTTTATTTGTGCATAAAATGTGGTACAATAGGTGGTATACATTTAGAAGTTTCACACAATTTACCAGTATCTGGCATGCATCAACAAATTCAAAATTAACATGGTTACAACTTCAAATGTTAGAACAATAACAAAATACCAAAATCAACGGCAAGTAACTGAACAACAGTAGCTCTTCAAATGCAACATGCCAAGCAGCCTATAACAGCTATACTGTCCAACGAAAACGTTTATTGCACAAAGAGAGGTAGAATTATTTTTCACTATAATAGCTAAAGTACTCCTGAACAGAATAAAAACACTCCTGTATTAACCACTTTGTTATCTTGAATAAAGCTTTTTCTATTATTTCTATTCTATTTTATTTGTTTTATTAAAACATCTCCGCATCATTATTTTGTCCCGCAGTGCACGTCTTCAGGCGAGGCGAGTGACAGGCGGTCGGGCGAGTAGCTCGCACTAGTAATTACTTAACCGCTAACTCGCTGACAGTGTTAATGGGTTACTATTTATGTGTTTCATACTTTGTGTGATGAACTCGAATATTTTTGCTTGGGTCATGGTTCCTATGTATTTAAAGTATATATTTATCTACATAAGTATGTATATCGTCATCTAGTACCCATAACACAAGCCTTCTTGAGCTTAATTAGGGACTAGATCGATTTGTGTGAGGTTGTCTGATATTTATTTATTATTTATAAGGAACTGTTCATAGTTCCCTTCTAGCTTAATAACTAGTTTTACTTATAAGTAAGTACTTACAGTAGTTACTGTAAGTAGTTACTTATAAGGAGGTGTGTAAATTATTAAATAACAGGAATTCCTGTTATTAAATAATTTTATACGTAAGTTTTTGTTCTTTGTAAGAATATATTAATTTTCTAGTCATAATTTGTGTCACTTAGGGACCAAAATTATACATTTTCATGTTTGCTAACAATTATTATTTATTATACTTGAGTAATAACCGACAACATTTCGAAAAAGGCCTCTTCAAAAGCCTTATTTCTTTTTCATATTATGACAAATATAAATAATAAATTTCAACCAACTTTTTGAAGTGAATGATCTCCCTGAGTTCTAGGTAGTAATAAAGCTATTTTATGCTTTTTCTTCGTGAATTTTGTCAATTTCGAGTAGTTTTTGAAACAATAATTATGAATGAAAAATTCAAAATTTAGGTTCAAATATAAACCAATAAATCGCAATAGGGCTATTGCGATTTATTGGTTTGCATGTTCTGGTCAAATCAAATCAAATTTCTTTATTTTTCAGAGATGTTCGAAATTTGAATACTTAAATAATATTTTCGAAAATCATTTTTACAGATAAGAAATTTGTGCTAACAAAACAGTCTATTTTTATGGTGGCCATAATGTGCGGTTCTTGAACGCATCATAGAGGGTTTATGATATTTGGATAGATAAAGTATTGTATGTACCTTTATTTATTTATTTATTTACCATAAAGTTTACACGGCATTACAGCTATAGACCAATGCACCGAGAAACACAATTAACATAACAAAGTAAAATATATATATAAATTTAAAAGCCAAGATCATCCATCATCTCGCAGAAATGCAGACATTCCCGGCATACAGCTGCCCATCTAATAATTAGGCATTAAAACACTCGTGTGGTATTATTATGAAACTTGCCTTCGGCTCGTTTCATAAACCCACACTCGTGTTTAATACCCTTCATTATGTACAGTCACATAAACTACTAATATTATTTCATTATACGGACGAGTTTTGAAAATGTTAAAACGAAGGTGAAAGCAGCGTCGTCAAGAATCAGCACTCCAATGACGTCACTGACTTGTGGAAAATTGACAGTCGCAACCTAGGAACAGTGGTACAATGCCCATACTAAATCTGCCTTAGAAATACTCCGACTGATGATTAACTGCGCTGTGACTGTGACCAATTAGCCGCCGTAGCCGTAGCCGAAATGAAGATGCTGAGGTGGATGTCTGGTGTTTCGAGGATTGACAAGATCCGAAATGAATATATTCGCGGCAGCCTCGGATCGGAGTACGGGGCATCGCCGATAAGCTCCAGGAGAGTCGGCTTCGTTGGTTTGGGCATGTGAAAAGAAGACCTTTAGAGTACGTCGGCAATAGAGCACTTCAGTCTTGCCTTGCGGTTCTCGGCGAAGAGGTAGACCCAAGTTGCGGTGGCTCGATGTCGTTCTTAAAGACCTGAACGACTGCAGTTTGGAAGAACACGATGTCCAGGATAGAGCGAAGTGGAAGAGAAAAAACCGGTCAAGTGCGAGTCGGACTCGCGCACCGAGGGTTCCGTACAAACACTTTCCATCCTTAAGTGGTTAAGTTTGCACCTGGTATGTATAGCGCTCAATACAAATGAGGTGCGAAGTTAACGCAACCAATCCCGTTTGTTGTATGGGAAATATTTATTTTATTTTATATTTAGTATTTGTTGTTATAGCGGCAATAGAAATACATCATCTGTGAAAATTTCAACTGTCTAGCTATCACCGTTCTTGAGATACAGCCCGGTGACAGACGGACGGACGGAAGGACGGACGGACAGCGAAGTATCAGTAATAGGGTCCCGTTTTTACCCTTTGGGTACGGAACCCTAAAAAGTAAGAAAGCGGACCCTGTCGCAAGACGGGACCAACGCTAGAAGGATGATGACGTGCCTGTGGCCAATTACTCGTCGCCTACGTTGTTTTAGAACGAGGAAATTTACAAATGGACTTTTGCAAAAATGAAGTGTCAATTAAAATTTTACTATGTTTTAAATAAGTAGGTATAGTGTAGAATTCAGTCTGGACGCTACCGGCGTTGAGGCGATCACATACCTAACGACAAAGCTTGGGGACCCCTGACAAGGGACACTGACGATCTGGTCAAGTTCACAGGAAAACGTGTGTTAACAACCCAACTAACAAAATGGTTATAAAATCTCAACATTATATGACTATTTCATCGTAGATACGTCGTAAATAAGCAAGTTTTAAAACGTGACGTTATGTAACTGTCATTTATACAGCATTTTAGTTTAAAAGCAATTTGTTCATAAAACACTGTTGTACACACGTTTGTATGACATAGTACTACAGCAACTTTAATCTTTGTCGTACAAAAGTTTTAGCCGTGACATTTCCCCGGTTTTACAACATTAATATGACATTTTACAGATTGTTCATATAAAAGCTTTTAGAGTGACTACTGTACGACTAATCATAATTTTAACTTTTTACAACTTTAATACTGTTAAAATGACATATGGCAGTCATATACACAGCCGTCTTATGATAAAAAGATAGATCTTACGACTTAAATGTTTCATAACATCTTCAACTCGGACAGTGAACGAACGGAAAACAGCCAAGAGAAATAAACATGCCAGAGAGGGAAGGTTCCGTAGATATTTTTTTTATAGAAAATCGGTGTGACAGCTCTTCGAAGTCACCTTTCTTAAGAAAAGTGTCCACATCCAAAAAGGCCATATTTGTATCATACGATCTACAAAAAAATACGAATTACGTGTTTGAAAATTAAAAGCACAATTTTTTTCAGCAACTAAAATTAATAATAATGAATAATAAATTATGTCACCACAGAGGTAATTAATATGGCAGCGTCAAAGTCAAAATGTCTTATTACTATTATTCAACTACATAATATCACAAGTACATGACTGTGTCCCACAAGGTTTAGGCCCCAGCAGTAGGGAACCCTAACTAGGTAGTGATGGCGTCGGCAAAGTGTTATTCTAAGTCATAAGGCAGCGTTTTTAAGTACAATAAGTTTTAACAAGTCATATTTACACAGAGACTAAAACCTAAATTATTTTAATTTATTAAAATATAATGAAATCAACAATATTTAAAGGGGGCTTTTAAAATATACTCAATAACCTTGCAAATTGATCGATAAAGTAATGTTCGCATTTCATTCACACTTGTAGATCTGATGTCGAGTCTGTTACTTAAAACGGTAAAGTAAATATATTAAAGTGTAATACGTACTGTTTTCAGATATTATTTGCACGATAATAATATCACTCACAAACGTTGCATGTTGTTATAATTAAAACCGCTTCGCTGTTGCATTTAACAGACTTATTTGTCATACAAACGTCTGCGTTATGATAACTCTACAACCAATTGCTCTTAGGAAGCGAGAACTTACGATACTTTTCTGACGAAATCGTTGTTTAATATCTATTTTATGACAGCCGTGTGACTAAATGTGTTTGCTTATGACCATTGTGTGATCACTGTACGACTATTTTGTCTTAAAAACTGCGCCAAAATCGCATTTTATAAACGTTTATATACCTTAAATTGCATACCATTAAGTTTTATCAAAAACGTTTGTAGAACACTTGTACAACTTATTTTTGCTAGTTGGGAAGGCATCATTCATTCATTGTGGAGCTGTCCTTGATCAGCCAGTGAACATCTTGATGATGGTGTTTTTTTTCTCTGCTTCCTACCTAGATTTTGGTACTTGTCTGTTTTTTTTCTTTTTTTTTTAACGGATGTAAAATGATTTTGTGATAAACGTTTATTTTTGTTTCAATGTCTTGGCATCATTATTTACATCACTTTTAATTTTTTTTATGCTGTTTTTAGGGTTCTGTACCCAAAGTGGGCTAACAGGAACAGGACCCTATCACTAAGCCTCCTGTCTGTCCATCTATCAATTACAAGGCTGTATCTTTGCAGCTGTAATAGGCAGGCAATTACAATGTTCATAGCACCTATAACAATTAAGACTCAAAATAAAAAGCAGCCATATTTTATTTGATGGTACACAACCCTACGTGTACGAGTCCGACTCGCACTTGGCCGGTTTTAATTTGGCTCCGAAGCCGTCCACATGAGTGACCCTTCTCCCCTATTACCCCCGCTACCGCACAAAGGGCCCAGAGCAAATAAAAAACGCCTCTGCGTACAGACACGAAATTAAATGCGACTTGAAAAACTTGCAACAAAGTGGACTTTCGCATTCATAAAATTATAATGCGGATAAATTTCGCGGTGGTACCATTTGCACGGAACTAGATATCACTCGAACTTATGTAACTTGTTAAATTCTCACCTCGAAATCACTTGACTCGTTGAAATACGCTTACGCTTACGTGAAAATATATGCAATTCAATGCGTCATAAATACGTATTAATTGTGTGTGACTAAGCTTCGATTGTATTACAGCATAGTGAATTAGGCCCTTTTAAATATGAACGGGCCTCGCGCCTCTAATGTGTTTACGTGATTTTGAACAGAATTTGATGTTTCACTTATTATAGCCTGACAAGTTGGGGTTCGACCTGGGATAGCGGCGCTCGCTTCAAACAGCATTCATCATTCATATGGCAACAGTATTCATACGTCATTATAAAAAGTCAGTGGCGGTATGACAGCAACCAATTTTAAAACATTGATAGTCAAGATATTGTTCAATCCTGTGGATTACTATTATTATATATAGTAATTTTTCATGTTTGCGCTCGGATATGCCGATCGCGTATTGGTCTTTTCGGTCACCAAAGACGGTGCTTCGCAGACTGAAGACCACAAATCGTCTGTTGTTACGGACAGCTTTCCGAAACGTATAGTTTTAAGTTAAATAAATAAATAAAGATTTAATAACTTAGACATAAGATCGTTGCCCGTATAAGCGGCTGAAATTAATTAAATTTCCCTTGTGTAAATTATTTCATGTAAGAGCTCCCGTCAAGTCTTAGTAAAGACAGAATCAAAACAAAGATGATTCATAGGAAATTTCCATTCCTTAGTCGAAAACAAATGAGTCATCTTTGTTTACGTTCGATGTAAAAGTTGAGGAAAAATTATAGATTAATATGAAACTTTGTAAGACTGTAGATTTCAGTCAATAAAGTAATTTTGTAGAACATTGTCCCGGCCGCAACCGTCCGAGAGCACGACAAATCAAAGACTAAACGGGTCTCGCAGCGCGCAGCGCGTTAAGAGTAACCGCGTGAGTGTATATCTCGGACGGTGCGAGCGAGACGGCCTCCGGGGACAAAGAATAGTTACTTAGGTATTTTCACGCCTCACAGTCGGACGGGAGCTCCCACAGCGTAAACACGCTCACATTTTGTGCATCGTATAGACGTCAATCTATAATATAAGTCATATTTAGGCTAAGTAATATATAACTCTTGTAATTTGATGTAGAAATACAGGGCGGGCGTCCCCCTGGCCTCTAGTCGATTTGTATAAAAGGACGGCCATTTTTGTATAGAATCACTTCCAGTTCTTGTTCTCTTGCATTAACCATCTTGTAACAGTGTAGCGTAGCACCATCGGTCCGCGAGTTAGTTTTGTTAGTATAGCGTAGTACCATCGGTCCGCGAGTTAGTTTTGTTAGTATAGCGTAGTACCATCGGTCCGCGAGTTAGTTTTGTTAGTATAGCGTAGTACCATCCGTCCGCGAGTTAGTTTTGTTAGTATAGCGTAGTACCATCGGTCCGCGAGTTAGTTTTGTTAGTATAGCGTAGTACCATCGGTCCGCGATTTAGTGTAAATTCATAGACAGAGACTATAATTAATTAAGTGTAAATTTAAGTGTTATTTCCGATCCTTGTTGTTTTGTTTGTTTGTTAATTTGTGTAAATATATATCGTCTGATTTTAGTTTGCGTTTTTCATACTCGTCCGTTTTAGTTTTCCCTATCTCATCACAGTCCGTTCGCTCCTTACTCATCGCTGAGTTTCGGAGTGCCGGTGTAGCCGATAGCCGACGGACGCTCTACAGTCTGTAATATACTGAAGGGCCTATGATCATGAGCTACATTTGACGGTGACTGTACCACTAAAAATCCTCAATATGGCGAGGGAAAAAAGCAGCTTTCCAGGCTAAAAAATCAATTAGACAAATGATTATAATAATATGAACTTAAATTTGTGAATTTTTAATAAACATAATCTACAGCATTTCTAGTATTTCTACAAGTATTATTATTATATTACATATTTTTATTTATTTTATCTGTCAACCTCACATAAATCTGGTCCCACAGTAAGCTCTACACTAGACAACGATACCACACTAAAATTATAAAAGCGAGAGTTTGTCAGTGTGTTTATGTGTTTGTATGTTCGTAACTTCTTCACGCTCAAACGGCTGGACAAATTTTGATAAATTTTGGAATGAAGGTAGCTGACACCCTGGATTAATGCATAGGCTACTTTTTATCTCGAGAAAATGTAGTGTTCCCGTGGGATGAGCGGGTAACACCGAGGCGCAGGTAGTGATAGACTATATGCCTTTGGAAATATGAAGATTACATTGCTGCAAAAACTCTACTATGTATGCGAACTCAGCACTCCGTCGATACCATGGTAAAGGAAATTACACAGACAGACTTTTGACGTCATCACGCTTTGATTGGTTGGTTGGCTCTGTCAATCCGTTTCTGTGTTGCCAGTGGTGTATCATCATAATGATCCCCGATTCTCTTATTACCTGCATGAATCTCATATAATCGTGAGTGTTTTAAATCAATAATTACAACAAAATAAAACTCGGTTAGAGAACATGACAATCGTAATGCATAATTATAATTTTATGTACGACTGGCGGCAAACATTTTATTCCTTATAATTATTTTGTTACCATAAAGCGGCAACTAATCAGTGGCGTAGACTCACTAGCCGGAATGTCATCCCTTATTTTCTTATACCATGGTCGGAACTTACAAAGCAATCTCGCCTAGGATATCACGGTCAATTCCTCGGTAATAACAGAATCTCTCATTATCGGGATCAGACGGGCTCTCTAGGGGTCAGGCACCTTCAGGAGCTCGACTACGAGAATAAGAATCGAAACAACTGGGATTGAGTACAGTCAGAAGCAGAAGTTGCTATGCACGTAAGGTGTTTTTTTATAAAGGCACAACATAGTGGCTCCCCTTTGGCTGATGCTAAGCAAAAAGGGGAGACATTAATACAAAGATCAAAGCTTAAAGAAAAATTGAAAAAAGGAGCTACCTGGTGGAAGAGACCGGTAATCGAACCCGGTACCTCTGATTACCGGTCCAGCGCAGGTTTTTTCAATTTTTCTATAAGCTTTGATCTTTGTATTAATGTTTTAAATAAAAAAAAAAACCGGCCAAGTGCGAGTCGGACTCGCGCACCGAGTGTTCCGTACACACACTTTCCATCCCTAAGTGGTTAAGTTAAGTTTGCACCTGGTATGTATAGCGCCCCATATAAATTAGGTGCAAAGTTAGGTATTAAAATATTAAAAAAAAAACAACTTACTAGATCTCGTTAAAAACAATTTTCGTTGGTAGTTTTTATAGTAATGTACATCATATGTTTTTTTTAGATTTTTCATTTTCTTATTTTAGAAGTTAGAGGAGGGGGGACCAACTTTTTTCCACTTTGGAAGCGTCTGTCACGCAAACTATTCAGTTTAGAAAAAAAAAAATTTAGAAACCTCGATATCATTTTGAAGACCTATCCATAGATACCCCACACGTATGTGTTTGATGAAAAAAAAATGTTTGAGTTTCAGTTCTAAGTATGGGGAGCCCCCAATATTTATTATTATTTTTTTATTTTTGCATCAAAACCTTAATGCGGTTCACAGAATACATCTACCTACCAAGTTTCAACAGTATAGCTCTTATAGTTTCGGAAAAAAATGGCTGTGACATACGGACGGACAGACGGACAGACGGACAGACGGACAGACGGACAGACGGACAGACATGACGAATCTATAAGGGTTCCCTTTTTGCCATTTGGCTACGGAACCCTAAAAATGGTGGTGTACCCACATTAAAAAAATGAGACATTACACGTTTCATAAATTTTATAAAAAAGAACAAAAAGGGGAGCCCAAGTCGCAATGGCAACTGACAAGAAACCAACGCGACGGTGCCATGTCAGTTGACACTGCAATGCTGGTCCGAGAGATCCTTCTTCACGCTTCGTTTCAAGAGGTGTTATAAGAAGGAAACGTACGGATTCTATTATCAAGAGAATAAGGGCTGTACATATTATTGTGAGCGTGTTATTAATGCTTAGCTACTTTCGCTGCAGACTGTACTATAAAAATCCTGGTTACGCTTCGAGATTCAAATAAAAAAAGAGTTCTTAACTATTATAAAACTGTAAAAATCTAATGCGGGCCCTATAAGAAATATAACCTATCTCTATTAAATATAATTATAGTATAATGTTGCAGTTTTAATTTTGTTATGCTATTCCTACTAATAAAATAAGTACATAATAAATCGTATGTCTCTTATTAATTCCATGCATAAATGCTATTACATATTTTAATAGGTATTTATTATTCCCTGTGATCTGCGTTCCGTCTACGTATCTATACTATTACTTATAAGATTCTAAAATTGTATTAATAAGCAGAGTTTTCCATGGAGAGGGGTAAATATTTCAGGAAAAATCTTAATAGCGCGATGCAGGATTTGTATGATGGCGCGGCTGCCGTGCAACGCCATCTATTGAATTGACACTGTGCGAACTAGTTACGCATAAACATCAGAACCGTAGTTACGCCGCGCAAACGGTATTCAAACCGACTTCCACACTCACAAAGACGCAAAATAATTTTTCTTTTACCTAGTCTTTACGACTACTCGTACTTTGCACAGTTTACGTTATAACCATTATTTTTAGTTTTTAGGGTTCCGTACCCAAAGGGTAAAAACGGGACCCTATTACTGAGACTTCGCTGTCCGTCCGTCCGTCTGTCACCAGGCTGTATCTCAAGAACGGTGATAGGTAGACAGTTGAAATTTTCACAGATGATGTATTTCTGTTGCCGCTATAGCAACAAATACTATTCATGATAAAACAATAATAATTGAGTGGGGCTCCCATATAAAAATAGAGCTTTGTGCATGATATTTCGTTCAACGGGCATTTTCTCGTGAACCGTTCTAGGTAGACAGTTGAAATTTTCACAGAAAGTATATTTTTGTTACCGCTGTAACAGCAAATAATAAAAATAAATAAAAATTAAAGGAGGGTCCTCCTTTAATTACACAAAGAACGTGTTTTCTGTTCAATATTGGTACGGAACTACGGAACCCTTCGGGCGCGAGTCCGACTCGCACTTGGCTTTTTTTTTTACACACGCGTCCTGTAATATGTCAATTATAATTTCACAGACAAAATCACAACAACACACTTTTTAAACCTGTACCAAAATTCAGTAGGTAAGTACTCTAATGGTAACCCGCTACTGAACATGAATAATATTCATAAGAGATCTCTCTAATCAACTCTCATGAACATCAGCATATGTAATAAAAAAACACGCTCCTGTTCCCTGATTGGTCGAAATTACTTGTCAAAAAAATTAACCAATCACGAGGCACCCTCCATAAGCATCGCGTACTTGTTTTATTTTTTGTAGTTCACGTGATTTCGGTTATAGAAGGTTTCGGGATTTTATTGTAAAAAAAGGACTATTTTGTGTAGACATTAAAAATAAAAAAATATATACGACGTAAAAATAACCGAATCGTAGATTCTGATTCCAAATAACGTATACTATCGGGCAAAATATGAAATGTATACAACAGAAAAACTCAATGTTCTTAATTGAGGTTCTAGCTAAGGGGACGGGTAATGCGAATCTAGCGCCACTTACGAATTTTTATTATATCTTCCAAACCAGATCAATTTTCAGTAATTGCAAGATATTAGGAGCTGGAAAAACACCTTTAGCGTTTTTTAAATCATTATACACAATTTCTTGTTCTTTAGTTGTCTCTAAAAACTTGCCCAAAACTATTGTGGCAGCTTTTGACGTGAACAAGTTTTGTAAGGTAAACTACAGTGAACAAATTGTATATAGTGATTTAATAAAATATTAAAGGTGTTTTGCTAGCTCCTAGACTTCAGCTATTTCTAAAAAAATATCAGATTATGAAGGTATAAGAAAAAAATCGAAAGTGGCGCTAGTTTCGCATTAGCCGTCGCCTTAAGAACATTTTTCATCCAAATGGTTTAATCAATGACTAATGTATAATCTGGTCCATTTCGTTTTAGGGTAAACAACACGCTGCCTTATCGTGAACAGCGTCTTCCAGACAACTCTTAAACCCTCATATAATTTGCCCACGATTGCCGCTGACCCAAAAACGTTCCTTGTCATAAACCATCCTTATGCATTCGAGATCAATACGACCAATATCCAAAAATAGCCGTAAAGGAAGCTCCATATCCATTCGTATGCATCATCTGAGGGAAATTGATAAGCCCCGAGATGTACAGACGGTCAAATATATGTGTACAGTTAGATGCTTATGTTTGGGAAGTAGGGTTCAAAATCGTTGACATTTAAGACGGGCGTGCGGTCATCCAATTTGATTCCTAAGCAAGGAATATAATAATCACAAGGAGTTCCTAAGCCATTGATCATTTCTAGGATGTCACAATGACACTTATATGGTCATCATCATCATCATCATCATCTCAGCCATAGGACGTCCACTGCTGGACATAGGCCTCCCCTTTGGACCTGCATCCAGCGCCTTCCGGCGACCTTTATAAGGTCATCTGTCCATCTTGTAGGTGGACGTCCTACGCTGCGCTTGCTGGTCCGAGGTCTCCACTCGAGCACTTTTCGGCCCCATCGGCCATCTGCTCTGCGTGCTATGTGGCCTGCCCATTGCCACTTCAACTTGCTAATCCGGTGAGCTATATCGGTCACTTTAGTTCGTCTACGGATTTCCTCATTTCTGATTCGATCACGTAGAGACACCCCCTCAGCAGCATAGCCCTCTCCATTGCTCGTTGAGCGACTTTGAGCTTTGAGATGAGGCCGATAGTGAAAGACCACGTTTCGGTGCCGTAAGTCATCACTGGTAACACACATTGGTTGAAGACGGCCGGATTCTTCGGCACGGATTGGCTTATATGGTATTTGTCTGTAAATAAATTATATAACTAATCGTTGTGGAGAACTTTGTGAACAGTGGACGCCTTTCGGCTGATATGATTCGATGAACTATTATTTAATCACACATCAAAAGAAAAATAACAAAATACAAATATATTTTCTGAATGTAATAGTAGATTGTACAACAAGTGCATAAAACGCACCATTTTACACGAGACGTTTATCCATCCGAGCGAGCTTGCGAGCGAGGATGAATATAAAGTAGAGTGTAAAATGCGTTTTATGGACGAGTTGCACACTCTACTTTTCACTTCGATCGCGAGGAAATGAAACTGCATCATATAAATATTATACTACTTAAAAACAAATTTAATAAAAAAATTAAGTTACATTAGAGCAATGAGAAATTTTTAAAGTAATAGCTTTACCTAAAATAAAAAATAAATTTAAAAAGTAATAAATTTTATTGTGTACTTTGGCTGTTGGTATCTTTGCCTTGGTCTTAGAATACTAACGAAACAAAATAAAATTAAGAGTTTATTCTATGAAGTGTTCTAGAGCATAAAGTAAAATCGTCGTCGAAGACCAAGGCGATCGGCCCAACAGCCACACGAAAAAAATAAAACTATAGAATAAACTCTTTATTTTTTTTCGTTTCGTTAGTATTCTAAGACCAAGGCAAAAATACCAACAGCCAAAGTACACAGCAAACTTCTTGAAATAAACTTGTAATTTTTATTTACTATCATTTATTACTTTATTAATTTATTTTTATTTTAGTAAATCAATATACTATTTATTTAAACTACAATAATAATTTATCGTAGATATAAATGTTTTTAAATTTTAATTAAATTTGTTTTTAAGTATAATATTTATGTACATGATGTAGTTTAATTTTCTCGCAATCGAAGTGAAAAGTAGAGTGTGCAACTCGTCCATAAAACGCATTTTACACTCGATTTATATTCATCCTCGCTCGCAAGCTCGCTCGGATGGATAAATGTCTCGTATAAAATGGTGCGTTTTATGCACTTGTTGTACAATCTACTATTTCACCTCACTCGCTCGGAAAACCTCCGTTTATAGGGCGAAATCTGCGTGCAAAAGTCTATTTTATCCGCTAGCGTGCAAAAGTTATTTGAATTTCGAACACGACGATTTTGATTCTCTGTGGTGCATGGGTCTTTTTTATATTTAAGACTCCTTCAACGCGTAACGATTTCATCAGTCGATAAATCGTCGAATAACCAATCAACGCACGCTAAGAAAGGGCGATCTGGTCAGGCCGGCTAAAATCATATGTACGTTTGAATACTTCTTTTAAAAAAATACTCCTACAATATCACGTCCAGAAACCTGGTTTGTGGTTACAGATTTTTAAGTTTTTATTTTTTCTACACTTTATTTTATGTTGAATATGCTTATATATATTAATAGTAAGTATTTCAGTTTCATTTTCATATTTTGACTAGTAAATATATTAAATACAACACAAATTTTAATATTTATTTGTTATAAGAGTTGGAACACAAGAGTGTAATTTCTGAACGCACCCGAGAAAAAAATAAATAAATAAAAAAGTTGGAAGTTTTCACAATTCACATAAATTTGTTCTGTGGAGAATACATACTGTTGTCTTACTTTATAGAAATATAGAAAACAAGAAAGTTAAGCCCAATTTAGAGTATTTATTCAAAGCCTGCATTAAAACGAAAAAGGATTTGTTATAAATATTTGGAGACAATAAGTAATTTACCGAAACTATTGCCGTTTTTAAAGAAGATAAAGCCGAAATAATCTCGTTCGGATCCCATCGTCCAATAACTTCCAAAGCAAGTGTTACGTTATGGAAAATACTTCCGAGTGGCCAACTAAGTAATTCTTCCCAGAATGCCATTCTCCCAAATTCACAACGAATGTGTCAAGTAGTTTCAAATACAAAATATAATATAACAGTGCTTAAGAAAAACTCAACGATAAAATATACACGACGATAATACAAATTACAGCCATATTACTTTTCATTTTTAATATGTGTGTGCTTCGCTCGTATTTATTTGGTTTGGATTTGAGTGTGTTATGTTTTTAATTTGATGTGTTAAAAAGAAGGCAAAATTAAATATGATTATTTTTATGTTTGAATTGTTTTTCTTGAATCTTGCATTTTCCTCGCTGTAGTGAGGCGAAAAGTTGTGTGTTCCGCATGGCTGCAAAATTATTTAGCTCTCGTGTCTTGAAAGCCTCGCTACGTTCAGGAATCTATCTTTGAACCATTCGCTTCGCTCATGGTTCAATCTTAGATTCCTTCGCTCGCTCAGCTTTCAATTTCAACACTCGCGCCAAATAACAACTTTGAAGCCTTTCATAACAAATAACTATTACATGGTACCTACATTACCACCCGGTGGTATGCCATGTTTTACGTCTTGCCTTGGCCAGGAAGTGAGATTTTTTCTCCCAAGGGCAGAAAATCTCGCGTCCTAAATCGCAGGTGTTTGTGGCCCAAACCGAAGGTGAGGGCAATAAATATGCGATCTGGGCCTTTACGAATTACCGCCCGTGGTGTGTCTAAAGTTTTACGCCTTGGGCCGAAAGTGTCATTTTCTCACCGCGCAGCGGGCAGAAAATCCCATTTACGGCCTGGGTTGCCGTAAAAACCTTTTCGCTTTCCGTTAGGCGAAGTGGATACACGAAATGAGTGGGAGTGAATCCTCTGATTTTTTTTACATTTATTCAAACAATGAAAGTGCGATTTCGTTATATCATATCCGCGTAAAAATTGGATTTGGAATTACTGATTCTTATCGCTAATCGATTAAAAACGCGGTAGCTCTCTCGGATACAGTCGAATGCATAAGTAACTTTATGTTAGGTAGTACAGTCAAAATCAAAATATCACCTTTTTGCTTCAACTGCTTTGGCACATAAGTAAGTGTCTTACTATTGATTTTGCTTACTATGAGTATGACTGCAATTTATTTTTTCTGTGCGTGTTAATATTTGTATCAATCCAACAATTTTATTCACTGTTTATTACTTTTCTGTTATACTGTACTGGACGGAAAAAAATCTAATGAGGAGGTCTTGAATAGGATAGCTCGATAGGAGAGAATATGACACTATTAACACTAACTGAAATAGAAGAGGAAATAATATATGATCTGCTAAGACATGACATTTCCTCAAAACTATCATAGAAGGAAAATCGAGGTAGAGGAAGGCCAAGTCGAAATTACTTTGAGCAAATAAAAGGTTAAAGCCCAAGAAAGAAATGGCTGGAGATTGCTACATCGGCAAGAGCGCAGCTCTTTAATTGAAGCAGAAGGTACTGTTCTGGGTTTTACTGATCTAGTAGTAACGAAACGGCCAAGCGGATCTATATCTGAATCCCTAACGTTTTTTAAACTATTTTTGCATTCCCTAACGTTTTATGTTATAATGATCACTAGTCCTAACACTCATATGCCCTAATTTTTGTTTCCCTAATATCTTATTTCCTAAAGTCACTTCCCAAGTAGCACAACTGGGTCTAAATAGCTCGTATACGAGTATCATATCTAATTAGATGCTTAAGTGAAATTTACCACCATGACTAAGTGCTATATAGGTGGCAAGAACCCTTATGCCACCAGTATAGAACCAAAAGGAGAAAAATTGCAGCCTATTTTTGGTGCTAAATAGAATCCATAAGAGATCTCACAATTATCTTAAGTGGCAATTAGAACTAAGGGTAAAAGTTATGCGCAGTGAACGAATGAAAACATTTCAGTTCGGTCAATGAGTGATAAATGAGTCGCCAAAATTATCTTTGAGTGGCGAGGCAACTGTCAAATTGTGTTTTATTAAAAGTAATACGTGATCTGCCATATTCATTTTGGATTTATACGTCTGTTTGGTGAATGATTAAAACTTTACGTTATACAAGCATTGAAAATATTGAAATCAGCACGAAATTCTTGCGAATGTTTTGTTACTGTGAAACTATAGTATGGTTTCTTTGTAAATTTCGACGCGCCTTTGATTTGATCAGGAATAATGAAAAAGAGAGTGCTAAATCAAATAAGGAATAGATACTGATAAGAAATAAAACTGTTAAAAACCTGACCTAATGATTGTTGGTTACGTACAATGGTAAAGTAGCATCGTCACATTTTTCAAAAGTCTGTGATTATGCGTGAGTGTGATAAAATTCTGGCTAAAATAATTAATTTTCATAGGCTTCCATTTGTAAACATGGCGAAACAAAAAAGATCCTACAGTGTCTATTTTCACTTATTTGTTCCTTATTTGGAACTATCAAGTTTAATAATCACTTACCTATTTGTATCTTGCGAGTGGCAAAGCAGTGAATGCTATTACCAATAGTAATTATTTGCTCTTTTGTAGACTATTAAACAAGCAAGACTATTAAATATATTTTGACAAGGCGCAATAGGAACAATAATAGAACTTTTAGTTCTTTAGTGGTTTGAAATAAGTGAAAATAACTTCTTTTGGTTCCAAGAACCTCCTATTGAGACCTATTTATGCGTTGGAGTGGCAATAAGGTACTTCTTAGGCCTTAAAGTTGCAATAATTTTTGGTTCCAAAAGAGCCGTAAAATTATCCCTTTAGCCCCTATTGGTGATATAATTCGCTATTGTACTAGTCATTTGGAACTTTTAGTTCCAAATAAGGGTATGTTCCCACTTATATGTAAAAGTTGCTTATAAGTGATTTTAAGGCCTCATATAGCACTATTGCTTCTTATTGAGTGACAATTTGAACCTGCATGCAACTTTAAGTAGCAAAATTGAGTTTATCCCACCATAAGTAATAAAGTAGAAACAAAAAACGTTCCTATGCAACTACAAGTGATGAACTATGAACTCATATACAGTTTTGAGTTGTGTTTAAAGCTATAAGTGGTATCAAACACTGTTAAACCACTCATTTAGAACTTAAAGCTATAAGATAAGCTGCAAAATTCACTAATGTGCTGCTTGGGTTGCCATATTGATAATTTATCCTAATGTCAATTTTCATAATGATCATTTGTCCTAACACTCATATGCCCTAATTTTGGTTTTAATCGCTCGGCTCGAGTACTGTTGTGGTCGCAGTTCTAACCTAACCTAACCCATTAAACTACTTTACTGGTAGCAGTTCGGTGGTTGCAAAAAGGGCGGTGACTTTTAAAAACGAAAATTTATTTAAGCGATTTTGTGGAATATGGCTATAAATATTAGGGATATTGATGTTTCGGACAAATGATTCTTAGGACAACCATTTACGTTATGGAAAATGATTGTTATGGCAATTGATCGTTAGGGTCAATGCCCATTAGAACAAAACAGTTCGGGCAAGTGATTTTAGGACAAACGATGTTAGGGATCGCGAGGGAGACCCCGGCCAAGCCACATACGATATTATGCGCTTCGCTTGGCACGTATTGGAGGGGGCACTACCGTGCCCCCTGATTTATGAAACGTCTTCCGTCCAACAAGTAAGTAACTTCCACAATCTTAGCTTCAACAGTCAACTTGTTCCGAAACAAACCGAATCATTAAGGAATCAGTAATAATAGTAATAAAACAGACTAGTGTTTAGACAGCGCCTTATGAATTATGGAGGCGGGTAAAAGCGCATAAACCAAGAAATTAACATCTCTATTTGCACAGGTACCGTCGGCAATAAAATGAAACACGGGTTACACTGATAATGGGCATGACAATTTTTTTTTGAGGATGTCAATTGATTCTATTTTTTATTGGGATCAAATGTCTATATAGGATTACCTGCACTTAGACTGCTCTAAAAGCCAGAAATTACCGACAAAGTTCAACATTCCTACAAAGCGTTAAATTCGCTCCATACAAATGACTACCTAATCGTGACGTTATTATTTGTTATAGGTAGGTACCAATATTTGTATGGAGACAATAAGCAATTTGTCATTATTACCGTGAAATAGTGCGTTTAAGTTCATGGTTGTCATTACAATCATTGTTTTGTTAAAGTATTAAGGATTCTGAAAACAATCTAAATTTCTTTTGGATAAAAAACATGAAATTTGCGTACCTTTGAAATCACATATTTCAAAAAATATTGTTTTTTTTTTAATTTTATTCCCTTTTTTTCATGACATAGGTATTGACTCCTCTGGCGTGGCGACCCAAACTGAGTCATGGCCTCCAATAGTGTCCTCCACTGGTCTCGGTCTTGTGAGGTTTCTCGCCCGTCGACGACGTGGTGCTCGCGCAAATCATCTTCAGCCACATATGCACCGGGCACCACATATCTGGGCACCAACTGGAGGACGACCTTTTTCAATGGTACGCTCTTTTACTCGCCCGGTCCTCTCTCATGCGCTCATGACCCCCCAAGCCTCGCTCACGTTGGGGCATCTTGAGCTTTCGTCACTCCTATTATGTTCAGTTCCGCCAAAACGATTTAAAACTCTTTTCACTTCTCATGCTCTTAAAATGTTACTTTAGTCTCTGCATATCGGGACTAAAGCTCCTTATTAATCTCTAGGGACTAAAGTAAAATTGTTTTAATTTACTTTGAAAAACCCCTAAACAGCCAATCACGACGTTTGTGAATGGAGGTTTATAGCCATTTTCAGTGATAGGTATACAAACTTTTTGGTGCGTTAATTTAACCTCAAAATTACAACTGGTCAATAAAAGTAAAATTGTTTTAATTTACTTTGAAAAACCCCTAAACAGCCAATCACGACGTTTGTGAATGGAGGTTTATAGCCATTTTCAGTGATAGGTATACAAACTTTTTGGTGCGTGAAAATAACCTCAAAATTACAACCGCTCAAAAATTCAAGATTTTATTTAATGAAACACGATTAATTATTACGAATACGAATATAATTTTATCATGCATGGTCCATAAGTTCATATTAGTCTTAAATAAAATAGTTTTCAAGTTTGAATCTGTTGGCTAAATATGCAAGGATTTAAAGCGTCACTTTACAAAAAAAAAGAAAAAACCACGGAACATTTCTTTTTTCTATTAGAATTTTTAATGGAATGAGTAGATGTCTATTACTTGTATTAAGCTTGAATTGTAATCACCAATTAGACCAATTCGTAACTGTGTCACTTTATAAATTACGGACAAAATATGTAGTCATCATCTTCCAATGAAGAAGAATAAAGCTGAAGGCTATATGTATAGAGGAGTCAATCCAAAATAAACACAATATCTATCGAAGGCGATACCTACTATATTGAAGGAATTAAAATATCCTCAAAGCAAAAATCACAACCAACACCCACGCCCATCAACATCGCGGGTTGAGAATGAGCCTAATGAAATGACCATCGGCAACCTTTTTGAGAAAAGGTCTACGTCTCTACTATACCTACTCTCCATTCTCTCCAACTTTTACTTCGACTTCGAGTGAAAATATTGAACATACTTTTCAATTACAAACCATGCCGACCCAGCTTAGTTTACAGGGGAAAACTATACATTTGAATGTAAAGAATTGTACAAATTGCCCTTTAAATTTTTCTGAGGTTAAATTAACGGCTGTACTACGTAATTGTAAGAAACTTTGTTATAATAAATATCGTAATTTGATATTGAAATTCGTTTATTTTCCTCGCATTCAAAGTGAAAAGTAGAGTGTTTAACGCGAGACTAAACAACCATAATGACACTCGAACTATTAGCCACCCTCGCTTAGCTCGGGTGGCTAAAACATCTCGTGTCATTATGGCTTGTTTTAGTCCCTTGTTGAACAATCTACTATAAAATTGTCAGGAACGACAATATTTCGAACTCGTATGGAGCTTTCCACTTTACAGCCCTGTGCTCATCCAACCGCATTTTGTGGCTATAGGTACCGTTGGCTGATCCTGATGAAGAGCTCCATATGAGAGTTCGATACATGTCTGACCGTTCTTGGCAATTTTTAAGACTTATCAGTCGGCTATTGCGAAGATGTCCCTCTGTCATTTGAGTGATCAGTATAATAATTTAACATGAATCTCGGCATTTAGACTGCAGCAGGTAGACTGTTCAATATCTATTCATAGTTCTCCGCAGTGCAACCTGAGCCGAAAATATATGACGACACAGCTTCTAATATTAAGTAAGTATTTCATCTGACTTGCGCTGCCGACTGTACCGCGCTAGGAAATAGCTTGACAGTCGACGCGCTTGGGATAGAATATTAATCGCAATGGAAACAGACATACTGGGAAGCGATAAAAACATCCACAGTTAATTAATGTTTGCGAAGATCTAATCAACGTATTTTTTTTATTGTAGGTCATAATTGAGTTCCTGTGATTTTTGGGTTAAAGCATGGAATAGTAATTTTGTAAGACTGCCTATAGAAATAGTTGTTCCACCGATTTGATAGATGGCGTCACTATGGAGCCGGATCCATGGTGCTTAGAACTCAATAAAATAGTAGCGCGATCTATTGATCTATCTAGAAACTATCTCTGGGTGGTCTCGTGTGTTAAAGAAAGGTGTAAGCGCCATAAGACATGTGTTGGACGGAGACCTCTCTAAAGTGGAGTTTTTTTACTACAGCAGTTCGATAGAAACGTGTCTGTGTCCGGAGACAGCTTCTAATATTATTTCATCTGACCTACGCTGCCAACCGTACGGCGCTAGGAAAAAGCTTGACAGTCTCCGATGCGTTTAGGATAGAACATGAATCGCAAAGGAAACAGACATACTGGGAAGCGATAAAAACATCCACAGTTAATTAATGTTTAAGCAGATCGAATCAACGGAAAAACTTCTACAGAGGGTCGCGTATCATAGACCTGTAGATGGCGCCAAAATAGAGAGCCGTCTATTGTCTGTGTCTCAGGATCTCTCTCCGACCTCGTTTAAGAAGAAACATGCGAGTGGATATAGTTTCACACTTTTCAATAGATACAAATATTGTTTTCATGACATAGGTATTCCTATTACGGTCATGATAATGCTATAGGTACCTTCAAAACCAGTGCATTAGGAAATTAGGAAAGGTCTAGGCGACGTATGGAATGTATGGAACAGAGACCTCGTTATGGTAGCGCCATCTACAATAGGCTGAGGGAACGCGGCTTATATAGGGATTAGCAGTCTTCGTACTTTTTCGGTCAATGTACAGAATAGTTTCCTATTGTTATGATTCAGTCACTAAGCAGACATGGACAATTATTTAAATCGATCTTATTAAAAACTAGCAGGCGCCCGCGATTTTCGCAAAAGGGGCAGAAAAACATGGTTATGACTTTTTGGTTCTTCGTGACTACGATTCACAGAGGAATGCCAACCAGTGTACAAATAGTTAGAATAGGGCCAGCCGTTTAGGGGCTATGAAGAAACATATACACAGACATAACATAAAAGACACAATATAAAAGATTTTTTTTAGTCACCTCAAATCATAAACTATAAAGCATACGTTTCTTTTCGAGAAAATTGAGTTAACTCAATCAGTTCATAATTATGAAATTAATTAATTAAATAATTAATTACACCTTTTTCTACTTATAACTAAAAGTATTTGTCTACAAATAAGAAGTCATAAGAAAGAGCCAAAATAAATAAGAACTATTATTAATACAGCGAGCAACAGGCACAAAAAAATGTTTCAAACACACATTCGCTACATCGCAGGTCCCTTGGGCGTTTTCTAGAAACAAAGGAACTAGTACAGTAATACAGTATTAGGTACACACAATACAATAATGTATAACATTACTAGCAATATAATTTGCTTGAAGCTATCGCATCAAATATGGCAACCTGGCAGGTGAAATCAAGAATTAACATCGTTTTGGCGCCATTGGCGCGCGCGCATTTATTTATTTATTCAAATTAGTTACAGCATTACATTAATTAAAATAAGGCACTGTGAACTACAAAATTACATTAAAAAAAACTTAAATCTAGTTTGATTTAGGCAACGTAACAGCGTGGCTCCGTTGCGTCATCACATAAATCAGTGACAAAGTTACCGCGCGACGTACGGGTAGCAGTCCCTGATGAAGGGCTCCATATCAGTTTGAAACATGTCGCGCCGTTCTTGACAATTTCACGTGAGTGTAAACCGCTTAATAAATATTGAAATATGTCTCATGAAAATTTTAATAACATTAAACCAACAATTACTAACTAACTAACTAACTAACTACTACTAATAGCTCTGCGAGCTGTAGGTAGACCGATTGCTAATTAACCATGACACCCAATTTGAAAATTTTCGAAACACTGAATTCCTATTCACGAAAAAAGAAAAAAAAACTGCTCACAATATTTCACGAGAATCGGTAGAAAAATGCGACCATCCGCTGATCCGAACATCCAGAATACAGAATTTCAGACATACGAAAGTATTTTTGGCAAAGCTGTGTTATATATTGATAGTATTTTCCTTATTATCATTTAACATTATTCATTATTTTGTACTTTGTTATTTACTGTTCTCACTAGTTAAGGATAACTGATAATTATAAATACTTTGTTTACTCTTCCCATAACATTAGCCCTCTGTTTGTAATTCTCATTAGATTACTGGAACTGTTTGCAACTCTCATAACATAATTAGTTGGCTAGCCCTATATAATGTGTACCTCTCAATGAATAAATCAGTTCTTACCGAGACTCCAAACGGTGTTTTACTCCCAACCACATAACAATTTTGGCGCAGTCGGTACGGGATATCTAATCCGCGTCACACGCCGCTATTGAAGACGAGCTTAACGCCTGGGCTGAGGATAATCATCGCCACCAGCCTAGTCGGTGCCTGCAGGGCTTCGATCCAGCTCGCCGAACCTACAAGCAATCTGTGATGCAAACACTACTGTTAATGTGGTAAGTGGTCTATACACGTTTGCTCTCCTTCTCTCAAAATCCATCGAATATCTCTAAATCCCATATATATATATCTCTAGATCCTAAATTCAATACTCCCTAATTCTCGGCCTCTATCATGACGGATACAGAACAAAAACCAACCTTAGTCACCTGTGAAACTATACAATTAAATACGTTACTTCAGCTCATACCAGATTTTGATACGAATCAACCAACCCAAGTTTATAGATTTATACGATCGTGTGATTCCGCCTTCCATCTTGCAAACACAAACCAGAATGACATTTTATTAGTATACGCACTCAATAAAATCACTGGGTCCAATTCCCCTGATGTCCATGCAAAACAGTACGCAAACTGGAATGACTTAAAAGTATTCTTAATACAGAAATTCTCTCAGACAAAAACTTTGGCACATCTCAGTTTGGAATTACAGTCATCATTCCAGAAGCCGAACGAATCAGTGACGGAATATTTTCATAGGATAGATCTATGTCGTAATAAAATCCTTGATAAACTAACCGCCGAAATATCAGACGCGTCACTTCCCGGTCGTAAAGCAACTACCGAAGAAACTGCCCTTAGTGTTTTCGTGAACGGCGTTAACTCAAGCTTAGGGTCCATGCTGAGGACAAAGGGATTCACCTCCCTGTCAGAGGCGGGAAATTTTGCCATTCAAGAGGAAAAGATACAAAACATGAATCAAGCACGACAAATGCTTTGCAAAAGTAGCAGGGTTGCACTTAGTTACAGCAACGCCACACGTAGACCCCCTCTACCATCCAACCAAGGGCCATCAGCCATGACCTCACAATCTAACAACTTCAGACCGACCAAAACTTGCAACTATTGCAAAAAACCAGGACATGTTATAGCTGAATGTAGGAAAAGAGCCTATAATAATAACCTCCGAAATCAACAAACTGAACGTCAGACTAAACCTGCCTCCGCGCCAGTCCGCATCAACAATTTAAACTCACTAGCGGCCGAAGAAACGGGCATGACTTCGGAAACCGCTTCTCTGTATTACCCGAATGCCCCGACACATATGTCGAACCAAAACATGGTTCCAGAACTTTGCAACAACATGCAAAACCTTCAGTTCGAGTGAAGAACGATGTCACTCAACTCGAACAACTAAAATCAACCCTAAATCCTTTGCCATACGAAACCACGCACTCGCAAACCAACACGGTCTATCGAAGACATCTGCGTGATGCGTCGACACAAACTCTAGCTGAGCCTAATATCAAGCTAAATCATATGTCAGAACCTCCTAAATCCACTAAATCACTAAATCAAGAACCTCTACTAAATCGTATGTCAGAGCCTCCTAAATCCACTAAATCACTAAATCAAGAACCTCTACTAAATCGTATGTCAGAGCCTCCTAAATCCACTAAATCACTAAATCATGTGTCAGAACCTCCGAAATCGCTAAAACAAGTATCAGAACCTCCAGATCAATCGACAGAACCTCCTAAATCTACTAACGGACTAAATCAAGCTTTGGAATCTCTTGAATCCCTAAATCATAACCACAACTCGAAATCCACTGAATTTATACTAAACCAACTCATTAAAATAACAGAATCTCTATCAAAATCGGCTGAATTCATTCAAGACCATTTAATAACTAACTCAAGTGACTTTGTTCGAAATCAAGATATTAAAACCGACCTAGATCTATCAAATACCACTAAGTCCAACAAAATTCAGCACACATCATGTAAAAAATCTAAATCTCGTAAATCAAAGTCTCATCCCAAGTCTTTACAACAACCAAAACACGAAATCAAAGCCTCTAAAAAAGAATACAATATCTCGTCACTAAACGTACCTCCAGAAAATCTTTTACACTGCAAATTTCACGTCGATGGTGAACCCATAACGTTACTCGTAGACACCGGAGCAGCTATTTCAGTAATAAACAAAAACAAAATTGGCAATAATCCGATTGATACATCAAATATCGCTTCAATCATAGGTGTTTCTAATTCAAACTCCTCTATTCAAACCCAAGGCACCAGCAATCTATCGCTCGATCAATTCCCAAAATTTAAATTTCACGTTGCCAATCTAAACATTCATGCCGACGGCATACTAGGTAACGATTTCATGACCAAATTCAATGCTAATATCTACATCCAATCTAAAACCATGAGAATACGTGACAGAACTTATCATCTATTTCTATTTAATGACCCTACAGACAAACACATTGAAGACAGACAGATCGTTAAGCAACGCTCAGAAACCGTAATTACTTGTTTTACTAATGATATTACAGACGGGTCCGCAATCATAGACAAACAATCACTCGACGAAGATTTAGTCATTCCCAACGCCCTTGTACACGTCAAAGATAACAAATTCCTTACTACATGCGTAAATTCCAGTAACTCAGATAAACATATACCAATTCCTGTTCTCCACGTGAGCCCAATCAACGAGCCGGAGATTATAGAACATCCGATTCATACATTTTACTCACAGACCAACAATGTTCACACCCAGAAGGATGTAACTGGACTAATCAGACGTGACCACTTAAACAAAGAAGAATGCGATTCACTCATTAAGATCGTTACAGAATTCTCAGACATATTTTACACGGAAGGTGAACCGTTAACATTTACAAATCACACGAAGCATTCAATTCCCACTACTTCCGAAACGCCAATCAATACAAAAACTTATAGGTTCCCACAAATACACCAACAGGAAGTTAAATCCCAAATGGATAAAATGCTCAATCAAAATATTATAAGGCCAAGCACTTCCCCCTGGAGCAGCCCCATCTGGGTAGTCCCTAAAAAACTAGACGCTTCTGGTAAACAAAAATGGCGCGTAGTTATAGACTACAGGAAATTGAACGATATCACAATAGGAGATAGCTACCCGCTACCCAACATAACAGATATTCTTGATAAACTAGGACACTCTGTCTACTTCACGACTTTAGATCTTGCTTCAGGATTTCATCAAATCGAACTTGACCCCAAGGACATCCCCAAAACCGCATTTAATACTCCGTATGGTCACTATGAATTTCTGCGTATGCCTTTCGGGCTGAAAAACGCCCCCGCAACTTTTCAACGAGCCATGGACAGTGTTCTTTATGGACTACAAGGCGAAAGGTGCTTTGTTTATCTTGACGACATAGTTGTTTTCGCATCTAGCCTTCAAGAACACGAAGAGAAACTTAAAGAAGTTTTCAGTCGTCTAAGAGAACACGGTCTTAAAATACAACCTGATAAATGCGAATTTTTAAGGAAAGAAGTAGCTTACCTAGGTCATATCATCTCTAACGAAGGCGTTAAACCAAACCCTGAAAAAACTAAATCAGTACAGGACTTTCCCACTCCCAAAAACTGTAAAGACATCAAATCTTTTCTAGGCCTAGCTGGATATTATCGCAGGTTCATCGCTAACTTCAGTAAAATTACTAAGCCCCTAACAAGCCTCCTGAAAAAAGACGTCCCTTTCATTTGGGGACCTGAACAACAGAATGCTTTTGACTCTTGTAAGGAAATCTTGACTACAACCCCTTTACTACAATATCCTGATTTCAGTAAAGAATTCATACTAACTACAGATGCCTCCATCCACGCCGTTGGAGCGATTCTTTCTCAAGGCGAAATAGGTAAAGATTTACCTATAGCCTATGCCTCCCGTACTCTGAACAAAGCTGAATCAAACTACTCGACCATAGAACGTGAACTCTTGGCCATTGTCTGGGCAGTAAAACATTTCCGCCCTTATCTATTTGGTAGAAGATTCAAAATCGTTACCGATCATAAACCTCTCACTTGGTTGTTTTCCATAAAAGATCCAGGGTCCCGTCTTGTACGATGGAGACTAAAGCTCGAAGAATTTGACTACGAAATCGTATACAAAGCCGGAAAAATTAATACTAATGCAGATGCTTTATCACGTCCACCTATTAATAACATAGGAGTAAATAACCCTCAACAATCCTTCGATGATTACTTACAGACTAGTTTCGAACATTTCACATCTCAAGGCTGTTCTTCAAACTCTCACAAACTGAAATCATCTCCTGAAAAACTATTAGATTCCCGACATAAAAACATATTCATTCCTATCCCATGCAACCGCCCCGATTTAGATAATCTGTTCAATGAAGCTTTAGAACTTTGCCCACAAAACAGCAACTATTCTACTAAGAATAGAAATATTTATGACGTAGATCATCTCATTTCTGACACACAACAAAACCTCTTCCTTTGTAGTACTAGACCCTCATATTACGACTCCTGGGATATTGAAAGCTATTTCAAGTCATTATTAACATGCTTAGAGAAAAGTAAAACTGACATTTTATACGTCCCAGACCTTAAAAATGATCAAACATGCAAACTTCAAGGACTACAACAACAACACGTGACTGCCTACCTAGCTGAACTTTATAACTGCACTATTATAATCTGTGAAGACAAAACCAAGTATCCAACTCCTCAGGAAATCCCTGAAATTCTTAAACTTTTTCATAATGAACCACTTTCTGGACATCGTGGCATAACTGAAACCATTCGAAAAATCCGCGAAAATTATTATTGGCAAAATATGGTAGAAGATATTAAAAATTACATAAACTCTTGTGAACTCTGCCAGCGCAACAAAATTCAAAGACGAACTTTCAAAGCCCCTATGGTCATAACTTCTCAATCTTCCGAACCTTTTGAACGCGTTTCCATGGACTTAGTTTCCTACTCTGATATAAGCGATAATAATAACAAGTACATACTGACATTACAAGACGAACTGACCAGATACGTCCAAGCTTACCCTATCCCTGACAAAGAAGCCCTAACAGTAGCTAAACAACTCCTCCATTTCTGCCAACATTATGGCGTACCCAAACGATTCCACTCAGATCAAGGTACAGAATTCATGAATGGACTAATGAAGCAATTGGTTAAATTTTTAGGTTCAAGTCAAACCTTTAATACAGCATATCACCCTCAAACAAATGGAGCCTTAGAAAGATTTCATGGTACACTCAGGGATCACGTGCGTATGTACCAATCACGAAAACTCAAAAACTGGGATCAGATTATTCCATTAGCTATCATATGTCATAATTCGTCAACTAACAACTCAACGGGATACACGCCTTACGAACTTCTCTTCGGTTTCAAACCAAGACCCTTTTTCTCACTCAGAACAGTCCCGGAATACACAGCATCTGATTATATTAAAGATCTGAACGAACGCCTTAGAATAGCCCGCGACGTAGCAACACAAAACGTCCAAAAAATGAAAGAAAAGGCCAAAGAACGTTACGATGGACGAATAAAAAACATAGCACAATTTAATTTGGGAGACAAGGTTATGTTAAAAGTACCAAATCCAAATAACCTTGATTGCAAATGGGAGGGACCTTTTGAAATAATAAGAGTCGGCTTTAATGAAAACTATATGGTACGAAAGTCTGGTAAAAATCAGTTAGTCCATGCTAACCGTCTTCGGCCTTTCGAACCCAAGAACCTCACAAACTAAATCCCTTAGCCGTGTAGCGGTCGGCTTTACCAAAGAATAGCCCTACTGCCTTATTGTTTGGCATGTCGTAAAAGGCGACTAATCCCCTTAGCCGTGTAGTGACCGGCTATCAAGAATAGTCCTAACGCTTGTGTCACAGGCATGTCGTAAGAGGCGACTAATGTAGGTTAATATTAGGTTAAAAATCTCTAAATCTTTAAAATCAAAATCATATACTCTCATGTAATCTTAGAATAAACGAAAATCTCTAAATCTAGGTTAGCATCATAAAATCTTAGAGTTAAAATAATCTAATCGTATTCTCTAAATCTAATAAAATACTAATTTAATGTTACAGGGTCATCTGCCCCACAAACTCTCAACCTATCCCTCATGATAATCCTTCAGTTCTAAATGTCATCAATAATCCTTATATCAGCTTTGTCATATGCTCAATAATAAAATTAATAATGTACATAGCTCTCTATAGACTTTACAAATATATAAAAAAAAAAATATTAAATCAAAATCGAATTCTAATAGGACCAATATGTCTCTTTCAGGGCCTTCGCCATGGCGAACGGAGCCACCTTCCAATTAACTGAACCCCTACCCTCCTATTCCGGACTATTCTTTAAAGACGAAGGAACAATGTTCCTTAGCGACGAATCATGGAAACTAATCGTATATAAAGACCTAAAACCACTATTTCTGGCCAAAGATTCACTCTCACGTCTATCTACCAAATTCCACTACGTTTCAATAAAATATAATAACTTCACACATGTAGATTCAACGAAATCTTTCCTAAAAAATTAATATGGACAAAATAGAAAACCGCTTATCGGAACTCAACATGTATTTAGGGAAAAATTATAGACAAAAACGCGAACTCTTGGATGGACTTAGCCCAATTTTGAAATGGCTCATTGGCACTCCTGATGCTAAAGATGCCAAAAGGTATGATGACTGTATAAACCAACTCGAGAAAAGAGAGACCGACCTAACCTCACTGATGTCAGAACAAACTCAGATAGTGTCTTCCACAGTAAAAACCTTCAATGAGAGTCTGTTTAAGATTACTTACAATGAACAAATAATAAATGAAAATATCGACAGACTAAACACCTATTTAAATTCCACTCAAAAACTAATATTCAGCCTAAAAGCCAGTGGAGATGTTTCAACCATCTCACTACAAATCCTGGAACTAGTTGTGGATCTCGAAAGCGAAATCAACGATTGTCTCTCTAGTATTCTTTTCGCCAAATCTAACATTATTCACCCTTCGGTAATAACCCTGAAAAAACTATACCAAGAACTCTTACTATCAAACCACGTCCGAACAAACAAGCACCTCGTAGCCACAGTCACTCTAGAGAATATCCACACAATACTAGAATCTTCATCTCTATCAGCTTACGTATATTCCGATAAACTTGTTTATATCATATCATTTCCATTAACTCAAAACGAGCCTCTCAACTTATACCATATATATTCAATCCCTATCCAACATCCGAATTCCTCCTTTCATACCACTATCCTTCCTGAGCACGTGTATCTGGCCACGAACCCGAACGGTCAGACGTACGTGACCATGAGCACCTTGGAAAACTGCAAAACCTATGCCGAGAAGAAGAAGATCTGCACCAATCTCGTCGCGTACGACGCCACAGCCCGTCCTTCATGCGAATTACAAATCCTGCACAGTATCTCCAAATCTCTCCCGCAAACCTGTACAACGTCAACGTTCGAAGCTCATATCAACACGTTCCAGTATATAGACGGCAACAAGTGGTTGTATATTTTGTCAAATGAAATCAACTGCATATTACAATGCCCTAAAGATGTCACTCACCATAAAATCCAAGGGGCAGGTATCCTATCACTTCCAAAGAATTGCAAACTCCACACAGGATACAGCACATTATCAGCATACCGGGAATCCGAAGAAAACATAACATACCCTATTATAATACCTGACATTAGAACCGACGACTGTTTTGAAGAATATCGAAACATTGAGAAGCCTGACCTCCTGCCAATAAAAATAAGCGATTTACCTTTAGATTCCTTACGACAAATTAAGAACCATATAGACAAATACGGAGATGAAATAAATAAAATCAAATCTGCAACTTTTACCCAGAGGAACACATATACGTTCTCTTGGATATATTTCACTATCGGAATGATAATGTTGGGATACCTTGTATATAAGTTAAGTAAACATTGTCCAAATAGACTCATACTACGCCGCCAGACGTCAAATACGCAAGATCCTAACGGATGCATCCAAATATTCAACAACTGCTTCGCAAACTCATCCCGACGTCAGAGAACCCACGTCGCTATTCCCCTGTCTACGATCTCAACTAGCTGCGTCACAGAAGACGAAGACGAAGATATCAACATCCAGAATTCGCAGCCCGTATCTTTAATGTCTACCGATTCTGCAACTTCTAAAAGATCAGGCGCTAACGCCCAATCTTTATTCTAAGAGGGGAGGTGTTATATATTGATAGTATTTTCCTTATTATCATTTAACATTATTCATTATTTTGTACTTTGTTATTTACTGTTCTCACTAGTTAAGGATAACTGATAATTATAAATACTTTGTTTACTCTTCCCATAACATTAGCCCTCTGTTTGTAATTCTCATTAGATTACTGGAACTGTTTGCAACTCTCATAACATAATTAGTTGGCTAGCCCTATATAATGTGTACCTCTCAATGAATAAATCAGTTCTTACCGAGACTCCAAACGGTGTTTTACTCCCAACCACATAACAGCTGATATACGTAAACGCCCTCGCTCGGTGGATATGTTAAGAAAAGACAAAATATAGCGTCCTAAAATGTTCATCTTATTTGTTTCTTTAGGGGAAACAATATTTTCATATAAGTATTTAAGAAATAAAATAAATTTATTTAAAATGCCACTCGAAATCTATCATACAAAAAATATTTAATCAAATTTACACCCAATATAAAGCGTAACATGCAAAAAAGCTTAATACTCATTTTTGACAACCTGTTAAAAACCATTGACATAGAAAAGAAGATTTCCCTACAAAATAAAATACGCACAGAACAAATAAAACAATGCGGTTACGGAAAACTACGGCTCCGCTTTAACATACATATTTTTGACAGGTTTCAAGCAGTGAAATACCGCAGCCAATAAAGTTGAAGCTCAAACTGCGCATTTCTCAAAACCATTCCACACAATTCCAATCAAAAAATACAATGCTGCGACAATGAGACGAACATTATAAAAGTGTGAACCAAAAAGGGTTGACACAACCAATTTTTGTCCATAGATAATCTGAAGCTTATAAGGGAACTTTTTAAATGTAAAAACGCAATGCGACATAGGACGTTCCTTTTTACGGTGAGGGAACCATGCGCAAAGCATTCGGGCAAACGCTACGGCCACCGGAGGCCGTGTCGCTGGAGACTTCGTCTCGCACGATCGTATTTAAAAAAATTCGACGCGATGTGATTCGGATTTCGAATTTTGGATTGACCGGTAAATTTTGTGCACGGAATTAAAAATAAAACTATTTGGAAGTGACGTGAGTGGATTCGAAGTTTTTGAAATTGGAATTACTAGTGTTGGTACAGTGTAGAAAATTTGAGTGTATTATTGTCTTTCAGACCGGATTTCCTGTTTGTTTTTGAAGTGTTTTGTTTGCTGAAATTGGATTGTCTGCGGTAAAGTCAGGTAAGTTTCTTTTTATTTCTATTTTATATATTTTAAATATGAATAATTAACGAAATTATAATAAAATATATATTTAAAGTAAAATTTCCATTAAGTTAATAATACAGTACCTATTTAAAAAGCAAAATTTCTGTGATGAAATGCATAACTATTTAGAATAGACGTTAACTGTCCAAACGACATTATTTATGGCTAACCAGTATTGTAGGTACCTATATGCATTAATTGTAGGTACAAAACTAGCAGTAAGTATCGTTAGTTTTGTACGTTATGATTGTATAACATTAAAGTAAGGTATGTAGTATCGTTAAAGTTAGGTTAAAAATCTGCATAATTCCTAAATCGGAAATTACGAAATTCCTTCCTTTAATGACATAGATAAAAATAATATAACTTTAACGTTGAATGCCTTCAAAATAACTATTTTACGTTTTGTTTTATTTTAGGCGAGAAATAACTCGACGGTTCTATGCTAAAGTAGCCGCTTACCATTCTGGCAGTTCTAGGTTCAAATCCCGGCAAGGGCAAATATTTGTCATGAGCTCGACAATTCTCTCCCAAGTCATGGATATTTCTATGCATTTAACCATATCGTACCCACAACACAATGTCATCTAAATAGAGCTTGGTCGAAATATGTAAATGTCTCTGATATTAACGAAAAGAAAGGTGTTATAAGTTTAACATGTGTATCAGTGTGTCTGTGGCATCATAGCTACCAAACGGATGGACCGATTTGAGTACAGTTTTTTTTTAATCGAAAGACTTGTCCGTCGAGATTGTTCTTAGCTATATTTGGTTTTTATAAGATTTCATTGGAACAAGTGACAAGATTTCAGACAATATTGAAGCTAACTTCAGTTTTAGTAGCATTTTTCATATAACTCAAAGAATGAGGGTCTCATGATGACGAGATATTTGTGTCGGCGGTGTGTTACATTTTTAATTTTGTGTATTTTTAATATAATCGAACAAAAATAAATACTAAAAATAAGTCAGGGAGGCCCAAATAATTAATATACGCTATAAAATCCGTTAAAATTGTTTTATTTAAAAATAAATAGTTAAGATGGAAACACCAAATAACATAGAAACCATATCACTGACCGATTATAATAATATTAGACACAATCATTTTTCAAATATTTGTTTTCTGGATAAAAAAATGACATGTCTTATTTGATAACGTTTGATAAGTCCTCAGTAGTTATTATTCAGAAGCAAATATGTAGAGCTTGTTTTGTTTTTAATTAACTTATGCGACAAATAAATGATAAGGCATTTGTCACTTTTGACAAATGTGTGAGTGCAAAAGTGACGGTTGCTTTGTCACCTTTGGCAACACGATTGGCGTAGTAGTACAGCTACCTACTGAGCCGGTGGTCCTGGGTTCGCTATTTGATGAACTCGGATTATTATTATTATTTCTTCCTGGATCATGGATGTCTTCTATGTATTTAAGTGTATATCACTATCACTATCACTACATAGTATAAAACAAAGTCGCTTTCCCTGTCCCTATGTCCCTTTGTATGCTTAAATCTTTAAAACTACGAAACTGATTTTGATGCGGTTTTTTTTAATAGATAGAGTGATTCAAGAGGAAGGTTTATATATATAATACATGCATAATTTGCACCCGTGCGAAGCCGGGGCGGGTCGCTAGTTTATCTATATAAGTATGTATATCGTCGTCTAGTGTCCATAACACAAACCTTCTAGAGCTTACTAAGTATGGGACTAGATTGAGTTGTGTGAGGTAGTCCGATCAAAAAAAAAACTTATGTATTGCGTGATCTGATAAACATGACCACTAATAGACCCTTCGTAAATATTTGAATAGTTACGATTGGTGCTTCCGTCTGCATAATACGTTT
Source organism: Apotomis capreana (assembly GCA_947623375.1). Lineage (NCBI taxonomy): Eukaryota > Metazoa > Arthropoda > Insecta > Lepidoptera > Tortricidae > Apotomis > Apotomis capreana. Next base: position 37,166,984 of record OX392500.1, read on the forward strand.
TTTATCTATTCCAAAACACAATTATGTTTTTTGCAATGTTTTTTTTTCTATAGTTTGGTAAAAAGTATAATCTTTGGATGTTCATCGCTTCATCAACTATCCCTCAACCAATTTTTTTTGCGTTGTATGTTGTACGACTGTCGTCGCGCGCCCATACAGATACAAAATCCTTAATACTGATTTTCAATACCTAATATTTTAATAAGTATTATAATAGTAGAATAATAGTAGCTTGTGTCTGTCTAAGAAATTTTCAGGACAAAAACTAACCTACGTAAGTTAGGGTATAAACTATCTCTGTTCCAAATTTCACACAAATCTGTCCAGCCGTTTCGGCGTGAAGAGCACACACACACACACAATGATGATGACAATGAAAACACATGTCACAAGCTTACTAGAACAACTGTACTATTATCTATTCTGTGCTACAACTCAATTTGCGAATAGATCGTTTGTTGATTTTCAGATATTTATTTAATCATGGAAATTGTGGAACGAATTAAAATAATTAAGCATTAATTAAACATTATTGTTTCGCAGAAACTTCTATTCAAATATTGTCTAATTAACACTTCACTTGGCAAATATTTAGACCAACTCCGAGCTGAGTTATCCCAAGGATCAAAGGAGTTATTGTCCTCAGGCTCGGTAAATATTAGTTCACGCTTGACTTACTAATCTTCTGTTTTATTTAGACGCAAATACAAACATCAAAGACAAAAGTAAAAAAAAAACATATTGTGGAGTTGAACCGGGGGTTAATTCCACATAATATGCACTTATGTCTCAGAGAGATCTCCGAAGTAGCGATATACTTCATAGATTACATTTTTCGTTTATAATTGACATTTGGATTAATATAAGCAAATACAAGATTTCATTCTATCACTGTTAGCGTGACTAATATGTATAAGTAACTAACAAATGCTGAGGTAAGTTGCGGAAAAAAGGGACAGACGGACATACGGACATGGTGAAACTATAAAAGTTCCTGGTTGCCTTTGGAACCCAAAAAATAACATTTTACATAGAAAACTGAATCAAAATATTTCTCTTCAAAAAGTTGGTGTTAAATATTTCTTGTTAAAGGTAAATCTGTCAGCCAATTTAAATTAAATTTATTTGATTGGAAGTAGAGGTATTTTACTATAAAATCATAAAGAGCACCTACCTAGTAGTAATTTAATTAATATAGTAGAAATAAAAATACATAGTTGCGTATTTTTATTAATTTCGTCTCAATTTTACGAGTATTATTTTATTGCTCCGTAGCTGAATAAAAATGTAATTTAAAGTCGCTGAAATTAAATGAAATCTAATAAGAGAATGCTGTTTTTATTAGAGACCAACCAGATAATAAAGTAACGTACTTATTAGATATCAAATTTAATTTTTAGGTAAAGTTTTAAGTTATGTGCCGACGAATATAGAATACAATTTGCGACGTAATTATATCGCTATGTGACTTATTTTTTTTGACGGAGGAGAAAATAGTACATTACATAGCGATACTTTAGTTCACACTCGTACTAATTACATTTTTCAAAATTCAAAAATTCAAATTCAAAATTATTTATTTGTCAGAATACAGTTATACATATATACATGGTCTTAAGGTATAATATAAAAGTCCTCGTATTCAGCATGCAAGCATGCGTACAAATATTTTTGTGTAAATAGGCTGAAATAACATTTCAATTTGGTATTATTTATTAATATTACAATAATTGCACATGTCAAACATTTTTATAATTCAAGTAATCCTTAACACTGTAAAAACATTTGTCCAGTAACCATTCCGTCAATTTTCGCTTAAATATTGGTCCCGACAATAATCGTAATTCACGTGGTAAATTATTATAAATTGTACTCATATTAGCAATATTTCTTTTGTACATGTCTTTTGCCAGTGAAATTTAAACCACATAGAGTTGTGCACTAACGTACTAATTGCAATAACTTTTTCCGAAAAGTTAGTACTTAGTGTGAACTAAGATATCATCGCCCTACTTGGGCGATGAATTTGTAAATGTCCCAGATCGCATTCGTTGTGAGTATTATATTCCTTGGTTCAGGCCGTAAATGAGTCATTTTCAGTTCAAAAAACAAAATTTGTCCCTTCGATGGTCAGAAGTTAAGAGCTTGTATGAATCTAGGTTATGTTGCTATTACATCGGATTATAGAAGAGGGAACGTTCTTTATTCTCACAGGCATTTAATCAGAAAATTAGGCCCTGGAATCCTTAATTTCGCAAATGTCCACCGGAAAGACGCGCACCTAAATCTGACAATGACCCAAATATGCGATTGCTTTACGTATAACCGCCCATGGTTTGTCTATTAGTAGAGGATCCCGATATAGAACGACCTTCACCGAGATGTTTATTTGATGAAATGTATTTAATATTTAATTTAATATGTCAATAAATATATTGCATATGGGTTGCCTAACAAATTTTAGTCCAGGGTATGTTTTCTTAAAAAAAAAAATTAAACATTTCACTGGTTTGATTATTAGATAAATTCATAATAAAATAATCTTAATTTTATTTAATTTCAATTCAATAATCAGACCGTTGCAAAATGCTAGTAGGTATAGATTTACCTGTTTATACCTGGCTACCCGATAATTGTGACGGGAAAAGAATGGGCAACCTAACGTTTGCATATTCTATGGGTTTCATACTTTCGATCGGTATAGAATTTATCTAATATTAATCAAACCGGTGAAATGTACTAAAAATATTTTTTTTAATTATTAATTAAACATACCCTGGACTAAAATTTGTTAGGCAACCCATATGCAATATATTTATTGACATATTAAATTAAATATTAAATAAATTTCATCAAATAAACATCTCGGTGAAGGTCGTTCTATATCGGGATCTTAGACTATATAGTTTTGCATCTATTAGCCGGGAAGTAAGATTTTCTCCCCGCGTCTCACTTACGGCCTAGGGTTACGTAAAGGTCATAATATAACATTATAATGTGATTTGGCCGTAATAGAGCATACTAAGAGATTCCCGTTACTTAATTTTGTAATTACTGAAGTTTTTCTGAGACGAGACAAATAACTCCATAAAAATGTTTTGATCGCAATTATCAAACTGAAATAACTCCGGTTATGTACCTATATGGCGTTATGTCTTAGCTGTCAACTAGCATCAAATGTTGAATTATTTATTTATACAACACAAAATATAGTTACAAAATGGCGGACTTAATGCCTTAAAGCATTCTCTACCAGTCAACCATTGGGTTAAACAGAAATATATAGTTGGTGCAGGATTATAGTCAAAGTAATATTAAACACAAATCACAATAGGGGTGGGGTGGGTTAAAAATACGAAATTCTATATTTTAGTCCGTCAGTTAGAATATTGAAAATATTAGACACGTATTTTTTGCTTTATCAAATTAATAAAAATGGTTATAAATGATGACACAAAGGTAAATTAGAAAAGAATCGATAAAAAGATTCTATACAATTATTAATAAAAATTGACAAAGATAGAGACTATTAAAGTTTTGGAGTGCGAAACTTCAATGCTCTGTATCATCGTCATTTTCTGTTTGATAATGAAAAGAAAAAATATTTTTTTTAATAATCGAACTAATGGACTAAATGGGTGGGTGAAAATCAGAGGCGTCTCAACCACTATCTTAGATTTTTTTACAATATCCGTCTAAATTTCGTAACGAAATTAGATAGAAAAAAATTGGGCAAGTGCGAGTCCGACTCGCGCATGAAGGGTTCCGTACCATAATCTATAACAAGTTTGTTGTATGGGAGCCCCCCTTAAATATTTATTTTATTTTATTTTTAGTATTTCATTGTTATAGCGGCAATAGAAATACATCATCTGTGAAAATTTCAACTGTCTAGCTATCACCGTTCTTGAGATACAGCCTGGTGACAGACGGACGGACGGACAGCGAAGTCTCAGTAATAGAGTCCCGTTTTTACCCTTTGGGTACGGAACCCTAAAAATAGCGATTGAAACGCTTCTGATTTTTACCCTTATAAAAACAAATGTACTGCATCCCAACTATCTCTTAATAATGTCGAACGTGACAATTGAAATCCGCGGGTTACGCGGTTTGGCCGCGCCCGTCGGGCGTGCGGTTTGTACCACGCCAATTACCAAATGACGTATGTTTCATGGAATTTGCTATGAAAATGGGCCGTTTTGGCTTAGAAATGCCTTGTGGTGATTTTATAATTTCATTTGTTAACTTCGTTTGTTTAATGTCGTTGAATCAGTACTTTCGGAGCTCGTAATGCAGTTGCTTTTTTAAATAGTAATATGTTATTTTTATTGCAATACTATAATAATAACAAGGTTCATATCCAGGTGCGTCCACACTGCCGCTCAAAAAACGGTGACCGTGTGTTATCCAGTGACGTGTCGTATCCATACCGTTTGTACCGCAAGCTCTCCACACCGCTGCTGAAACATAATATATCTATGACATTAAAAAAAAACGAAAATTAGATTTGACAAAAAAATATTATTTACAAAATTTCATCGGTTTGAGAAATGCTACCGCTAGGCGAGAACAGCCGTAAAAGACCACCCGATCATACAAAAATTCAAACATCCGGACATACAAAAGAACTTTAGGCCAAGCTTAACCTTAACCTTAAGTTTGTATAATAGGTTTTCATTTAAGTTTTAGTATAGTGTTAATCAAGTGTTCTTTTAATGGCAATGCCACATTATTTACCTGCATAGAATCTTAGTGGGAATTCTGTTAGGATGTAGGCCCAAAAAACAAAAAATCGCCTTGTAGTGACTTATATAGCCGAAAATAATATTCTTGTAAAGACCATATTATCGCTAATAAGGGTGGATTTGGGCACAAATTATAAATACAATAACCTTAATACGAGCGGTGTTTTTTGAACCTTGTTATTTTTAGAATGAATGAATGAATGAATGAATGAAATCGTTTATTTCGAGTAACATTGGTGACTCATATTATTTGTTAGTATAAATCTATATCTAAAGTGTTAGTAAAAAACATTACAAAAACTTACACAACATACAAGCTTTTTGACACATGCTGTTTACAGCAGTGTCTTGTGTAAGGACAGTCAAGCCTGTCCCCGATCGAGCGTAGGATGGGGTTGGGGCTGGCCCGCCCCCGGCGCACCAGGGATGTGCAGCGTTTGCGCATGGTCGCATAGAAGCAGTCGATGCCTGCTTCCGCAAACATCCCTGGTGCGCTACAGAAGCGGGGCAGCCCCACCAGCACCCGGAACGCGTTGTTAAATTGGACCCGAAGGGCCCCATAGGCCCGTTGCGTATAATATGCCCATAAGCTGCACGTATACAGGGAAGTGCAATAAGCACTAAAAAGTCTTAATTTCACCTCCCTGGTACAGCGCGCAAACTTAGGCGCAATCATGTTTGCCCTCACCGACAAGGCCCTCCGTTCGCGCTCGATATCCATGTTGTCTTTTAAGTCTGAGGTGACAACATGGCCTAAATATTTAAAACACCTCACCCTTTCCAAAGGACTACCATACAAATTAATAGAAGGTACCTTGGGTATCTGATAACCAGAAGGCTCAAATACCATGTATTGAGTTTTACCTACATTGTATTTTAGCCCATGTTGGATAGCGTATGTCTCACAAGTATTTATAAGCTTTCGCAAACCACAAGCCGATGCGCTCAACAAAACCATATCGTCGGCGTAACTCAAATTATTCAAACAAATTGTGTCAATATGGCAGCCGATATGCGTTTTGCCGAGCGTCTCGAGAAGCTCATTTATGTAAAGGTTAAAAAGTGTGGGCGAGGTCAAACCCCCCTGTCTCACCCCAGACTCCAACCTGTACGGGTCTGAAAAAGTACCTGACCATCTAACACTATTGACCTGGTTCCCATACCAATACTTTAGAATTTGTATGGTCTCATTAGGTAATTGAATAGCTTTTAGCTTTTCCCATAGGATATTGTAGGAAACCAGGTCAAAAGCCCTAGACAGATCCAGGAAGCACGCGTAAACAGGCGTTCTTTTATTTAAATAATATTTGACAGTGTGCTTAAGGCACAGTATTGCACTCTCCGCTGATAACCCTGGTCGAAAACCAAACTGGTTGGGGTTAAGACTCACGTACTTATTTAACTGTACATTAAGCACACTATCAAATACCTTTGCAATAACAGTCGCAAGGGATATAGGCCTGTAGTTACTGGTGTTGGACAAATCTCCAGTTTTATTTTTAGGTACAGGAATAACAACAGTTTCCATCATATCCTCGGGTAAATAACAGTGCCTTACACACAGCGTATAAAACAAAGCTAACACTCTTGAGACGTGGGGACCTGCATTCTGGAGATGTTCGATGCTGAGGCCATCATGGCCTGGGGATTTAGGTACCTCGGGAGATAGATTTAATAGCCTTGGCCACATCCTTAGCCAAGTATCCCGGTCCAGGTTCCAATTCCAAGTCGATAGTCTCAGCATCGATAACCTCATTTTGCGATGGTCCAAGAGGAGAGTTAACAATAAAATTATCTTTAAAAGTGTCAGCTATGTCTTTTGTGTCAGTTTTGCCATTAACACTCACAAGACACGAAGGTCGGTATTTCATGTTATTTGTGGCTTTCCAAAATGACCGGAAGTCTTTTTTTGGAGTGCTGCGAAGCAAGAATGTCCATTTTTATTTGAGTCTGATGGTCTTGGCACCATTTTAAGCGAGATTTGAATATTTTTCGAGTTTCGCACAGTTTTAGAATTTAGTATTAATTGAGTTATTAATTATTAAGTCATGAATTTATTGTACAGTTATATTATATACTTTACTTTTTATTATTATATTATCTCATTATTAAATTTGTAAAATTCGTCGATGTTGTAAAAAGCATTGGTTGTTAGCCATTTCTTTAATACATTATTTTCAATACCTTATACTGAACTTACCTATAGTTGCTTTATTTATCTTGTAAGTGCTTTATTGTGACAAGCAACAAGGTAGTCGAACTTATAATGGCATGGAAAGCCGGCTATACCTAACTTGAGATTACTTTTCATATTATGTAACTGTGTTTGTCTAGGTCTGTTTTTTCCCCAATAAAAAAATAAAATCAAATAAGCTGAATTGGACACGGTCCATTCGCTCGGACAGTTAGTGATGTCTCACACACACACAAGTAAGACAGTTTTACCTCACCATCTCACATTTTGGAACAATCTGCCGGCTCATTTCCCAGCTCAATATCGGACCATCGTCGCCGTCGGATTGACAATTAGGTTCGATCCGACTCCAGAAGCCTCCCTGAGGGACCGGCCGGCTCGCTAAAAACCTTGTTTTCACCAATAATCGAGAATATTTTCCGTGCGCAAGCTCCAAGGCACCACTACTCCACACTACTCGCGAAGTTGACCGAGGTTGGGCGAAAATGAAAGTGTGGAGAGGCAATTCGGTGGGGAAAGTACCTATAATAGGTACTCAGGTCAACGGGACTTCGCGAGTAGTGTAAACTGTAAAGCCGGGGTATGAGTATCATGGATGTGTAGTATACGCGCCTTCTTGATATGTGGACAACACTTGACATTTTGATAGAGTGCATTACTGTGGCCACTAAAACAATAAATACAAAAGAAAGGTTTTTCATTAGATGGTACGGAACTCTTCGTGCGCGAGTCCGACTAGCAATTGGCCGGTTTTTATGAGTATCCTGTAAACATCTGTCTGTACTAGCTACGCCAGCATCAAACAGTTGAAATCCTTTTAGTCGTTTTGGCGTGATGAGTGTAGAACGTATTGACGCTTACGCTTATACAAATACAAACAAACAAATATATACATATTTTTGTCAATTTAGTCATACCCAATTTAAGTAAAGCGATTTAAACGGATTATATCGCGTATATTAATTATTTGAGCCTCTCTGACAGTGCCGTATTTACTCCTAGGCCCGCAAGGCCCGGGCCTAGGAGCCCAGCCAGTCTAGGAGCCCTAGCCCCAGACGCGGGACTTGCACTATAATAATGTTCTCCTTATTTTATATACTACTACCTACTATTACATGTGCTGAAAATAGTTTCGAGATAGGAAAGGGGGCCCCAAATGCCAAGTACCTGGGGGCCCTGGCCTCTCTAAGTCCGAGCCTACTTCCGGACATTTCAAAACGTTTTATTGAAATGTGTGATAGTTGCGGAAACCGGAGAAAATATCATATCCAATGTATCCAATTTACTAAGTTCAATTATTTTCATGAACGTAACAGGAATTCACGAGGTCCATTCTCATTTACTTGTTGCTGACGGCCATTGTTCTAACTATTCCTATACATGTGATATATTGGAGCACCCAAGGCATTGAAATTTAGCTAGCTTGCAACGCAAGGCATTTGTGCTGATATTGAAATGACGTGTTGACGTGTACAACCAATAAGAGAGGTATGTATGCGACTATTTGCGACTATCTATATACATATACGGATATGTACAGCACTAGAATGTAACTTCTCTTTGGAGTTGAGAGAATAGTCCAATGCATCATATATTCATGTTGATCTATTTACAATGCAATTACAAACTCTCATTGGCGTGAACACGCAAATTTTTAGTCTTGACTACCCAGAGAGCATGGTTCACGGAAGATAAGTTACGTGTGTACGTGAATGCGTGCATTCAAGTGATCGGCTAATGCACTTAGCATTTTAAATAGAAAAATACAGTGGGTGCTTTAAAAAGCGGCATGAGAAGACATTATTTCACGCTATCCATATAGCGGTCCCATAGCTCAGTGGTGAGAGCACTGCTCCGGTCAAACAGAGGTCGTGGGTTCGGTTCCCACTTCTACATCTCTAAGCCAGCTAAGTCGCAAAGATTTGCTTTCGTCGATTAGCTGGCTTATACAGAAACCAGCTGTTAAACTTCCACGTTCCTTCGGTTTCTCACCATCATCTATCTTTGCAGGCTATTAAGCTTTCCGCTGATAAGAATCTGTTCTTCTATATCTTCAATACAGTGCGTGAATGACACAATGTGATTCGAGTTTCAAACCTGTCTCGTTCACTCTTGCGAAATTCAGACAAAAACCTCTCAGTTATCACCCAAACCAGAATACCAATTTGAGAGCTCAGCTCATGGACTATATCAAAATCGGTTTTAACTATAACAGTCTTTTAAATTCTGATCTTGGTTCCTCTGCTGATAAGCTTGGACGTTAGTATCCCCGGAAATTAAACAAACCTTTATATAATAACGTAAGCGGAGGCATAATAAAATTCTATTCCAAAATAAAAGTAGGCATTTTAGCAACATTAAATGATTCGTTCGTCGCATGAACGATCGTAACAGAACAACGAATAAATCAATTTTATCGCGTTCATAAAGCGACCCAGTGTGACCTATTTCAGATACAACTGGAGTAAATACCAGTTGAAGCTTGAAGCCGAATTAAGAGGATATATTACTGCCCCTTTTCCAGACTATCAGTTTACGTTAAGTCTGCACCTGGTAACTATGGCATTGGATAGAAATGAGGTCCAAACTTAACGTAACCGGCTTATACAAATCGAGGATTTAGCAGAAGGGTTCTCGACTTTTGGACTTATTCTTGAAGCGCCAATGAACTGATAACTTGGTTTCAGTATGAGGGTAAGACGACTTGTGAAATTATCACAATGTATAGCGAATAAATATTATTTAAGAACCATTAGTAATGTCAATTGGCATTCTCTACGCGTCAACCATGAGGCCAAATGAGATACTTGAAATTGGGTAAAACTCCTCATATCCAGGGTGCGTAAAATATGGCCAAAATTTATTGAAGTGCTAGGGCCGGCTGTCACTGGTTATCATACGTCATTCTACGATCCCCGCAAATATCTCATACATCTTTTTGCCAGTTTATTCAAATAGTTTAAGGGTGAGAGGAATCGAGATACGTTTTAAGACCCCACACTGCTCTAAAACGTATTTCTTCTTCCCCGTGAACCCAAACGTTGTATACACACCACATGTTGTATTTTTAACGTGCGGAAGTAAACGGGACACAAAATGTGACCGACGGGGTAATTGCCAGGACATTTTCAATTTGCCCTGTGCGCCATGTTTAGTTATGGTTAAAATATTGGTCTGTTGATTTAGGGACAAACGCCTTTATGAAGACTTCTGGTGTATAACCAAAAGTATGAAGTTACGCAGTGTAGTTTGCCTATTTTCTACAAATACCCATTCCTTCAATTGCTCAAAGGTTAACTGGAAGAGATCCCTAATTAGTTCACCTTTGTACATATTCCATTTGTTATCAATGTATTTATAACCAGTTGTTGTGTACAATAAAGTGTTTACATACACACATACACTTGGAAAAATAGAAAATTGAGCTGATTTATCAACAATTTTACACTCAGAAGTCAATTTAAAATGGAGTCGAAACTAAGTACCTACTCTCCCGTATTGTGCTCTGTGTTTGAACTTTGGGCATCTAATGAAGCAACCACGTTTCTGTTCCGTAAATCGTCAGTCATCATCATCAGGCACGCATTTTAGACGTGAAAAAAATAATAATTTTGTTTTTGATACGTTCATGTAACTTTTACGTACGTTTTAAGAGGCCTTATTCCTTTTCAATGTAATTTTTTTCATATTATGACAAATATATTGATAACTTCATCAACCAACTTTTTGAAGTAAATAATACTTTTCCCTGTGTTCTAGAAAGTAACATAGCTATTTCATGCTTTCATTGCGTGCGTGCGGTCGTAAATAAGTAAAAAAAAACTGAGTGAATTTTGACCATTTCGAGTAGTCTTTGAAACAAAATTTATCGATAAAAAATTCAAACTGTAGCTTTCAAATATATGCCAATAAATCTGATAATATGTTAAGAACCATTCGCGATTAAACGTCACAGTTTGGCGAGTAATATTACATTGTTAAATGTTATTTTTCTAAGTTAAATAAAAAAAAACCATGCTTGATCATAGAGAAGCAATGTCTAAAACAATCAGCATTTTTGAACGTATACGGAGCCTTAACCACTTGTCTCCAGGATGCTTTCATCAGTACGTAATATTTTTTTTATCAAAAGCTTGAATTCTTGTTAAACTTCATTTAGCGATATCAAGTAACCACTTTTCTTCTAGCTAAACAATAATATTCTATAGTAGGTATATTAATACCTACTATAGAACTACCTATCCGGAAAACGTTGTATTTTTACGGAAAGTAAACGGAACAATATGGCGGGCAGGGGTAATTGCGTGGACATTTCAATTTGTCGTGTGAGCCGCCACGCTAGCGATGCTTCAAACATTTCGCTCCGGGTCGCTTCCGAGACTGACCCGCAACTTATTTGTGTTATAAAAATGGTTTAAAATATTACACATCTGTAAATAACAATGTCTATGCGTTGGCAGATAAACTTAAAAAAATATATATTTATAAACGGTTTAAACTTTTGTAAAAATTGTTACGAACGGCCCGACTTGTTTCGAACTCGTATGGAGTTCTTCATCAGGGACAGCGAACGGCACGGATAGCTGTCCCTTTTTATAATTATTTAAGGTGTCTCACGATATTGACTATTTGGAGGTTACCGAATATATTATGTATATCAAAAATATATTCGATGGTTTTAGCATGACAAATGGTGGAAAGATTATAACAATTTTAAGCTGGAGGCTTCCTTGGATGGATTAGGGATATTATACACTGTAGCGATAAAGCAATCAAGAAAACTTTAGGCCAATTTAAAGAATAGTAGGTACTGCAGAAAATTCTCTAAAGTTGATGAAGGGTCATTCCGTCAATTACCTATTTCTTAGAAAACCGTGTTTTTAAGCTATCCCAGGTCTCCCCATTCCACAGTTGTCAAAGATCAAGAAATAGACGTCTGCCTTACGAGCAGCCTAATTCAAAACAATTTATTGATGGTTTGAAACTAACGTTAATAATATTTGAATGTCTCACCCTGGCAGTGTTTACCACAATGCGTCGACATTCCGTGATTAATGCGAGTTGTCGAACTTACAATGGCGGCCAATATCCTGCCCAAGTTATGGCCCCGGTGTTAGCACAATAGGCACTTCTATTTCCCCATTATATTGCCCTGGATTAGCGGGGATCATGTTTGGTATACTGATTTATCCTGAATGAATGAATTAATCGTGTCATGTAACTAGAAACAATTGAACAGCGGTCGTCGGATTGAGCGGTCATGGGTTCGAATCCCGGCAAGGGAAAATATTTGTGGTATGAACTCGAATATTTCTGCCTGGGTCATGGATGTTTTTTGTATTAGACTATGTAATTTCCTATATAAGTATGTTTATCGTCGTCTAGTGTCCATAACACAAGCCTAATACTATACTGACGGACCAGATCGATTTGTGTGAGGTTGACCGATATTTATTTTACTTATTTATTTATTTGTAAAGGGATAGAGACGAAGACCCACACATCTTAGTTGCACAAGAAGTAGATAACTCTTCGGTCTCCGTCAATATTATTCATAACAAAAAAAAACAATATTTAAATCTCCTTCCCTTCCATTTGTGTTAGGAACGTTTAGCTTCCGTGCTCATAGGGTACCTATATTGAGAAAAACACAATGTTTGTTTTTCAAAGTGACATTATGGTTGAGCTTGTTTGTTACTTGTTACATATTTTTTATTCAACTGTTCGTACCTAATAGCACTTGTGGTCCTTGACGGGAACGGCCTACCATTTCATCCACCCGGCTGTCCAGCGAAATATTATAAAATTATATTGTAACGGTTTGTCGGCCATTTCACCCGGTCGACATACGCCGGTCGGACGACCCTGGGCAATCCCACTAACGTATAGTCCCAGTCACGTCCCAGTAACGTATTAAATAAAAAAAACCGGTTAAGTGCGAGTCGGACTCGCGCACCGAGGGCTCCGTACAAACACTTTCCATCCTTAAGTGGTTAAATTTGCACCTGGTATGTATAACGCCCCATACAAATGAGGTGCAAAGTTAGCGCAACCAATCCCGTTTGTTGTATGGGAGCCCCCCTTAAATATTTATTTTATTTTATTTTTAGTATTTGTTGTTATAGCAGCAATAGAAATACATCATGTGTGAAAATTTCAACTATCTAGCTATCACCGTTCTTGAGATACAGCCTGGTGACAGACGGACGGACGGACGGACGGACGGATGGACGGACGGACGGACGGACGGACAGCGAAGTCTCAGTAATAGGGTCCCGTTTTTACCCTTTGGGTACGTAACCCTAAAAAAGAACCGAAAACTGGTTATAACTAGGCTAACTAGCTATACATCCGAAACTTATCTACTTAATACGCGACACGCAATGTTTACAAGAGATGAGATAAATAAATTAAAAAAAAAAAAAAAAAATCAAGTAGGCATACGTACTCCATGTGCTCGTAGTGATAAATAGTCATATATATCATTTATTAATGATAATGTATACGTCACTTTCTGTTAGGCATGTGAGTGCTAAGATGTCGGATAATATATTATCATTTATTGACGTACATCGTCAGAGGCCCTCAGGGCGTTAATTCGCCTATTGACACTTCCCCAATGTATTGGACATGCTTTAGGGATGTGCATTTTTCACATAACGATTGATTGTCATAAAGTATTGCTTGTCATAAAATCGTTAGCCATAACTCTGCATTTATTACCTTTACAAGAGTTTTGACAGTAAAACCTTAAGTTAGTTAAGGTTAGTGTTGAGGATAATCACTCAACACTGCCTCTTCGGTAGCTCACGAGTGAGCACAGTGGACTGTATTATCGGCTCTCGGAATTCGTGGCTCCAGTTCGGTCGCCGTGGCTATCCCAGTCGTAGGCACGGCGGTTCAGACGCGGCACGTAGTTGCCACGTAGATGCTGCGTAACACGTAGCAAATCGTACGTTCGTAGCTCGTAGTACAGGTTCGGTTTCGTAGCTCCGGATCCGATGCGTAGCTGCACGACGTGAATGTCACGTAGATATCACGTAGGGCACGTAGACCGAAGTTCGGAGATCAACCAAACGAATGGGACCTCAGACGAACTTGGTTACGGCAGCAGGTCGACGCAGGTTCGATGCAGGTTCGAGTACGAGTTATAAAAACACTGGTTGACTTGTTCGTTCTTTAATTTTCTTCGGCAGTATGGTAAACAATCGAAAACAATAATTCCTTATAAGCTATTTCCTTAAATTCTAATTCGACTCGGGACTCGTAAGCAAATTGCTGGCACGCAGGCCAATAGGAGGCGTCGAACCGTACATTCTACGGCCGGAACGCCCCTTTCGTCAAGTGCGTTCTTTTCTAAGAGTCGTTGTATGGAAAAGTGAACTGGCTATGTGATTGGCCGTTCATTTTCCCATTTTTCAGCCCTAACGGCTTTTCTGGTCTACGGGATGAGCGGTTCGGGGAGGGTCGTGTCTACGTTTACGGTTCGATATCTACGTGAGATGTCTCATTCTGTAGCTTTCATTGCACCGCATTAAATGGCCTTACGTTTTATAAGATAAGAGTTACGGTTCGTTAGCTATTAAGTCGGATCGATCGATAAAGTTAATTTTACGTTGTGCTGGCAAGTCGCGGAAGGCTATAAAAGGTAAGTGCAATGAGTCCAGATGCATTTCTAAGTGTATTCTAAGCGATTAGGTCATAGTGAAGTTAATTTGAATTGTTAAAACGAAATTCCGATACGATTTCGTACTGAAAATGGGCTCTAATTGGACGGTTCATAATTCACGTTAATTTTACGTTAACGTGAATTGCGGCTGACCTAATTACTTTAGAAACATAATAAAAACGGATTCCTGATGGGATTATCCGTTGCTATCGCTTGGCACTATTGCGGAAGCGATAACAGGTGATGTAATATTATCATAACATTGCCACGTGGTTCGGCACCACGTGAATATCTTATGCAATATTCATCGCTATCGAATTGTGGTTTTTGGATCGGGATTGGTTTGGGATTAGACCAGTTACATACATATGTCTCTTTTACGGACTGTTATATACATTTGGTACATAATAACTCGACTTATAGCGTCTTTTATGCGCAATAAAATAAATTAAATAAATTAACGTTATGTACATCAAATTTCGCTTATAAATTAACAGTTTTCGGCTTGTGTCCGTAACAATTCTCCCCCCGATCGCAGAGTCGATCCCTCGGTGATGGGCAGGACCACAAGCCGGCTCGTAGCTCGCCTGAAGACTCCTCCTCTTGTCCTGACGTCCACGTTCCGTACTGCGCCGTCAGGGCCGGGGTAGGTCGCCTCCACGATGCCGCGCGGCCACACGTTGCGGGGCGCGCTGGAGTCCGTGATGAGCACGTAGTCACCAACGGCGACCGTAGGCTCCCGTGACATTGAGGATTGTCGTGGGGCTAAGGTCGGCAGGTATTCTCGGATCCACCGGTTCCACCAGTGGTCGGCGAGAGCTTGACTTGCTTTCCATGATTTGCGATCTGCCTCGTCGCAGGGGCCGGTTAGTGGGACCCCCGCCGGGCCGCCCAATAAAAAGTGATTGGGCGTTATCGCTTCGCTCTCGTTCGGATCAACGCTCACGTGTGTTAGGGGACGTGAGTTGACCGAATATTCAACTTCGGCTAGAAGTGTAATCAGGATTTCTTCTTTCGGGCTTCGTGTGTTTAGTGTAGCGGCGAGTGCAGTCTTGACGCTTCGTATGAGGCGCTCCCAGGCGCCGCCCATGTTCGGTGCGCCGGGTGCGATGAAACGCCAACTCATTCGGTGTTGCACGCCGTGTTCTTGTAGCGCCGGTATCCAGTCGTGGTAGGCGGCGCGTAGCTCAGCATCCGTGCCCCTCAGATTTGTACCGTTATCACTCCACATAACGGCGGGCCATCCTCTGCGGGCTGCAAGGCGGCGTAGCGACATGACGGCGCTGCTCGTAGACAGGGAGTACACGAGCTCCATGTGTACAGCTCGGGTCGTGAGGCACGTGTAAAGCGCTACCCAGCGCTTCTCGTGCCGGCGGCCCACAGTGACTGTGAGCGGGCCGAACAGGTCCACCGCACAGTAAGTGAAGGGCCGTGCGTGCGGCTGCAAGCGATCAGAGGGCAGATCGCCTAAGGGCGGCACGCGTGGGCGCGTGCGGCGGAGCACGCAATGCATGCACGCTCGAGCCACACTGCGAACGGTTGGTCGCAGGTGCAGGATCCACAGTTGTTGCCTTAAATCATTCACAACTGTTTCGTTAGAACAATGATGCGCTCGCTTATGAGCGCGCAAAATTAAAAGTTTCGTAAATGGATTCCGCCCGTCCAATATGACGGGTTGCTTGTTTGTAGTCGTGGGCGCGGCGTCGATACGCCCGCGCATATGTATGAGGCCGTCGTCTTGCAGCTGCGGGTCTAGCTTGTACAGCCGACTGCTACGGGCAATGGCCTCCCCCCGTGAGAGAGCTCGGAGTTCCTCGGGAAAATCCCGCCGCTGGGCCCACTGCATCCACAGGTTTTCAGCTATTAAATAGTGACGTGTTTCTAACGGTACCTGTGTTTTCTTTTTCAGTCGCTCTATGAAAAGAAGTGCTCGGGCCGTCGCGCCGATCAAGCGATCGTAGTTGCTGAAACGCTCGATTTTCGGCAGCGGCGGGTCTACGTGATTCGTCACGTAACATCGTTCTGTCGGTACCTGCTCGGTTATTTCGATCGATGGCTCTGCTTGCGGTGCTCGAGTTTCTTGCGGCCATTCGGGTTCGGGTTGTCGCAGGAAATCAGGACCCACGTACCATCTATCGGTGCTCCTTACCACGCGATAGGGGTCCGGTCGAGTACCGTCGTCGGCCGGGTTCAGTTTTGTAGGGACCCAACGCCATTGTTCGGGTTCGGTGAGCTCCGCTATCTCGCCTAAGCGGTGGCTCACGAACGCGCTGTATCGGCGCGCGTTCTCGCGTACCCAGTGCAGTACGGTTCGGCTGTCGGTCCAGTAGACGATCTGCACGGGTTTCACGCGATGCTCGTTCTGTAATGTCTGCGCTAATCGGGCTCCTATTAAAGCGGCTTGAAGTTCGGCTCGCGGTATGGACAAGCGACGAACGGGAGTTACCTTAGATTTCGCTGCAGCTAAGTGTACTCGCGGCTCGTTTTCGCCCGTCTCCCCTTCCGTCCTCCAGTACGCGGTAGCGGCGAACGCTTGCTCTGACGCGTCCACAAACACGTGCAGTTGATGCCGCACGCCTGTACCTAGCTGGATACAGCGTCGCGGTAATCGCAGCTCGGCTACGTGTTTTATGTGCTCCAACCACGTAACGAAAGCGTTGTTTAACTCGCCTGGCAGCGGCGAGTCCCAGCTCGTTCTCAGGGCCCACACGTTCTGTAGCAGGACCTTTCCCGTCACGGTGTACTGCGCTAAGTACCCGAGCGGGTCGAACAGGCTCATCAAAGCGCTGAGGGCTTCGCGCTTCGTGGGGCCCCGCTGTAGTTCTCGTACCTCGGGCGGCACGCGAATCAGCGATGTATTGAAGCTCAACTCGTCGGTCCGAGCGTTCCAATATAATCCCAATACCTTTTGCTCTTTGTTGCCTAAGCTTGTGAGATCGTCGGCGGCTCGTTGCTCGGGCGGGATCTGCTCCATTAACCTCGTCGAATTCGAGGCCCAGCTTCGCAGGACGAAACCTCCCATAGCGTGTGAGGCTGCTACTTGCTTAGCGGCGTCGATCGCCTGCTGCTCCGTCTCGTATCCCGCCAAGAAATCATCCATATAATGATTCGTCTGGATATCGTAAACGGCGTCCGGATACAGCTCGGCGTTGTCCTGGGCGTTCCTGTTTCGCACGCTATGTGCTAAATATGGAGAAGACGTATTCCCGAATATCATCGATTTCATACGATATACTTGCGGCGGTCGCTCCCGGTTCATTCCCCTCCACAGGAATAGCTGCGCCATTTGATCGTCGGGTCTCATCTGGATCCGTAAAAACATCTCCTGTATGTCGGCGCTAACTGCTAACTCACCTTCGCGGAATCTGCACAGGATACCCGGGAGTGACTGCAGTAAATCCGGGCCCTCCAGCAGCTTGTCGTTCAGACTGACGTTCTGCGAGGTCGCCCTGGAATCGAATACTAACCTGATTTTATTGCCCTTGTTTATGTTGCGTACAGCAAAGTGCGGCAAAAACCAGGTTTTATGACCGTCGTAATCGCCTATGTGTCGCACGGCGTACTCCTTGGTCAGCAAGTTATCTATTTGCGCGGTGTATTCCGCTGCAAATGTCGGATCCTTATCCATGCGTCGTTCGATGCCGCGCAACCTATTATACGCCATTGTATAACTGGGCGGCAAGCAGGGTTCGTCGTCGCGCCACAGTTGTCCAACCTCGTAGCGCGGGCCGTCGATGCGTTTAACTGTCGCGTTAAATATGTCGATAGCGCGTTGATCCTGCGGGCTCCTTTTGTCGATCAACTTCACGCCTAGCGCTTCGACGTCGAAGTACCTTTTCAACGCCATGTTTATTTCTCGGTCTTCATCCGAGAAAGCGTGCATGACCACCTCTCGATCGCTCTGGTTTCGTAAGTAGCGTGGGGCCATACCGTAAATTGTCCATCCGATTTTCGAACGGATCGCCACCGGGTCGCACTGCCTTCCTGTCCTCGTCTCTAGCGGCAGCGTCAGGTGCCAGTGGTCCGCGCCCAATAGTATTTTAGGCGCGGCATGCTCGTAGCAGGCTTCGTTCAAGTCGGCTAAATGTTCGAAGTTGAGTACCGCCCTACGCGGCATGTACTGCTCGCGTAGTCCAAGTTGCGGTACAGTGCGCAGCGTAAGCGAGTGTGACGGGCCTCCATTCGTAGCTCGGACGCTTACCTCTACGCGCTGACTCGGTTGCGTTAGGCATATCGAGCCTACGCCTTGTATGACGAGAGGTTTTTCAGGTCCCGTTGCTCCTAGTTGATCCGCCAGTCCCTGATCGATGAGAGATATCGTGCTCCCCTCATCGATCATACAGAATGTTTCGATGCTTCCGCATGGTCCGCTAACGACGATAGGCATTATCTTAAGCATTACCTTCGTGTTTGCGTCGACGGTATTGGCAGTTAGCTCCGCCGTAGTGTGCGCGTGCTCGCTCTGCACGGGCGTCTCGTCTCTACGCGCGGGGCCGGGCGCCGCTTGCGCCGTGCTACGCGTCGGGCGGGCTGGGCGGTCGAGTGCTACATCGGGTGCTACGTGGGGCGCTACGTGGGGCGGCGCCTTACTCGTAGGCGGCGTCGTATCGTGTAGCAATTTGTGGTGCGAGTGTGGGCAGTTGGGCACGCCGCAACCTTTCGCCGTGCAGTTCTCGCGGCGGTGTCTTTTGTCGAGACACTTATAGCAGATGCGTGCGTCTCGAGCCCACTCCCATCTCGCTCCTATCGTCATACCTAATAACTTGCGGCAGTCCGTGGTTCGGTGTGTGTTGCCGCAACACAGACAGGCGTCCACTCGTTCTGTGGCGTATGTCTGGGCTCTTACGGGTGCGGGGCGTCGTATCGCAGCTCCGCTGTTCACGGGGTTCGGGCGTCGGGACGGCAGCGGCTGGTGATTCACGTTCGTAGCGGCTGGGCGTCGCGACGCCGGGGCTCGTGCGTGCGAGAATTGTAATTCGGCGTCGGATTCGTCGAGTAGGAATTCCGCTAGCATTACGATCTCGCACTCACCTGTTCGCATGTGTTCACGTGCGTGTGTGCACCATCTCGATCTCAGGTGCGGGCTCAGGCGGTCGGTAATCTCTCGGATCAATAATGGATTACCTGCGTAGTGTGACTTATCTAAGTCCATGAGCGTCGCGACGATGTTCATTACTTTTATGGAAAAAGTGTTGAGGTCAGTCGCGCTCGGTCCTAGGGCGGGCAATCGTTTCAAGTCCTCCAGCGCCCTGTCGACGAGAATGTCGGTCCTACCGAAATTCTTTTTTAATATTCGGATGATTAAGTCCGGACTCGATCCCGACGCCAGCATGTGTTGGACACATTCTCGCGCCTCACCTTTCAGCGCTGCGCGGAGTCGAGCCATGTTCTCGAAATTTGAGAACTTATACCGCTGCGTGCTCTCGGTGTACGAGTGGTAAAATGTCAACCACTCGTTCGGCAGTCCGGTATAGATCGGGAGTTCGTATACCTGTTTCGGCGGTGGACGAGTTATACTCTCGATGCGATCGGCAAGTCGGTCGATGTCCTCGTTGCGGCTCGCGGTTCGGCTTCGGCTCGGACGTAAGAGTTCGCCTCGTTCAGGCGTGACCGTGCGCTGCCTCATCGGCGTCGGTTTAGCAGGCGCGATCTTGGCTCCGTCACTCACCTCGGTTCGTTGAAACCACGCATCGATACGCTGCGTGGTTTCTTGGTCGGTCGGCGTCCGTCGACCCGCCTGTGAGCCGCCAGCCTGGGACCCCTCAGCCTCGATCTGTTGCAGCTCGGACTCGAGTCGCTTCCTGACGAGGTCCTCTTCGACGCGGAGTTGTTGGCGGCGCAGCTCTGCGATGCTTTCGGCTGCGGCGAGTTCGGCTTGCTTCCTGCGGGCCTCGGTGGTGCTGCTCGTCGCGGACGTGACCGTAGGCGCGCGGGTGTTGCCGATGTTGAAGCGTACTTGGTCGAAAGCACGTTCGCGATCGGCTCGTTCTCGGGAACGATCGGCGGTGCGGGTCGCGGCTTGAGTCGCAGGCGCGCGGGCCGCGGGTGATTCGATTTGCGCATGCGCGGCGAGGGGCGCATTAAACGCGTGGTGCGCGGAAAACGCGAAAGCCTCGGGGCCCTCGCGGTCGCGGTTGTGGCCGGGCGCTCGTGCTTCGGGGCGCGCCGGCAGGTGAGTCGTCGGTGTCGAAAAGCCGGCTGCGGGGTCGTCGCGTTGCCCCCGTAGGCTGGCTCGTCGCAGGTGCTCCTCCAGTTTCTGCCGCCATTGGGTCGTGTCCGTGGGCGGCGATTCCGGGTTCGATCTGCGGCTCGGTTCGTCCAGGGCGGCGTGTTGTGGCTCCCTGGTGTCCGACAGTCGTCGATGCGCTTCGTGCATCTTCGCAGACGTGGATTCCCCTCGGTTCGGTTCGCTGGGGGCTCGGCCGTCTCGTGATGCCTGGCGTCTCGTGTGGACCATCGTTGTCGGTTGGTTCGGCGGTTCTTCTGATCCGGCTCTCGAATGACCAAAATGTTGAGGATAATCACTCAACACTGCCTCTTCGGTAGCTCACGAGTGAGCACAGTGGACTGTATTATCGGCTCTCGGAATTCGTGGCTCCAGTTCGGTCGCCGTGGCTATCCCAGTCGTAGGCACGGCGGTTCAGACGCGGCACGTAGTTGCCACGTAGATGCTGCGTAACACGTAGCAAATCGTACGTTCGTAGCTCGTAGTACAGGTTCGGTTTCGTAGCTCCGGATCCGATGCGTAGCTGCACGACGTGAATGTCACGTAGATATCACGTAGGGCACGTAGACCGAAGTTCGGAGATCAACCAAACGAATGGGACCTCAGACGAACTTGGTTACGGCAGCAGGTCGACGCAGGTTCGATGCAGGTTCGAGTACGAGTTATAAAAACACTGGTTGACTTGTTCGTTCTTTAATTTTCTTCGGCAGTATGGTAAACAATCGAAAACAATAATTCCTTATAAGCTATTTCCTTAAATTCTAATTCGACTCGGGACTCGTAAGCAAATTGCTGGCACGCAGGCCAATAGGAGGCGTCGAACCGTACATTCTACGGCCGGAACGCCCCTTTCGTCAAGTGCGTTCTTTTCTAAGAGTCGTTGTATGGAAAAGTGAACTGGCTATGTGATTGGCCGTTCATTTTCCCATTTTTCAGCCCTAACGGCTTTTCTGGTCTACGGGATGAGCGGTTCGGGGAGGGTCGTGTCTACGTTTACGGTTCGATATCTACGTGAGATGTCTCATTCTGTAGCTTTCATTGCACCGCATTAAATGGCCTTACGTTTTATAAGATAAGAGTTACGGTTCGTTAGCTATTAAGTCGGATCGATCGATAAAGTTAATTTTACGTTGTGCTGGCAAGTCGCGGAAGGCTATAAAAGGTAAGTGCAATGAGTCCAGATGCATTTCTAAGTGTATTCTAAGCGATTAGGTCATAGTGAAGTTAATTTGAATTGTTAAAACGAAATTCCGATACGATTTCGTACTGAAAATGGGCTCTAATTGGACGGTTCATAATTCACGTTAATTTTACGTTAACGTGAATTGCGGCTGACCTAATTACTTTAGAAACATAATAAAAACGGATTCCTGATGGGATTATCCGTTGCTATCGCTTGGCACTATTGCGGAAGCGATAACAGGTGATGTAATATTATCATAACATTGCCACGTGGTTCGGCACCACGTGAATATCTTATGCAATATTCATCGCTATCGAATTGTGGTTTTTGGATCGGGATTGGTTTGGGATTAGACCAGTTACATACATATGTCTCTTTTACGGACTGTTATATACATTTGGTACATAATAACTCGACTTATAGCGTCTTTTATGCGCAATAAAATAAATTAAATAAATTAACGTTATGTACATCAAATTTCGCTTATAAATTAACAGTTTTCGGCTTGTGTCCGTAACAGTTAGGTTTGTATAAGTAGGTACAAGAATCTTGTAAAGTAATGACTAATGGCGATTATGAACAAAAACCAATATATGTGAGCCAATATAGACCCTTAAAATGTAAACTTTTATTTTAAATAGTGAACAGAATCAATGTCGATCCTGTTTTGGGCGCATACCACATCCCTTTTATTTTAAATTTTAAACTTTTTCTTGATCTTTTAGGTGGATAGAGCGATGATATTTGGGTAACACAGAAAATGTTATTACGGCGTGACCCGAAATTAATAGATATAATTCTTGATACTTGGCGCGGAGTGAAACCCCCTTGATAACGGCAACGAACGCAAAGCGTTTATTGCTATAGTGGGGCCCATATTGGCTCACATAAAATTCTTGTTCATTATCGTCATCTTCGTGACTATGGCGGCCACACAGATATTTAGACTTAGTTTAGCTATATTTAATTAATTTTAGTTCTTTAGTTTTATCTTTTACCTAAGGTTTCATATTTATCGCGCCGTACTTAGTATGACGTGATCACGTGACATGATGTACGACGCGACCGAAATTACGCGACTCAAATTACGCTCGTCTGGTTTCACCCTTAAGTTTGTAAAAGCCATACTATTATTGGTGTATTTACAAAACAAACCTTCGCGGCCTCTCACGTGAACCGTACCACTCGCACGGCTGGAGCGACAGCCGCTTATAAGGCAGACATGAAGCGACGAAAATTGTCACTCTAGGTTCTTCATATATATGTTTGTTTCCTTTGCGGTGGACGGTGGGTTGCTGGGGCACAGATCCTAAAAGTTTTGTGCGCGACGTAGGCCGTCTCAGACAAAAGGGGGAAGACCGCCGCTCCGAGTCGTTTCTGGTACAAAGGCTGTCCATTGCGATGCAGCGTGGAAATGCTGCGAGTATGGGCACCTTTGGACAAGAAACGGCAAAGAGCTTTTTTTTGGAACTTGTTCTTTTTAGAATTTAGATTTAATTTTATGTGTTAATCCAGGGTGTTACTTTCATAACAAAAAATCTCATAATTGGCCCAACCGTTTGAGAGTGAAGTCATATTCATAATATTCATATTCATTATGTGTTCATGTATATTACATTCAAACAAACATAGTTTAATATCTTTTGATTGAGTTTTGTGCATGGCAGGCATATAAATGTAAATTTGATACAGTCTAACTATCACTATATTTTATTCTGTTAATGATAATTTACATTTTGTTACCTTGCCAAATGAATAAAAACACGTTCCGTTTCCTCAACAGTGTACCTGATACCTCATAATTCGATTTTAACGAGGTAAACGTACATAATTTCCAGATTTCCAGACCAAACTTGCCTTTGTTTTCAGTCTCAGGACAAGATTAATTAATGTTAGAAATGTTCCAGCCATAGACATTAAAATTGCTTTTGTTTGTCTATGTCTAGCGTTGTTATGTGTTGTTTTAGGCTTTGTGAGCTTTACGAAAATGTTCTAACAGTAAATTAGCACTGTATAATAGAGGCTAGACCAAAAATCACACAATGCCTTAAATCCTTAAATTGGAAACATTCAGTTTTACAAAGCTATTCATAATTATATATATCTTACGTAATGCTTTGCTATCCCTATCCTGAATCAACGCCCATACAAAATAACTGCTAGGGTGCTTCACGCCATTCAGATATTTTCGGAAATCGTGGCCCGTCGCCCTAGAGAATTTGTTTTTGTATTAAGTTACCAATACAATATATATCTTTTTTATTGTAGTAAATATGCAGCAACGATAAAAATAAAACAAATTGTATAATAGAGATATTAAATGCAGTTCTTATAAAATAGAAACCCGAATTATTAATATTTAAAAACTGCAGTTCGATTCTCTACAGTACACAGTCTGCACATTTTCAATCAGATTCGCATCGTTACTAATGTATTTTATATGTACTAAGACAAGAATGTTATTCAACAATATACAATGTACCGCGAAAAATGGAAATATCTACAAAAACAACTATTGTGTCCAAATTCAAAGATATTAAGTTATGAACGGATTTACAACACATTTTATCTTCCCATCTGTGACCAATCGGATTTCGGCGGTCACTAGGCATTTAATTAAATATCATATCGCATACATAAAACAAGTTAAAATTTAAATTTCATATAACATTAAAATATTCCTTCGCATCTTAGAAAAAACCTTTGCTAAAACTTATTTAAAAACAATTTGAACTTTATACCGTAACAAGAAGATCACTAGTAAATTATGCATTCAGATTCGAATGTAATTTTAAAATGGTAACTTTATCTCGGTATGAAAACGAAGTTAGCGTTATCTCAAAATATGCCACTGTTATTGATTCTTGTGAATAAAATAGCTCAGTTTAGTTTGATGCTTATTTCTTTGAAGATAATCTTTAGTTTGCGGTGATTTTTTGTGGTAAACGCTTAAGCATATGCGTTATAAATAACTGTTTGAGATAAGGATGCGATTGTGAAACAATTATTTGATAATCTTTCGATATTAAACTGTTTACGGCCCTCCGAGACATAGCGACGCAGTTTTAATTGCGCCAATTTGCATTTTGCGTGTAAAATCGAATGGAAATATGAAATCGGTTTGTTTACCTGATTAAAAACGTTAAGAACCAATGAGTCGTATAAAAAAAGATGTACTTAATGAAAGGTTACAAATAAAATAAAACTTAATTGATTCCTTTGTGCAACGAAAGTTACCCATATCTTTTGTATGACTAGCTTTACACAAATGATGCAATCGTAGTTTTGTTTTTGTTAGCCTTTAACTAATTCTTCAAACTTTGAATGAAAACTTTCATTGAGTAACGAAAATTCTATATATAACTATTTTGCAATTTATAAGAAAATATTCATAAATTGTTTTGGGACCTGGGCCCGTATTCCACTCTGAACTTCAAAGATCATAGTGAAGGCATTTTAATGTCATTTGTTTGTCTCAGTATTCGAGTGTGCCAAATATAACATTTGAATTGTTTATATTGTGATTTTGTAATTTATTCCGTAAGGAAATCACAGGTTTGTATAGTAATATAAGCTTGTTTCCATACTTTTGGCCTGGGGTGTATTATTCTCGCTAGTCTGGGTACATGATGTGATCTCAAATTCGCAACATTACCACCTGTAAACCAATAAAGTATTGAGTATATAGGTAGTTTTTTTTTATTGATTTTTTATTTTTCATAACAATCTTAGGTGGTACGTAATACATTTAAGTATATTGCGCCAAACTGAGGACAGTCTGTTGGCGGATAAAGTGACTCAGTAAGGAGACGTTCGGTGTGTGACTGTGAGCCCCAAAAGTTGTAGCAATATCGACGCCCAGCATGGTGGATGCCAGCTGATTACAAAAAGTAGTGCCACGTGCTGCTTCTTGCCACTTGTAATAGTGTCATATGGCGTTTGTACAGTTAGCACCAAAAGTAACTGACAATTTGACTACTGGCTTATGTCAAATGGACTTCCTTTACCTATATCGCTCGACAATCCAAGGTTTTTTTTTATTTGATCGCCCTGAATATTTATCAATAAAGTCAACATTCCCGAACATTTTTGAGAAAAAATAGTTTTTAACTAACAAGTAATATCATTTAACAAAATGATATTTCATAAAAAATATTTCTTTTTCAAACTTTATGATTTAGTCTGTAATCTCTAGTTGGGTAATTTATTCCGCTACTATCTTAGAATCTATCCACTATGCTCTACAATCTGTATCTGCTAATAGAGAAAATGGTACAATTTCCTCAAGTTTGCTCCACAAGTTTTACGGATAGAGCCAATTTTTTTAGTTCTGGCGCTTCGCCGACCGCTATCGCGGTACCCTCGCTTCGCTCGCTCGGCTCACGCGCTGTTGTGGTCGCAGTTCTGACATAACCTAACCCATTAATGAACCTATCCACTATGCTCTACGATTGAAAATGGTTAAAATAGTAGAGCAAATTGGAGAAAAAAAGTCAGATTTGCTCTAAAAAAAAAGAGACACTTGTTAAATAATACATTGTACCAAACGTTTTTAGACCAAGAGTAGTTTTGTCTGACAACTCAGTTGCTAAATGATCATTTTGTAAAATGATTATTTATAAAATGTAAATTTAACTTCTGTTCATTTGGAGAAGTGAGTCATTTGTAAAATGACTTGTAAAATAATCAATTGGCGAAACATTTTTTTGTAAAACGTTGTTTGTCAAGTGTAATTTTGCGAAATGACTTTTGGTCAAACGATTGGACACCCTCAAAACTACGTCACAGCGCGAAACGCAAAATGTGTGAAACTACCGGCTAAAAATGATAAAGTTGGTGCTTTCATTTGTGTATTATTTGATCCTCTTGGGGTCTAATCTATTATTATATTATTATTATTAATTCGGCTTAAGTGCGACAATGCTTGTACATGGCAACAAAGCATCACGCAGGCTTTAGTGAGTTCGCCGCAGTTCTATAAAGTTCGTGAGTGCGGGCGGGGCGCCAGTGCTGACGACACGGGGAGCGTTTTCAACGGACTGAAATTAGAAGTCTGAAATTACTAGGTAAATATGAAAACCTAAATAACAATATATAATTTTAGGCATTACTTAATAATTGGACGGCACACATTTTGACACGTCATAAATTGCCTTTGCTACTGGATATTGCATTATGTACTGCTTGTTTCCGGTACATAATTCAAAAAACAAGACAATGAAATACAACTAATTAAATGGATTATATCGCGTAGATTAAATTATTTGTAATTATAGATTTTTTCTAAGGCAATCCTTTACAACGGAAACCAGAAAGCGTGTACACTATATCGAGGCTCTAATAATAATCTGTACTATCTATACTCCAATAATAAATGTACGCGATATTTATGAAAACAGATTATTTTCATATATGTTTACCATGTAATAAGCTCGGCAGATATCTTTCATCATTTGAGTAATAATCAGAATAAATTAAAATCTTCCAGACAGATTGCACTTTTGTATAAAACAGACTTACCGGAGATATACGCATATCGCCCGCACTGGGACCACACAAAATCCCCGCTGAGTTCCCAACTTGGCTCATATAAAAGGTTTTCTTCAGAAAATTTTCATATTTCCTCTGCAATAAATGTAGCCCTCGCCGATATTAAATGCTCTTAGGAGATTTTATTACAAACAACGGGATAAACTGGTTTATACCCGGGTATAAATGTTCAGGTTGATTTGGAGTAAAGCTCGTGGACTGAGAGCCGGCGAGTGAATATGCATAGTTGTCAAAATGGAAATATTTGTTTTTGAAACCTTGACTTAAGTACAATCATTATTAGGGTAATAGGTACGCTTCTTTTTAGAACTGATGCATTTTATTACATTTATATTAATGAGTCAACATTTACATAACAAAGGGCATGCTCGTTTTTAGGGTTCCGTACCCAAAGGGTAAAAACGGGACCCTATTACTGAGACTTCGCTGTCCGTCCGTCCGTCCGTCCTTCCGTCCGTCCGTCCGTCCGTCCGTCCGTCCGTCTGTCACCAGGCTGTATGTCAAGAACGGTGATAGCTAGACAGCTGAAATTTTCACAGATGATGTATTTCTATTGCCGCTATAATAACAAATACTAAAAATAAAATAAAATAAATATTTAAGGGGGGCTCCCATACAACAAACTTGTTATAGATTATATATATAATAGGTACGGAACCCTTCATGCGCGAGTCGGGCTCGAACTTGCCCAATTTTTTAATGCTCCATTTCTACTTTTTCACCGAAATTGATAGAGAGAGAGAAAAAACGAAGTTATCCGACTAAAAACAGGGTGCCCTTCGCTTGGTCTAAAATTTTATGCTCTAAAATTGTTTGGCCGAAAATGTTTGGTCTAATATTTAATGGTATACTTATTCTTTAGCATAAAGATTTTTTTGCATACATATTTTTGTCCTAAAACATGTTTGACCTAAAATTGTTTAGTATATTTTTTTATGACTAAAAGGCTAAAAGTATAATATTGTTAGGTATAATTATTCTTTAACCTAACATAAAACCTCCTAAAAACCCATATGCTGAAGCGAGCAAGCGAAAGTATAAGTCGCTCCCAGAATAATAGTTTAGGTTAGGTTAGAACTGCGTCCCCAACAAAAATAAACAGTAGGTTAGGTTAGGTTAGAACTGCGTCCCTAACAAAAATAAGGCGCTCCCAGAACAGTAGGTTAGGTTAGGTTAGAACTGCGTCCCTAACAAAAATAAGGCGCTCCCACAACAGTTGGTTAGGATAGGTTAGAACTACGTCCCTGACAGAAATAAGGCGCTCCCAGAACAGTAGGTTAGGTTAGGTTAGAACTGCATCCCTGACAAAAATAAGTCTCTCCCAGAACAGTAGGTTAGGTTAGGTTAGAACTGCGTTCCCGACAAATATAAGTCGCTCCCAGAACAGTAGGTTAGGTTAGGTTAGAACTGCGTCCCTGACAAAAATAAAGCGCTCCCAGAACAGTAGGTTAGGTTAGGTTAGAACTGCGTCCCTAACAAAAATAAGGCGCTCCCAGAACAGTTGGTTAGGTTAGGTTAGAACTGCGTCCATGACAAAAATAAGGCGCTCCCAGAACAGTAGGTTAGGTTAGGTTAGATCTGCGTCCCTAAATAAAATAAGGCGCTCCCACAACAGTTGGTTAGGTTAAGTTAGAACTGCATCCCTGACAAAAATAATCCCAGAACAGTAGGTTAGGTTAGGTTAGAACTGCGTCCCTAAATAAAATAAGGCGCTCCCACAACAGTTGGTTAGGTTAAGTTAGAACTGCATCCCTGACAAAAATAATCCCAGAAC
Source organism: Apotomis capreana (assembly GCA_947623375.1). Classification (NCBI taxonomy): domain Eukaryota; kingdom Metazoa; phylum Arthropoda; class Insecta; order Lepidoptera; family Tortricidae; genus Apotomis; species Apotomis capreana. The sequence continues at coordinate 37,196,325 of OX392500.1, forward strand.
AGTAGGTTAGGTTAGGTTAGAACTGCGTCCCTAACAAAAATAAGGCGCTCCCACAACAGTTGGTTAGGATAGGTTAGAACTACGTCCCTGACAGAAATAAGGCACTCCCAGAACAGTAGGTTAGGTTAGGTTAGAACTGCGTTCCCGACAAACATAAGTCGCTCCCAGAACAGTAGGTTAGGTTAGGTTACAACTGCGTCCCTGACAAAAATAAAGCGCTCCCAGAACAGTAGGTTAGGTTAGGTTAGAACTGCGTCCCTAACAAAAATAAGGCGCTCCCAGAACAGTAGGTTAGGTTAGATTAGAACTGCGTCCCCAACAAAATCTAAGTAATATTAATTTAATAAATGCGACAGTTTGGATGCGATTATTATTGACACCAATATCCGGAATACCAATTTTATGCCTAAAATACATTCGACCAAACAATGTTATTCCCTACAAATGTTAGACTAAACAATTTTCGGCCAAAAAAATATATGCAAAACAATTTCGGCCAAACAATTTTCGACGTAAAATACCATCGACTAAAAATTATTAGGCCAAAAAATACGTGCCGAAAAAAATATCGGCCAAAAAATTTTAGACAAACAGATATAGACCCGGAAAAACATGGTACACTATATCTTTGCCTATGTAATATAAATATATAGTCAGGTTGATATATGCAGTTTTTGCGAGTTTCAATGACACGTATGCACCAAAAGCCCGACCGCACATTATTTTCCGGGTTATAAAACGTAAACCCCGAGAGCTCGCATCACAGTTCATCCATCTTGTGTATAGTAGCAGTGATTTAGTGCATACGTGTTTGCGGTTTACTTCAAAACGTAAAACATGTAGAAGACTGCTTCATTTTACCCTCTTTTTGAATTGCATAAGTGTTAAGTAGATTATTCAAGTAATCATTGTAGATATTTTACATAGAAAACTATCGTGAGTCTCAGACAATATTAAATCATTGTAGACTTTTCCTGACCTTACCTCAGAACGCTTTTAAATGTCGCCAAACTGTTATAATAATAATAATAATAATAATAATAAGTCTTTATTTTCAGATAACTATGATCCATACATTATTTTTTAGTAAAATACTTATACCTATGTTAGTTTAAAAATAATAATAAATACGTTAATACATTAAAAACAAATTTCCAATAAAATTCCATCAAAATCCCAATTAAAATAAAATGTCTGATTACAAAAAACAACGACAAGATAAGTAATAAATTTTAAAACCTAATAAAATGAAATAAAGAAATTAATATAAAATTGACAAACTAAAATTGTATAAAAAGATTAAAATTGTAAAATTAAAATTGTATAACTAAATAAATTGAGAATTAATAAAATAAGTTAATACATTAAAACAAATTTTCAATAAAATTCCTTCAAAATTCCAATTAAAATAAAATGTCACATTACAAACATAAGAACAAAATAAGTAATTAATTTTAAATCTAATAAAATGAAATGAAGGAAATAAAATAAAATTGTCAAATTAAAATTGTATAAACAGATTAAAATAGTAAAATTAAAATTGTATAATTAAATTAAATTGAGAATCAATAGATAGTGCGAGCCACCGGTTTGACTTGCCCTATCCAGTATATTAATATTGGGCAATCATATTTGTCAGCAATTGCATTCAGAATACTGTTGGAGCTCTGCCTTACCCGTCCTAGGAGAGACACGATCTTCTTGCGCATGATGGCCTGGAAGCCGTCAGTGCGCATCTCGCAGAACATGCCGGACGCACTACACCTGCGTGGCAGGCCCAGCAACATTCTGAATGCATTGTTGTACTGAACTCTGCATTGTTATGCAGTTTGGCGACAATTTAATTGTTATAAACGCTGTGTATACATTTTATTAACAATAAATGAAACAAATAAAATAAAAATAAACCTTATATTGATAACTGCTGCAATTGACTCCACGAAACAGGTGTGGTGGTTACACAAATATAATTATGATGCGAAATTAATTTTTCAAAAATTATCTGGGGGCTTGGTAATCAAGAAAATCAACGCCAAGTTGAGCCAAGTAAAGCGCAAGGGCACACTACCGCATACATTATTGTTTTGTATGCTGACTATGTTATTTATTTACATCATAGCTGGAAAATGAAACCTATTGAAGTCATATATTAACTGTCATGTACTTTTACATGATAATTTGATGTGTTGTGGTCCATTATTTTTCATGCTATTTATTAATGATCAACCAACACAGCCAGTTTTGTGGACGTTTATTTTTGGCAATTGCGTACAAAATAACTTTAGTTTGTAACTTCATGTTTTCTCTCTAAACAGCCTTGACCACTTGAGCCGACAATACAAATGTTCCTAGTATCATAGCTATTCACAGAACAGCCGTACCATTATTTTACGGGTTATATATATAATCTAACTCCCGAGAGCTTGCATCACAGATCATCCATCTTGTGTATACTAGCATGCAGTGATTTAGTGCTTACATGTTTGCGTTTTAGTTCAAGTTGTCAAAACACTTCCCTTAGTTAGGTCGGGTATCCTCTTTACAGAATCACTTGAAAATGGAAGCTATTGACGTCATATCTTAACTATGTATTACGCACTCTCATAGGATGATAGGAGAGACATGTGAGCACGACTAGTCTCGGGAGAAAATACATTTATGACACGGAGTTTCACAGGGGCCTGTGTTGGGTCCATTGTTAATCATAATATTTATTTACGATCAATCACAAAGCCTGATTTATGGAAGGTTTGTGAAATGATATTATTTTGTCGTTAGCGTAAACTGTAGTTTATAACTTGCATATTCTCTATTCTACTGACCACTGAAGTCAACAATTCACTTTTTGCTAAGATCGTACAACAGTCGTACCTTTAATTTTACGGGTTATAAAACCTAAATCCCTAGACTCGAGCTCTCACACAGTTCATCCATCTTGTGCATGCTGAGAGCGGCTGTGATTTAGTGCATACGTGTTTGCTGCAGTTCAAGTTGAAAACACGGCGTTTACTTAGTTACGTTGGTTATCCTTTTTAGACAACGCTTTTTATGCGGTGTTCGTATATCTTTGAAAAGTGGATTTTAAAATATGTTTATTATTAGAAATTAGACAATCTGGTTAGCTGTCCTTGATGATGAGCTCCATATAAGTTCGAGACGTGTCGGGCTGTTCCTGACAATATTTTTTTTTGTACATCATAAATAGCTCATTCTACTGCTGATTTATGAGTCCGTATCAGATGTCTATGTTTTTTTTTGTTCAATAATCGCCACATGGTAATGTGTTATGGAACGTTCTGTCGACGTGAGTGTTGTTCTGAGGACGTGAGTGAATAAAATTGGTTTTTAATAGTTATTATAAACGGTTTTAACTCACGTATTAAATTCAACGGCCCGACATGTTTAGAACACGTATGGAGCTCTTCGTCAGAGACAGCTATCTGTACAGCTGCGCGTTTGTCGCAACTGTACCCTCAACACTAATCTTGGAGTTGGCCGTGGCGAATTGGCCGAAGTATGAGTTTCCGCAGTATGTGCCTCCCCACATTATGACATTTATCTAACATCACATCGGTCAACTTCGCGAGTAGTGTGGATCCGCCATATGGATAGCTTTCTGATGAAGAGGTCCATACAGCTCGAAACATGTCGGGCCGTTCCTGATAAATTTTCACCTGAGTCCAAACCGCTTATATAAATTATCAGAGATGTATCACGAAAGTTTTAATGACATTAAATTGCTTTTATATTGACGTATTTCTACGTTACGGCCATTATATCATAACAACGTACCCTTGTCTGCTTCACTACTACTTGGATATAATGTAGTTGTAAACCTCATGTGTAGTGTAGGTATAATCGTATTCCACGTTGGATAAGCCAAGCTGAGCGATATTTTACCGCCGGGTCTGTCCCTTTTCAAGCAGATTTACGGATTATTTATAATGACGCGTGTGGGCTCCTGCGTTACTATGTACACCGACTTTATTGTCCAGTTTAGTTGAAGAGGTATTTGGAATTTCCAATGAGACGGTTTGTAACTCTAGTCGCTTTAAAAGAGTTGTCACAAATCTTATGTTACTTAATAGTATAAGAAAACAAGGTGGAAACTCCGGAATTGGTCTTTCGACGTCATCACGCTATGGATGTTTGGTTCTGTCAATCCGTTCCTGTGTTACCAGTGGTGTATCATAATACTACCCGATTCCCTTGGTACCTGTATGAATCTCATAAAATCGTAAGTGCTTTAAATCAATAGTTACGACATAATAAAATATTTAGTCAAAGAACATGTCAACTGTAATGCTTAAATGTTTTTTTGTACGACCGGCGGCAAGCATTTTTATGCTTATAATTATTTTGTTACTGTGACGTAGAAAGTCTCACTAGCCGGAGTGGCATACCTTGTTTACTTATATCATGCGTAAAGGTTCTTCCATAATTACAATCAAGGTCAAATCTTGTGACGCTTCAATTTCTGCAGCTTCTTTATGGTTGTTCTCTAATATTTCATAGCATTTGTGAGAAAACGTATACGTACATTGTAAGCGTTCAGAAGCTAAATCTAATACCCTTGTGAAAAAAATACTGAGTGTTGCGTTTCTTTCGGCGTTTCTTCTCAACAGTGGTCTCCTCTTATAAAATGCCGGTAGTGTACGGTGTTTAGTTATAAGTATTGCTAAGCTTGCTATTTACTATAATTATAAATTGTGTTTCTTTTAATAAAGTTAGTCTTTTGTCGGCATTCACGTTGTTTACTTGTCCCACTAATACCCCGCATCACAGTAGATTCAGATATGTAAAAGTGCTCTTCGAGCCTACTTACAGAATAAAGTCAATTATTTCATTATAAAGAAACATTAGTTCAAACCTTGATTATATTTTCATGATTTCACACATTAATAGTCAGATGATTATTGAAAATAAAGAAATATGAATTATATGACCTCGATTGCTTCGATTCATTTATATTTCGATAAGAACGACATTACTATTTTAAACCCAACTATTACAGTGAGTTGTATATACGTAAATTTGGTAGGAACAACCCCAATTTAGGAAACAGCGACACAAGTCCAATTAAGTATGCCGACGATCGGGCGTCTCGCAAATTTATTAACAGCTATTAACGGAATGGGCCGCTACTAGTGGAAAAGCGAGATTTTGCTGAGATCCCATGACATCAACTAGTGGAAGAGCGAGATTCTGGTGAGATCCCACGACATCACACTAGTTCACAGCGACTCTTCGTCTTTGTCGATACACTCTTGGCAGAGTGGTCGTGGCTGGTCATTCGTTGTGTGGCAAGCATAACCACACGGCGCCATTCTTCTCTCACAACGCGTCTGGTGCTCTCGTGCAGAAGGTGGTTTGTGGCCGTACACAAAACAAAAATCAGTACAAATGGCGAAATTAATGCAAAATCGCATTCTCTACCAGTCTACCACAGGGCCAGACAGAGATGTTTCCAGTGAGTGCAGAATTCAGACTACTAATGAGGAATCACCGCGAGGACGAGCAAACACGAACATAGTTTTGATCCACCAATTTCATCGTTATAGAGTCTTCGGTTTTGTATTGGAGAATACTTGTACTCTTATTCTATAACAATTGCTTTAGGTTACCTTCTATATCCAGCTGAAACCCTAACTTTTTTACAACGAGTTCATTTAAATTGGTTGCGGGCAGTGACAGTCGATGGGGATAGCGTCAATTTCCGAAATGAAACGAAGCGCTATTCCGGACGCGTATTTGCATTGAGACCGGATTTTTGTTTACATTCGGGTTAACATATGGTCGGTTTATTAGTCAACGGGTTAGTTTATAGAAAACACCTTTATTTTTCTTGAATAAAAGTAACTTATTATATCTGGACGAAAAAAAACATATCGGTTGGTTTTCATTTCGTGAACGACGAAAAATCTAAAAAACCGATAAACCGACTTTTGTGGTTGTGTGTTACGAAGAGTAGATAGATATACCTACATATATGAGTAGATACGGGTAGTGAAAAAGGAATTGATTCATGGCCCAATCACCAATAAACAAACACAACGTGAAACAAACTGTGTCATGACACAGGCAGCGTTGTATGGCTATGGAAAGCCTTATTGGAAAGCCCATGGCCTTCAGTCGATAAATCTTCGAATAACCAATCAACGCACGCTATTAAAGGGCGATCTGGTCAGGCCGGCTAAAATCATATGTACGTTTGAATACTTCTTTTAAAAAAAAATACACCTACAATATCACGTCCAGAAACCTGGTTTGTGGTTACAGATTTTTAAGTTTTTATTTTTTCTACACTTTATTTTATGTTGAATACACAGACAACGTTGAATATGTTTATATATATTAATAGTAAGTATTTCAGTTTCATTTACATATTTTGAATAGTAAATATATTAAATACAACACAAATTTTAATATTTATTTGTTATAAAAGTTGGAACATAAATAAGATTGTAATTTCTGAACGCACCCGAGAAAAAAATAAACAATTAAAAAGTTGGAAGTTTTCACGCAAACAAAGTAAATTTGTTCTGTGGAGAATACATACTGTTGTCTTACTTTATTTTTCTATATCGAAAACAAGAAAGTTAAGCCCAATTTGGAGTATTTATTCAATGCTAAAAGCCTGCATTAAAACGACAAAGGATTTGTTATAAATATTTGGAGACGAAAAGTAATTTACCGAAACTATTGGCGTTTTTAAAGAAGATAAAGCCGAAATAATCTTGTTCGGATCCCATCGTCCAATAACTTCCAAAGCAAGTGTTATGGAAAATACTTCTGAGTGGCAACTAATCCTTCCCAGAATGCCATTCTCCCACATTCACAACGAATGTGTCAAGTAGTTTCAAATACAAATATAATATAACAGTGCTTAAGAAAAACTCAACGATAAAATATACACGACGATAATACAAATTACGGCCATATTAATTTTAATTTTTAATATGTGTGCTTCTCTCGTATTTATTTGGTTTGGATTTGAGTGTGTTATGTTTTAAATTAGATTTGTTAAATAGAAAGCAAAATTAAATGTTTTTGTGCAAAATTAATTTAATTTTTATTTTTTCTTGTTTTTCTTGAATCTTGCATTTTCCTCGCTGTAGTGAGGTGAAAAGTTGTGTGTTCCGCATGGCTGCAAAATTATTTAGCTTCTCGTGTGTTGAAAGCCTCGCTACGCTCAGCTTTTAATTTCAACACTCGCGCCAAATAACAACTTTGCAGCCTTGCATAACAAATAACTATTTACATGCTATTTACTGAAACCATAAAATATTTTGGAATGCTATAACACAAACCTAACCTAATGTATAGATTGGCATTTTAAAAAATTCTGAAAAAGTTATGACTTCCGGGGAAAATTGTCTATGGAATGAAAATTCGATGAAATGAATCATTCGGTGAATGTGAAAAGAAGAGGTTTCCGTGGAATACAGATAGCAATATTTTTTAGCCAAACTCCGATATTTCATACTGAGCAAACATTTTAGCAGCGCGTCCCCAGAAGTTTGGATGTGTTTACTGTTGCAGCTTATTGACAATCCGTCATTGATGTTATTCGTATTTGGAATGAAGACATATATCGCTTTGATTACTTTTAAGATTAACTTAACGCTTTTAATGAATAAACGAACACGAAAATAAACAAATTTATATATGCCCTCAGAAGAATAAAACAAGTAGCATCCGACCAAGCCGCACTGAGTACATACCACGCCTACGTATCCTCAGTTCTGCGCTATGGTCTTCTGCTCTGGGGGAATTCTATAGACGTCGATCGAGCTTTCAAGGTTCAAAAAAAAATGCATACGAAACCTATGTAGTGTCGGTTATAGGGAATCTAATGTTATCTAATGTTGTACCTATTTATATGCATTTCATACACAACTCTGTTGTTCATGAATAAGTGATTGATTGATTGAATCATGCAAGCCACTATTTAAAAAACTGCATATTTTACCTCTTCCTTGCCTATATATATTGGACGTTTGTATTTTTGCTAAGCAACACCCAGATATTTTTAAAACAAAATTTGAAATGTTTAATGCACGTTCGAGAGGCGCGCATAATCTGCATTTTCCAAAGGCGTCCTTATCGACATTTAAAAAGAATGCGTATTATTCTGCAATTATAATTTATATTTATAATAAGCTACCCGACTATATTAGATTTTGTAATTTTTTTAGTTTTAAGACACAACTTAATAATTATTTATTGGACAGATGTTTTTATTATGTGAAAGAGTATCTTATGTCAGATAAGTAAGCAAGACAGTGTGTTACTATTGTTATTGTAGTTTTTATTTTGACTTGCTTATGTAATATTTGCTGTCGCTTAAATTGTAATAGGACATGATAGGCATATAATTTATTTGACATGTAATGATTAATTGAAATACTTAATTATTTATTGTTGTATGTAGCATTTAAATTAACATGATAATTGCAGATTACCTTAGTTTTAGATAGGACACGTTTTATTTATTTTAATAGTAATACATATAGTAAATAGTATTGACTCCTGTGCATATTTACACGTCGCGCCAGCGGCATAATATTTGAAACTTTTTATTATGTAACACCTGTTGTACCATTTTATGTAAATAAATATAATATCATTCATTAATTCATTCTTCCAATGATTTGTTGTATTAATAATTTACGTTATGAATAATTAAAATATGTGATGATATTTTTCGTTTATGTTTATGTCTAAAAAACCAGTCAAGTGCGGGTAGGATTTTCCGCACGAACTATGAAAGCATTGCATATGCATATTGCTCTAACAAAAAGATAAACATTACTCAGCGACAAACTTAACTATACCGTTGGATAACTGTTTTACTTATTTTAAATAAAGATATTTTTGACGATTTAATTATGAAGCTTTCAGACATTTCCCTACATTCGTAGTATATGGCAGTATTACTTGCCTAATTTCATAGTTTTAGGTAAACGGAAAATACTCTATTAATTTTGATTCCCTTGAGATTGTCGAAATATACGTTTTTCGGGGCATAAACGGCCGTATCTTTTTTACGTTAACTTAGAAGTTGATTTTTTTCACAGCTTGAAGGAACTGTAGACCTGAGTATAATGGTTTTAATTCAAGTCGATACCTCCACGCGTTCTCGAGATTTTTCCATTTGAGATCCGTACGTCCATACCGTTTGTCTGTGCATTTTGATTAAGGTGTAGAGTTTGTAAAGTTAGGTCTTGTAATGTAGATTTAGGGCGTGGAGAGATAGAAGCTGGGTTCTGCAAGAGATCTGACAACTTTTGGACAGTGCGTGTCATACGGTCTCGTCTTGGCACCACTTGTGATCATGGATTTAATGGGTCAGTAGGGAGAAAGCGAAAACTAATAAGAGATAGATAAATTTGTTCTTAGGAACCATGGCGTCGATTTTAGATTTTATAAAAACTGCTATAAATTTACCCTATAAATCTTAAACTTGGTAAAAATTCTGTAGGTAAGTAATCGCATGTCGTAAAAAAGATGCAGTTTCGATTAAATCTAAAATCGACGCCATGGTTCAACAACCCTATCTCTTATAGTTTGTGACATCTCACTACTGACCCATTTGGATTGAGCACCTGGTATATGAGAATGAGAATGAGAATATATCCGACATACTGCCATTATAAAGCCGAGGCATCACTAAATTTGGGATGTGGAAAGGGGACCTTTCCGTGGTAGGGGCGAAAGGGCGCGTGTTATTGTAAGTGCCTCCTCTAATTGACGCGCTCTGTTTTACGACTTCTGTTTTATTTTGATTATTGTGCTTATCTCACTTGAGGCAGCACTTCTATCGGTTTCTAAATGACAATTAAGACGTTGTTTCTATAGTACATTATAGGGTTCATAGTACAGACGCCGGGAAAGAAGAGCTTGCCGGGTGAGTAGGTATAGTGATACGAAGCCGGCAAGCCCTTTTTCATGGCTAAGGTACTCGTATGTATGGTATGTACATTGTAGGGTGCTTTTCTCAAACATATGCAATAAAATAAAATAAATACACCACTCAAAAAATATAATTCAGCTGTTTAGCCTGTTCATGAACACAGACGCCATGTTGAAAAAAATCACTTCCCGGCCTAGGCCTAATTTTGTATGAAATTCCTTAACAGTTATCTCAAGTTGTCCGGCACGAAACGTGATACTTTGAAGCCTGTTATAACGCATGTTATGACGACAACATTTCATTGCATGTTTGAGAAAAATAAGTTATAGATTCAGGGGTCATTCTGAGTCTCTTGAAGAGTATGAACGCAACATCATGTTCGAAACGTCGAGGTAATTAAATGAACACTTTTTGAACGCGATGCAGTCCCGGTTTGTTATAATAATGGAGGAGAATCGTGCCCGCAAGCACTCCAATTACTTAGTTCAATACGAGTACCTAGTCCTTTCTATACCTACCGACAACAGATGTCTGCAAGGGACGTCGTTTACAAACAATACCTACAATACATTTTGATGCTTGGACAGCACACTCCAATACTTTGCTTTCGTAATTAAAAAACCGGCCAAGTTCAAGCCGGACTAGCGAACGAAGGGGGCCGTGTTCAAATAAAAAAAGCGTTTGAAGTATGTGAGTCCCTTTAAGTAGTTAGTTTATTCTGTTTTTTAGTATTTGTTGTTATAGCGGCAACAGAAATACATCATTGCGAAAATTTCAACTGTCTAACACGGTTCGTGATATACAGCCTGGTGACACATGGACAAACTGACAGACAGACGGACGGACAGCGGAGTCTTAGTAATAGGGTCCTGTTTTTTACCCTTCGGGCATGAAACCTTAAAAATGGTGTCCCAATTGGTACGTGGATTGGTGACGTGTTAAATAATATCATCGCGAAAATCCCAGTAGAAAGTTCCGCTCGTTACAACTGTTACAAAATAGTTCCGCAAAAACATCGTTTCCCACTCCCTGATTCTGCGCGGAATTATAACTTGGCCGTCTTTTTTCCGAACTTCTTGCTCTATTGTCAACATGGCGCTTGTAACTTGTTTCGGGACTTTATTCTGTTTTCTTCCTGTCAAACTTCTGACTCAGAAAACAAATTAGATAACGATAACTACGGTTTGCGTCTTACTTGTATAATAAAAAAAGTAGTCTGAACTAATAAAATATTGATTCAAATGTCTAGTTTAAAGTATCCAAACGTAGGGTAAATAAATGTCCACAACAACATTACATCACTACACGCCAGGAAAGAAGGGTTTGCCGAGTGATTAGGGATAGACCGACCGTAGGGAGGCCGGATAGCGATACAAAGCCGGCAAGGCCTTTTCACGGCTATAAGGCATGTTTGTGACAATCATATTTTCTACACACCTATTTATTAAGGAAAAATACATTATTTTAAAAACAACCAATGAAAACCGCGGGCTAAAACTAATCTGTGGTTTTTATTCAAATATTTCAATTTAATAAGGAACCTCAAAAAGAGTTAGACTTGACCTATTTACGAAAAGGTAAACTCTCCTCAACTGTGAATTCAAACTTTCGTCTTTACATAGGCCCAACTAAAATAAAGGGCTTGTCAAGACTAGTTCCGAATTTCGGTCTACTAACCTTTTAATTAAAGTCTACCTACTATGTCTACATAGTGGTCAAAAATGTCTACATTTTTGACCTACATGTATATACTGTTTTTCAATTCAAGTATTAAAAATAGAGGATGTGCTTAACGGTCATAAATGGATTTTCTCAAACATGTAATGATAAGTCGTCATTACGTGCCCTGTAACAGGCTTCGAAGTATCACGTGTCAGGCGGAACAACTCGAGACAACTATAAAGGAATTTCATACATTTGAAGGCCTAGACTGGGAAGATTTTTTTTTAACATGGCTTCTGTGTTCATGAATTATACTTTTAGTGATGTTTTTTTATTTCATTGCATGTTTTAATATTCATTGCATATGTGTGAGAAAAGCACTATACATGCCTTAGCCGTGAAAAGGGCTTGTCGGCTTCGTATCACTATCCGTCTATACCTACTCACCCGGCAAGCTCTTCTCTCCCGGCGTCTGCAGTAATGTACTAATTACTGGCAACGACACATCTTTGGTAACTGACGTTGAAAGTCAGTGAACGTCACTGATGTACACAGAGAGGAAACATGGCTAAATATTCCGCAAATTTCATGATTTAGATTTAGATTTTTCGTCGACATTGCCGAAATACCTCTTGCTAAATCAGCAAGACGTGAAAGCCACAAAAGACAAAAAACGAGGAATTTTTACATAGTAAAGGCAAAACTATCCACAGTGATGAAAATTTATTTCGCAAGAAGAACGAAGGATTGAGCGGCATTCCGGTATTCCGGCATTCCGGTCAGTTACCAAAAATTTGTAGTTGCCAGTAAATAAATTAGTATCACTAAAAATACTATACCAGCCCGACAGCCAGTTGAGTCAGCGGCACAGGGGTGGGGTGCTCACCCAATGCTCATTGCTCATACCTTATTCCCCTTGTTCCAAGTATTTTGGAGGGAATGGAGGAAATTTAAGAAATTCGCAGACAATAGGGTAGTGCCGGTACACCCGTATATTTCTAGTAACTACCGTGTATAAAGTGCTTTATTTAACGTTGTACCTACACGTCGAGGAATTGATTAAAATGTTTCAGTTCTACGAATTGTTCGGAATGTTCTTTTGTTAAAGTGCTTTTTAACTTCTACGGAATATTGTTGCTGTGCTGTTTTTTTATTGGGCAAAGCCAATTAACGATACCGTGCTTACAAGGGGTCCGTTTTTACATGATTTAGTCTATGGTGTTCTATGGAAAAACTTTCGTGAAAACTTAAATTATATACGGTTTTAAAGATTTGCTGAATGTGACGTGCAGGGTTTCAGGGCGGGAATATATTCAATAATAATAAATTACTGCTGACGCTGAGAAAAAAGGTCTTGAGTAGGTATAGCTCGGCCGACCGTAGGGAGAAGGGAGCCATTTTCACGGCTAAGGCATGTATAGTGCTTTTCCCAAACATATGCAATGAAATAAAAAAAAAGCCACTCAAAAAATATATATAATTCAGCTGTTTAGCCTGTTCATGAACACATGCGCCATGTTAAAACTCAAAAACGGCTCGACCGATTTTATTCAATATAGTTTTCATTGAAAGTACTTACAAGGCTTCATTTTCATGAATTTTTCCATAATTGTTTGATCCGTGGTTGAAAGGTTAGAGGGGGGGGGGACGTTTTTTTTTATTTTCGGAGCGAATATTTACAAAACTGCTAGAAAAAAATGATGATTGAAGACCCCTATTATTTTTAAAAGACGACACCCCACACACTAGTGTTGAAACGAAAATAAAAATTCAGCTCCACTTTAGGTGATCGAGAGATACCCGAAAAAAAAGTTTTTTTATTTGTTATTATTTTACTATTCTGTCGGCGTGATACATACACATACTCATACCAAATTTCAGCTTTCTAGTACTAATGATCACGGATCTAAGCCGCGGACGGACAGACAGACAGACAGACGGACAGACGGACATGGCGAAACTATAAGGGTTCCTAGTTGACTACAGAACCCTAAAAGCGGTTAAAACTCACGTAAAAATTGACAGGATCGGCCCGACATGTTCGAACTCATATGGAGCTCTTTATCAGGGACAGCTATCCGTGCTGCTACGCGATTCGCGGCCCTCTGCACTGGTTTTCGCTCTCCTCACCGCCCTCAGCGCCCGCGCAAATAACGCGGTGGGAGAAGGAAATGAAGGGCTCCTGCACTGTCACTACTGGACTGTCTGTCGCTGTATTTTCACTACTACCCACTGATACTACGCACACTTGACTTGTTTGCACACGTATCTATGACATTGTCTGAATGCGCGATATTGTTTAACGCTGGAATCACAGGTTTCCATGCTGGAGATAGAGTAACCACCGTCTCGGTTGCAATTAAAATATGAATAGCTGCCGATGAAGAGCTTCATATGAGTTCAAAACATGTCGGGCCGTTTCCCAGACAATTTTAAGAGTTTAAACCATTTTTATAATTAGAGAAGATATCTCACGATAGTTTTAATAATATCATGTTTTTTACATGGATTATATATTTCGTATCTATAGATTTTGCATTTTTACTTCCAGTCCTGTTCCCCAATGCATCGCTTCTCACTGCACAACATGAGTTTTCATTCCTTTTTCATGGAAAACTTCTCTCCTACCTTTTGAGCGCTTATTGCTGTTTTGGGATTTCTTTTCGACGGGATTTTTCAAGATTGTAGCGGAGATGATAATTTATATCTTTATGTTTTGCGTGACAAAATGTAAGTAAGTGTAGAGGTATTTTCGATAGCGATATCTTTTCAAACTATTTGAAGTACCAAAACTAAGCTCGAAAATATTAAATTGAAAGCTGTTGTTGAAGGACATTTTTGAGATAACATTTTTAAGATGAAGCGACTCATCTGAAAAAAAATATTATAAATTAAAGCCCGCTTTTTTTCTTTTTTTTTATTGCTATATTATTAAGGTAAGTAATTAAAAAAAATCTAAAATCATTAAAAGAAGTTGAATAGCATTGTTTTAATACGTTTTTTAAAGTGTAATATTTTTTTTATTAAATGGTATTGTTACTGTAACATACTGCCTGTTTACTAAAAAATAACTCGGGTTAAATGTATATTGCCTACAGAAAACCCCCATTGGAAAGTTCTACTAATTGTACTCGTTATTTGTGCTTCAATGGTAAAATTATGCAGTATATTTTATGTTCAGTGTCCATGGCAAATGTCAAATTGCATACGAAAATTGACAGCTACGTTTGATGCTAACTGTACATATGCCTAACCCAGCACGAGTTAACGTGAATATACTCGCTAGCGATAGCATAAATAATTGGCAACGCCCCTTGTGGTTACTTTGTAAAACTACAATTCTCCATACAAATCGCTTACGCAGTTGCCAGCGAGTGCGGTCACTGAAAACTCAAGGTAAGGGCACTAATCTAGACTGAGCTAATTAGCCATTCGAGTTGAGGCAGATTACAGATTATAGTACATTGGCTTTATGAAACTACGAAGAAACGATAAGCGTAGTTTATTTGGAATTTTCAAACAAAATGGGAACGCTAAGAAAATAAGTTGATCTTGGTTGATAAAAGACTTATCGTTTTAAGAAAATTTTGCTACTTACAACTTTTTGTATGTACCTACATAGTTTTTACATTAATACAATTTAGACGGGCCTACGGGCCCCTGGGAGGACTCGGTACTGAGTACTAAGACGTTACGAACGAAATATTAGCGTTTAGGACTTGATGTTTTAGGTTTTTCGGGAATTGAATAATATGGAACAGGTATACTAGAAGGTCCTCGCAACTTCGTCCGCTAAATTATTAATTAAAATAATAATATTGCTAATCTGCGATATAATAACGAGCCAGTTAATTTGTGCTAACCCGTTATACTTATTTCCTTATTTTTTCATGCATAGATGCATTTGGTAAGTTGTAGGACTATAAATGCATGTATGCATTAAAAAATACGCATGTATTTCCGCAAAGAAACGCCTGATTCATGTAATTTTAGTCGCTAATTATTATTTTTATCCATATATTTGGATGTCCTTCGTCAACGTAGAGGACCACCAGTATGACTACAATATTTGAGCTTTGATCTTTGTATCAATGGTTATCTTTACCTACTTAAAGAAAAATATTCCGTCAAGCTCTCACCATACAGACACGTTTGCATAGATACAAGCGTGAGTATAATACGATTCATCAGTTCTTTTGTATCGATACAACAACGCGATTGTGATCGTGACAGGTGACGATGCGTTTCTGGGACGCGCCTTTGGGCCTGCAACCTGGCTGCAGAAAGGCAGTTCGAGGGCAGTTTTCTGCAGTTGGTGTATCTGCATCAAAACTGCAAAGCGACTGCGCAGTCCGCTTACAGTTGCCGTGCAGTGCTGTCAATCGCACGACTGCAAGCTGGCTGCATGGTCGTAAATGTCGTAATGCAGTCGGACTGCTTCTTTGTTTGTCACTTACTAGTAGTCCAGTATAATAACATCAAACAGTCCCTCTGTTTGTTTTTTGCCCTTCAGTGTACTTAGTGTGATATCCCGCAGTGAATTAGATTTGTTCACCATATTTGTAAAGGGCGCCATCGAAATTGAGTTAGTATGAATTTAATATCAGGGGTGTGAAAATACTTTGGATCGGTTTATATACCTATATTTATACGGCCGTATTACGGTAAAAAGTCGTATCTCTATATGAATGTCATAGTAAGATACGCCCTTTTACCGCAGCACGGCAGTATATTAGTTTTTGTAAGAGGGGATCACTTGCCGTGATCCGCGCTAATAGCCTACGCACCGTCACGGAGATGCCACGGAGAGCGAGAGATCCGAACGCGGCGGCCATACGAGTGAGCGAGACACACGTACCACACCTAGGGTTACCATATCTCAGGATTTGTCCTGAGATTTCAGGCTTTTTCGACTTTTCTCAGGATTGCGGCCGGATTTTGCAAATTTCGTGATATCTCAGGATTTTCAATAAAACACAGGTTACATTTTATAGAGTTGACATTTTGTAATGAGACTTGTACTTGTTCAATTACCCACGGAGATATCACGCCCGTAACAATAACAATGGCCTCAGTCTTCGTTCGTGCACAAGAAATACTATTCGCAGTGTTGGAATCGGCAAATATAGACTTAACCAGTTGGCTGGTGCAATCCATAGATTTAAATGACTGGTGATGTTTCACTGTGTGAAAAGCTAAAGTGGCCTCAGCGGCGGATATTTTGTCTGTCAGTCCAGAACTTTGTGATTGAAATAAAGAGTCGATTTTTTTGTTACTTGAAACAGTTAAAATATTTTTTTTTATGTTTTTTGAAAAATAATTGTTTTATGTAGATTCTCTACCATCTTTCATTATCGGAAAACGACCAGCCACTTTGAGGGCGATGTGCATGTGACCTAGATCCGCAGAGTATAAAACGATAATAATACGTTTTTGAGAGAAAATTCTCAAACTGTATAAAATCTCAGGATTTTTCCATGGAAATCAGGCCTTTTCTCCGGTCTTTTGATTTTTTCATCTGGTAAGCCTAACCACACCACTTACACTTGTTTACACAAATAACTAATTTTACATAAAAAAACTACCGTGAGTCTCAGACATATTAGTACATTACGTAACAAGGGTGGTAAACGAGGAATTACAAACGAGTGTCCATTAGAAGCCAGAAGCCGAAGGCGAGGGCTTTAATTACACGAGTTTGGAATTCCTTTACCACCAGAGTCACATACGACGATTTTCATCACACTTTGGAGGAAATAAAACAAAGTAATAAATAGTAGTCAATACCAAAATTACTTACCACCCTAGGGCGTAATATACGACTTACCGCCCTAGGGCGTAATATACGATTTACCGCCCGGTTTGCTAGTATGTAAAACCTTAAAGTGTGATAAAAATTACTGACCGCCCCAGGGCGTAATTTACGACTTACCGCCCGGTTTTCTAGCATGTAAACCCTTGTTTAGGCGAAAGTGTGATGAAAAAATACATAAACCCCCATAAGTGCCCCCAGGTGGAGAACGGTTTTGAATACTACTTCGGTGGTTAGTGTGGACGAGACCTTAGTAAATGACATAGCCCGCAGGGTTCGGTTGGCCGGCTCTCCTGATGATGACTCGCGGACCGATTCGCAACATGTCGAGCGATATTCGACTTCTACGACGTGAGTAACCAATTAAATACTATCGTGTTCTGAAAATCAAAAAGGAATAACCTTCTATAGTCTTGCACTTTCTCTAAAAAAAATATATAACGTGTATAATCCGAGCTACAAGCTCATATAAAAAGGGGACGTTTTCTTAGAACTGTAATATAGGCCGTGTAAAAATACATTCAATATTTCCGTGTCACGCTTGACCGATAACCCTTCAGGATTTCCTCACAAAGATTGGAAATGAAATTGTACATATTCCTTTTTGCAGCGCTATGACAGTTCATGGGGACAGGCTGTCAGTCCCGATGAAGGGGATCCGTTTGACTGGTGCCGTAAGGCATAAGCTGAAGCGTTAGCGTACGGCTTGGGTGGACGCTTAAAGTGAAGAGGTCGGTGGGACGGGCAGCGTGGTGGGCTAAACGCAAATATAGAGAACAACTAGAGGGCGCCCGCAACTTCGTACGCGTAATTTGTTTTATACCGTAGTCGGGTAAAAAGTTTTCTATAGCCATTTTTGGATGTCCAGCTATTCCTGTA
The DNA here is from genome assembly GCA_947623375.1 of Apotomis capreana. NCBI lineage: Eukaryota > Metazoa > Arthropoda > Insecta > Lepidoptera > Tortricidae > Apotomis > Apotomis capreana. Next base: position 37,214,594 of record OX392500.1, read on the forward strand.
CCAAAACTGGTTAAAATCCATCCAGCCGTTTCTGCGTGATGAGAGGACAAAGGAAATTATGAAAATAGACGGCGCTAGGCTGGCATGGCGCCACACGTCCGTACAAAACAAATGACGATCCTGTATCACGCCATTACGATTTTTCCTGAAATCATGACCCCCTCTCCATTTTCAATACAAATAAATAATAGTATAGAAGTGCATTCAGGAAGCCTGCATCTGTTTAACAGGAACGACGCACGCCTGGCTTAACACACAAACTGGTCCGCTTTATTGGGAAGCTTTACTGATGATGATTAGGTAATAACAGTGGTTGCTACGCGTGTCACGGCAACAACCGATTGTTGTAGCTGAAGCGTTAGTGCGCTGCATACGCAGGTGTGATAGAGTGCACTGAGGACGCTCGAATCGAATGCAATTTGACAACAACCGATCCTATTGCGGTGCACATTTGCACAATGATTCGTACTGAGGTTTTGTCCGAGCAATTCTTCAATCGTAGTTGGCTACGCACACGCATGCAACGGTCGGTCAGTCGATGGCCTCTATTGTAAGCTGATCTTTAAGAAAGGTTTACTTTTTACACCTAGGTGCTGTTTCCTAGAAGTTTAGAAAAGTCTGACTGTTGACGCATCCGTAGCGTCCACCTCGTCATCATGCATCGCTACGGGTTGCAATAAACACAGTCAGATGGCTTTCCAAGATCAAGAAAACTCTATGAAGAAGATTTCGAAGATTTGAGTAAGAAGGCTGTATGGGAGCGCTGCCGGGACAGTAACCGTTGACTCCACAGGTTGACTCCAACTGGGAATTGAGCTGAATGAACGCAGTGAAGCGATCGACAGCCCGCCCGATCGGCGTCCCTACACCAAATCATCATCAATCATGTAGTATTCTATTGGAACTAAACTCCTATGCCTTAGACATTTGCCTTAGACCATGCCCTAGGGCCACCAAGAAAATTGACAACGTAAACACGTCCCGGATTCGCTAAAGGGATAATATAATTTGTAGGGTTATCCCGACGGCAGTTACCGAGTCAAATGCGGACGGTAATGTAAATAGCCCGCTGCCCACAGCTGGGATGGAAGACGCTAAGTTTAGGTGGGGTAAGACCAACATAGTTTATCGTCTAATGGGGTGAGACTATCAGTTATTTATTGGACTGTGGCAGTCTTAGACAGAAATGCGGACGGTAATGTAAACAGCCCGCTGCCCATAGGTGGGATGGAAAACGCTAAGTTTAGGTGGGGTAAGACCAACATAGTTTATCGTCTAATGGGGTGAGACTATCAGTTATTTATTGGACTGTGGCAGTCTTAGACAGAAATGCGGACGGTAATGTAAACAGCCCGCTGCCCACAGCTGGGATGGAAAACGCTAAGTTTAGGTGGGGTAAGACCAACATAGTTTATTGTCAAATGCGGTTAGACTAACAGTTAGTTATTTATTCGTCTGTGTCAGTCTTCTTCAGTTGAAAACTGGCGAGAAGCTGCGCAGGGTCGGGACAAGTGACGTGCTCTCGTTTCGGACGAGTGGCAGTCTTGATGATAGTCTAACCTCACCTTACCTTATATGTATAATTTTACATAATTCTGTAATTGCATTGAAATCCAAATTATCCGGTCATGAAGTTTCAAATAATTTACGGACCCAGTGATATTTTTGTACTGTTGAGTTTCTTTCGGTTTTCTACTCAATAGCGGTCTCCTCTTGATATACCGGTTGTAGTGGCCAGTTCGCGACTACACTTGTAGTTACGGGTAGTTGTAATCCCACCAAAAACATTTCATGTAAAATTGACGGCCAAGACTCACATTCTCATAACGCTTTCGCTGTAAAAAAGTTATCAGATCCCAGGAAAAGCCAAGCCCCTAAGCCCCGACTTTACTAACCCCACCACCTTGGTTTAAAAAGTATGGCATCAACTGGCTTCAAGCCCCTAAACCCGGAGTTTACTAACCCTACACCTTTGTTTCAAAAGTATGGCTTGGCCGTTTCATAGACTACCGTAAATAAGTCCAACGGACCGTCTGGCCCATATGGTATCAAGAAACTCAGTTTATGTCTTTGATAATATATACTTATAAACTTAATTCCTTACGATATGGGCCGGACAGTCCGCTAGACTTATTTACGGTAGTCTATGAAACGGCCAAGCCATACTTTTGAAACAAAGGTGTAGGGTTAGTAAACTCCGGGTTTAGGGGCTTGAAGCCAGTTGATGCCATACTTTTTAAACCAAGGTGGTGGGGTTAGTAAAGTCGGGGCTTAGGGGCTTGGCTTTTCCTGGGATCTGATAACTTTTTTACAGCGAAAGCGTTATGAGAATGTGAGTCTTGGCCGTCAATTTTACATGAAATGTTTTTGGTGGGATCTCATTTCTTTTTGTAAGGTGCTTTAGTTTTTTTATTTTTTTTGGGCTGTAGGGTTTCTTGAGCGTCAACTGAAGTAGACAATTGTGTATTTAAGAAATACTTAAGTTTAGCCCCATATATATATACACTTTTATCCCCTATTATGGGAAACCCATACAAACTTCCATCCCCTTATTTAAAGGGTGGGGGGTGATTTTTTAAAAGTCCTACAATATGTATTTGATTTATAACAATGAGTCCCTATAGGTTTCAATTTTCAGACCTGTAGTATCAAAATTTGCGGAAGTTTCATACAAACTTCCATCCCCTAGTTTAAGGGGTTGGGGGGTAAACGTTCCAAGTTTTAGAATTATTTTGTTGTTTGTGTACTAATACTAGCTTACATACCAAATTTCAGCTTTCTAGGTCATCGGGAAGTACCCCAGAGGTTTTGATACGTCAGTGAGTGAGAGGCAAAATCGGCGTATTTTAGGTACCTATAAAACCTAAAGTATAAAAGCTAGATCAATTAAATTTTGTACATTTTATATGTTTGCTAACTGCATTTTAACCTGAGAATTTGGGCACTCTAGTGTTAACTGGGACGAAACTATGATGGTTTGAATATGAGACGAAACGGTTCGAGAAAAGGTAGGTAGTGCCCCCTTCTTTTTTGTTCGTCTTGGCGGGGGCACTACCGTGCCCCCAGATTGATGGAGTGCGATGAAAGATAGTTAAAGTGCATAATAAATGGATAATGCATAATGAAATAATGCATAATGTATGGCTATTTTGAATAAAAAAATGCTCTTGAGGCCTACTTGTATAATAAAGTTTTTGATTTTGATTGTTTGTTTTTGGGCCCTCAAGTGTGAAATAAAGACTATCCAATTGGCGGCCCAGATTTTCTTCAAACATAATTTAAGTGCCAACAAAACAACCCGCAAACCGAATTTTAATTGGTCTCTGCGTTTGAGAGCATTCATGCCACAAGCAAATACAAACGTAAACAGATGAAAATACAACAAATCTAAGTACTTATGTCTAACTATCCAGTTTAAAATCACAACTCCTTTTTTTTGCGCCGATGAAAAAATAGCTACAGTTTTTTTTATGATACGACTGTATTGTGACAAACTAACAATAGTTACCTTCTGAAGTTTTTACAGTATCGTACCGTAATAGACTGAGAGAGCGAAACGAATTTTTGCATTCGCCAAAATTTCTTTCGTATGTTCGGATTTTTGGATGTTGAAGGTTCGGATTTCCGAATTTCCTGACGAGAACTGAGGCGAGAGCATACATGCAACGTTCTTAACCAATTCTCATAAAATAGATGAACAATTGGTGTTCGAGAACGCTTAGTAGGGCAGGAAGGAAATCAATCGGGGCTGGGGATAAGATTGAGCGCATTTCCCGCGAAAATATCCCGGCAAACATCCCGCCCTGCGTAATGGGCGGTGACTCACGAAATTCCGGTTGCTATGGAATATTGTGTATGATATTAATTTCAATCTACATGGAAATAGCCTGCTAGTGTCAACTCTTTCAACACTGTGGTAAGGATACAGTACACTATTATATAATTTTAAAACTTTTTAATCACTTTTAAGATTTTTTACGATATAATCCTTCCATAAAAACTGATTTTCGATACAATTTTATAATAGTACTAGCTCGTGCCCGCGACTTCGTCTGCACAGGATTAGTATTTCGAGTAGCTTATAATAGCGTGGGGTAGAAAATAATTAACATTATGACGGTAAAATTATCACATATAAATTAACTTATCGTCATATTTTAGACCATTCACACAATATCTTTATAAATTGTAGCCTATGTGTTATTCTGATGTATAAGCTATATGAATGTAAAGTTTCATGAAAATCATTCAGTAGTTTTACGTGAAAGAGTTACAAATATCCATCCATACTTACAAAATTTCGCGTTTATAATATTAGTAGGGATAGACAAACCAACAAACACAATTGCGCTTTTGCGGTTGCATTCTAGCTACCCTCAATCCTAACTCAGATATGACTACATCTCACTCGAACACATAGCCCTGTTTCTTTCCCCCACCAAACTGCACAGTATAACAATCAGCAAATGCTATTGATATCTTGTTACGAACCGGCATCTCCATAACACTAACTGTAGTTTAAGTGAGGCACTCAGTTAGATTAGCGTCCTTTGATACGGAACCGGCCGGTTGTACTGTAATCGCTCGCTTGTTTACTAAACTGTGTTTTGAGCCCCACGGGTGGGGCCGCAGTGTGCGCGGAACTCTTTTTACAAGCTTTTATTTAACTTGCATGTATGTTATATGCAAGCTTTTATTTTACTTGCAGTGTAACTATGTATGGTTGTTCGGGTTTGCAACGCAATTTTGAAGCAGATATCTTCAACCGATTGAGCTGAAATTTTGCATACCTACTTAACTTTTATGACAATACAATAATATAGGTACCATGGGGCTGCTCTGATGACAAAGCTGGAACGTGGCCCAAGAAACTCTGATAGTATAGAAAACGGGACTTTAAAATCGTCTCAGTGAGCAATTGATGGATGCTGTAAGAAAAGTACAGGTAGGTTAAAGCTTGTCAAAAATGTTTTTTTTGACATAAACTTATTTATTCTTATTGCTTAATTTGTTTTCTTTGGTAATACGTTTATTTAAGATTAAAATTATTTGTATAAGCTTTGTAATGGTCACTCACATAAAATAAGAGCACATAGGTATTAAGATGTATCAAACGAACCCCAAGGGATAGTATTGCGTCGTTTCGATACAGAGTTTCTATAGCCATATTACGGCTACGTAATCAAACCAGCCCCTCTAGCACAACTTTGACACGCCTCTTTCTCGCGCAAGATATGCTACCTATCCCTTTCTGTACTGTATCGCGAGAGAGTGACGGGCGATGTTATGTCGCGCGTCTTTTCTTAATCAGAGAAACTTAATAAATCACTTATTTTTTCAAAGAATTTACAAAGCTGAGTTTTAATAATAATATAAATGCCCGGGATTTGAAATCTCCACCCTCACTCCCAAACTCGGTACAAATAACGAACAAAATGTAAATAAACTCTTTTGGAAAATTACTTTTCAAATAAAGTGACCCGAATAATTCCCGACAATAGCAATAAATCGTGCCGACTGGGCGGTCACGGAATAAATTATATGCGATGTATTAATATTCCGAACGGCGTTAAAAAACATGTTATCATCATGAAAATTATGAAAATTTTAAGCTGTGAATTTGATTTGTGTACTGGTTTTTTCACTTGATTATTTTACTTACACAATTACTATTTTGAAAAGGACTATTACTTTCTTAAATCATAATAGCAATTCAGATACTTGTTTTAATTTCACTGTGCTAATGTATGATTGATCTATGGATTAGCTGACAGATATACATAAATGTAGATCTTATTTAAATACTTATCGTCGGGGATAGTGCAAAACCGCGTAAATAACAGCTGTCGACAAAGTTCTCGTTTCAATAAAATACTTTTCATCACAATTTCTCCTAAACAAGGGTTTACATGCTAGAAACGCGGGCGGTTAGTCGTAAATTACGTCCTAGCATTTGTTTGAATATTCATCCGTAGGTATCTACACTTGTTACTTACGCGGTATTGCACTATCCCCGACGTTAGACATATTTTCGCCCTCTTTACAATATTGTGCAAAATAGGTAAACCCTGATGATCATTAGAGGGCTTTTTGTTTATTGATTTAAATATAATTGTACAATACAAAATACAAACGGCGTCTGCGTGACTTAAGGCGTTTAGGCATTATCTACCAGTCGGTTAAACAGAAACATATAGTCGGTGATCGTTGTTTGTGTAGGTTACTTTTGAATTAATAATCCCTACTAGATTTTCACAACTTCCACCCGCTTCCTCAGTGACCCCACCCCGCTGAGTCATCGGGTCTACTAATGTTGCCAGTTTTTGTATACATGGCACGCCCAAGCCCGTCGGGGCAAAATCGACAAACGGACTTTAAAATGTGCTGTACATTCGACCTTTTGATCGGTATTAACACTCCATTATTTGAAATAGTCGGTCTATTTTGCGTTATTTACTTATTGAGGCGGTTTTGCCTGAATAATACACTGTTTCGCTCCGTCAAATAAAAAGCGCTACCATTCTTTTCCCTATAATATAAGTTTTTTTTTTAATTTGAAACTAACCAGATTGACCCAGGTAACACCAGCACGTATATGCTAGCATAACTGTGACACGCTCTGTCACACGACAATAATACCAGTCACTTTTCTTTCATAACTGTGCGAGCAAGACAGATAACGCTGAGTCGCGCGCAAGCAAAGTCGCCACAAGGTATGCTAGCCCTGCTGGGCAACGAGCAAAAAAAACGTATTTTTTATCTGAGCGAATCTTGCAGAATTCTCACTCATCGTTCGCCTGAAACTATGTTGTACGTCCAAATACAGTACAATTCAATTTCGGCAGTTGTTTTAGATACACATGGGAATATTTTCAGGATTTTTGGCTTTTAAAAAGCTTTGCAGACTAAAGGATAGTGAATTGATGGATATTTTTGATGGGTATTTTTTGTCGAATCAATTTCTTTTTAATCTGAAAGGATATCTTTATGACTTTAGTGCCCGCAATTTCGTCCGCGTATTTTTTTACCGTAGACGGGTAAAAAGTTTCCTATCGTTTGATGTCCAGCATATCCCTGTACCGAAATTGGTTAAAATTTGCCCAGTCGTTTCGGCGGGATGAGGGGACGAAGAAATCACGACTAACAGATGGCGCCACTGTGCACCTGAACAAAAACAAAAGACCGTCCACTTCATCGGCTCTGTGAGTTACAAACCTTGCGAGTTTGTTTCATAGTGAATTTGTAATTTTTATGTTTTCAACCATAAAGTATCGCCACAAAATCTTAGTTTCTTAGTTCATTATATCTAAAACAGTCGTAAAACTAGCTTGGTCCTGATTTTTTTTGCATTTTTTTACTTAAGCCTTACGGCCATAAAGGGATTTGGCAAGTTCAATTGCCTGCACCTCTAGCACAATGTGACTCTTTCTCGAGCGAGAAATATTACCTATCTCTTTCTTCGCTGTACTGTGAGAGAGTGACGGGCGATGCATTGTCGCATGACGCGAGTCGCGAAGCGTAGTTGTGCTGGTACTGTAAAATTTTGGAAATGAGACTTAGCCAATGTGAAAAGCCTTTCGTCATGGACCCCCTGAAAATCAGCGTCGTTGCACTAAATATTTGACCCGACATATGCTGAGTGGGATCCTTTTGATGTGGCATGTGTGATTTCAAAATAAACATTCTTTCTTTCTTTCTTTCTTTCTAGACAGTTTTTTGTAAACTACGACGGTGGCAAACAAGTATGCGGCTCGCCTGCAATACCAGGAGCATCACACGCGCGTTGCCGACCCTTTAATAACCTATTTACTCCTCTCTTGAAGTTCCCTTAGGGCCTTATCACACACTTGCGAGTTGTCAACATGTTTTCTATGCAAATTAAATTAAAATTAAATTATTAGATATCGGACAACCTCACACAAATCGATCTAGTCCCAAATTAAGCTCAAGAAGGCTTGTGTTATGGGTACTAGAAGACGATATATATACTTATATAGATAAATATATACTTAAATACATAGAACAACCATGACCCAAGCACAAATATTAGAGTTCATCACACAAATATTTGCCCTGGCCGGGATTCGAACCCGGGACCGCCGGCTCAGTAGGCAGGTCTACAAACCGAGCCAAACGCGTCGTCAAAATAACACAGTCGTGGCGAACTCGCTGCGTGATCGCGTTCATACAAAATTCGCCCGCAAATCGCAAGTGTAATAAGGCCCTTAGCCTTTCAATTGTGGAATACGCCCCTAAGTAAATCACCAGTTAATCAGAACGGGCGACTTAGGGAATCTGTTCTCTAATAAATGGCCGCCTAATAAGTCGCGTCGATACGTCCCGCGGCGCACTTAGGCCGGAATTCCGTGTGAAACAAATGACTGTTAACAGCGTTCCGACCTAGTGATGGGAAAAAAGTGTTTTTGTAACATAGGTAATTTTATTTTTAATACCACTTCACCTTAAATCCAATGCTTCAAAATAAAACAGATCAGCAAATTCTCTGCCCTAAATTGCGCACAAGTGGTGCAGAAACTGCATTTTATTAGAATACAATCGACTAATCATCGCTACAACGGGTTACAACGTGCGTCGATTTTGCCGGAACAAAGGTGGAAGGCGCAGCTCCAGATGTGTAAATTTTCTGCTTAGCCCTAAGGATAACTGGTAGAGAATGCCTCACGACATTGAGTCCTCCTTTTGTACGATAAGCTTTCTTTTGTGAATATATACGAAATAATCCGTTCAACTTGTTTCAATACAATTTATAAAAGCTGTGAAAAAAAAGGTTCATTTGTCCAGTAATCGACGGACTAAATTGCAGGACTCCAAATTATGCCTAAAATGCCATTCATACATAATTTAAGAGCTTCGCTCTTGTCGGGTGAGTAATCCCCACTCTTCCCTATTTCTTGATAGTGTTTTGGCCTGCTGATACGACATAGTGCCCACTTTCTCTTTCACTTGACTAAAAAACGTAATTCTTGGTCTTCCTCTGCCTCTTTTCCCTTCCACTTTGCCTTCCAGGATGTTCACAAAGAAAGCATCATGTCGCATCACGCCACGCACCAACACGTCACGCATCGCGCCCTTAATGTATTTTTGGAATAATACATTTCACTGTTTCCGTATATTGACGTGACTGGCCTTTTGTTCTGTTACAAATAGTTGAGTGAGCGAGCGAAGCGTTTCCGTTTCAGCTTGGCCCAAAAATATCCTATGTCAGGTGTCAGGATTTCCACCTGTTCTCACCTAGAGATGACAATTCTCAACCGATTCTCATGAAATTTTGTGAGTACTTACATTCTATAACTAATTTATTTATTTATTGTATTACAGATTTTTTGAAAAAAAAAATATGAAAAATTTAATTCCTAAACTAACTCGTTGTATTAGTAGTAGTTTCTGTGAGTTACGGGAAACGATACAATATTATAGCGACAATGTCGCTTACAACTTGCAAATTGGATTAGTTGTGCATTGTGCCAGTGACCTATAGTTTGTGCGAGCTGGATCTAGGGCGCAGGATGTAATGCCTGTGTCTTTCTTTACAATAACGGTACCGTGCGACCAGCGGGGCAGCCTTGTGATTGTGACTCCTCTGGTGTTGCAGGTGTCTATGGGCGACGGTAATCGCTTTCCATCAGGCGATCCGTTTGCTCGTTTGTCCCTTTGACATAAATAAAAAAAAAACATAGATGGGAGCGGAAGGTCTTGTGTCTCGCTCACCCTATGGCCACTGCTCGCCGCTCCCCTGGTTGCACAAAGCCGTGGCCGAGCCGTATACCTACGCGGATCTATGAAATGCAAACGGTATTTTTTTCTGGATATTACCGGTAATTTATTGGTGACCCGGTCATCTGTTGGTAATCCGGCAATTTTTCGGTAATCCTGTAAGTTTCAGGTATGCCGGTAAATTACTGGTAATCCGCTATTGCAGTAAATTACCGGTAATCCGGTATCCCGGTAATTTTCATACAAAAATTAAGCCTAGGGTACACTAGGCGACAAAAACTCGTGATACGTGTCACCAGCGACGTCAAGTGCGAGCCGGAGCTTTCGACATCTTCTTTACGTGCCATCCTCCACGGATGTTGTCAGCGACACCCTTATTCGTGGTTTTTCTACCCGGGGACGCAGCGTCGACTCCTCTTCAAATACGACGCAGGTGGCATATTTAGTTTGTCGTGCACCCTGCCTACTGCATTACGTATGGAAGATGTATGGAAGAGCGCAAACTTAGTAATACCCGCACATTTTGGGTACGGAACCCTAGTAATCAATACGTATATATTAAACATAATTCAGGGTCATTAAACAACAGTCTAGGTACTTAATAGAATCATGAGATATTTCAATTTCGACGTCATTATTGTGAATTTCACAGTTATAGGTATAAAATGGTAATTATTATTTCAGCACGAAAACGTTTTTGTTTCAAACATAATGCCTCATTAATTGAAAAGGATAAATTATTAGTAAAATGTATTGTGACTATTACGAGATCATTATTCTCTGATTTCACAGACCAAATTATTTTATCAGTGACGTTCGTTAAAATAAAATGGTTTTCTGAATCTCAATATAGATATATTTTTGAGTTTATTTTTCATTGCAGAGTTAATTATCTTCTATATAAATCGACAGCTTTGTATTTTTTTGCAAAATATTATATATTAATAAATAATAATGAATAATAAAATAGTTTATTTCAGACCAATGATCCATAAGATGTTAGTAACAATTTTAACTTAATAACTATGTAGGTAGGTCCTACCTACTTAACTACTACTACAGAAACAATATGACATATAAAAACTTAATAAACAGACACTTAATACCTAATTAATAATTTACTGTTTAAAGTTTGAATTAGGTTCAAATCTATTACCTATGAATTTATGTATATAATATTATTAAATTGGTGAAATGAATTTTTTGTCCTTTCATTACGCCTCTAAACGGCTGGTCAGGATGGATGGTTATGGAATTCTTTTCAACCCGACGACGGAGAATGAAAAAGAGATGGTTATGACTTTTTCTTCCACAAGCACGAAGTTCGCGGACACTAGTAATTTATATTTCTTTCCGCTTGTCCGCCCCCGCGTTTTAACAAAAAACATGAACTATCTTTAATTTTTTTTAAGACTTCGATATCACAAAAAAGTCGCATCCCTATTCGGCCTTGTGGAATTCGAAAAAAGAGCACCGTATTTTTTTTCTGCCAGCCTCATTTCGAGGAGCAAACAAGTGCGAAGCAGGGCCACTTGTGTTTTTCCCGCTTTTTTATCGCTGAAAGATTTTTTCTTAAAACGTTTCTTTTGTGTGGCATGAGCGTTCGTATTGTGTCTCTGATAATGTGTTGGACTATCGTTGTGCTCGACTGATTTTTAGGTATCGGAAAATACGTTTAACCCGTATTACGGACCTGGTTTTCTGATTATGTTGGCACCAGTGAAAGGCAATATTGATTTGCTTTGTTAGAAAAAAGGTTCCGTCGTGTTTTGTCGTTCTGTGATGCATAAATAAAAGCAAGGGGTGTTTTCTGAACGCAATCCAATTAAGAAAGTTTCTCATAGACGCAGGAATTCAATTCGTAATCCTGCTTTTTTCATATAACTAAATCAAAGAGTTTCACAGCAAAAGTGGGTTAATATTATTCAATAGAAAAGAATGTCTTGGGAAAGAGCTCCGAGCTTTATGGTAATCAATTGCACTAAAGGAATCTTCGTTAGATCTCAAATTGAAAAGCTAGGTATGTTCTATAAGTAATACAAAAACTGTTAACGTTTTAAAGCTGTTCAGAAACATTAGAACTATTTCTAGTCACTCTGGAAAAAATATATTATCTATTTAAATAAAAAACCGGTCAAGTGCGAGTCGAACTCGCGCACCGAGGGTTCCGTACACACTTTCCATCCTTAAGTGGTTAAGTTAAGTTTGCACCTGGGATGTATAGCGCCCCATACAAATGAGGTGCAAAGTTAACGCAACAAATCCCGTTTGTTGTATGGGAGCCCCCCTTAAGTATTTATTTTATTTTATTTTTAGTATTTGTTGTTATACCGGCAATAGAAATACATCATCTGTGTAAATTTCAACTGTCTAGCTATCACTGTTTTTGAGATACAGCCTGGTGACAGACGGACGGACGGTCTATAACAAGTTTGTTGTATGGGAGCCCCCCTTAAATATTTATTTTATTTTATTTTTAGTATTTGTTGTTATAGCGGTAATAGAAATACATCGTCTGTGAAAATTTCAACTGTCTAGCTATCACCGTTCTTGAGATACAGCCTGGTGACAGACGGACGGACGGACAGCGAAGTCTCAGTAATAGGGTCCCGATTTTACCCTTTGGGTACGGAACCCTAAAAACATTTAGTCCTAGGAGGCGCCCGCAACTTCTTCCGCATATTTTGTTTTTCTTTACCGTAATAAGCATCCTATAACCATCGTTGAATGTCCTATCCCTGTACAAATATTGGTTAAAAATTTGTCCAGCCATTTCCGCGTCATGAGAGGACAACGGAAATTATGACCAACAGATAGCGCCAGACTGGCATGGCGCCGGTCTCCCATACAAAACATATGACGATACTGCATCACGTTATTAAGATTTTTCCTGAAATCATGAGCCCTCTTCATAGAAAACTGATTTTCAATACTTATGTAGAATTTTATAATAGTATGTACCTATATATGTATGTATGTAACCACTTTATTGTACACAAAAACAAGAAATACATTTTAAAACAAAAAAAAAACATGTACAAAGGCGAACTTATCCCTTTAAGGGATCTCTTCCAGTTAACCTTTGAGTAAATGAGTGCTAAACACAAATGTAAACGGTAGACAACCAAAGCAACATGTACGATACGAAGGAGGATAATTTAACAATAATACTTACACGAGAATAATCATCTATATCTATACTATATATAGTATCGATATAGATAGAAAAATGAGATTAAGAATACATGCGACTAAAAGTACTTGTAGCGAAACTATAGATAATATAATATAACCTAAAACACCCTGGTCATGTGATATGTATAGCAAATGCTACTAAAACTGAACATAATACCAATAATTGAAATTCCTAGTTTCAATATTGGCTGAGATCCGGTTACTTGTTCCAAAAGATGAATATCTTTGTAATTTGTAATTTGTTTATTTATAATACAGTACATTGTGGGTTTACAGTATATATCCAAAGCACCCACAATGTTAGTTACACAAATAAGTCACATACATTCAGCAAAATAATACGCATACACACACAATTAGAATTAAAATTAAAATTTACAAGATTGCGATCCTTAATAAAAAAATGATACAAGTCAACTAAGTATAGGTACATCACATAAATTACAGCACATAATTATTTAAAAAAATGTCAAAATATTTTATTAATATGGACCATTTGTCAGTGAGCACATCGGCATCCTGGACTTCTTTCAAAAGAGTATTGAGCAAACCGAGTGCTCGAGGTGTAGGAGAGTTGCGAGCGTGGCGCGTGCGCGTGCCTTCCGGAAGCACAAATAACTGAAGCCGGCGCCGGACACCTATACGCATATAATTCATTGGCACAAAAAGACGCATAGATCCAAGTACCACTGGGATATCTATTTCATTCTTTAGGATCTTACTATACAGAATAAGAAGATTTCGCTTACGTCTATACTCTAGTGTATTACATCCCACCATGCCCAAGACAAATTTAGATGGATACAGCAGAGGGTAATATCCGTACACTTTCCTGTAGAGAAATCTACAGAACTGCCTCTGCACCCTCTCAAGCATAACTATGTACCTTGTTTGCCAGGGATCCCAGACAACCGAATTGTATTCCAATTTAGAGCGTACGTAGGCATTGTATAGTCCGACAACAACGCCAGGATTTTTAAATTGTGAGGCTACTCGTATTATGAAGCCCATAGTTTTACTTGCACTCTTACAGGTTGTCATAATATGTTTATGGAAATCGAGCCTGGTATCAAGCTCCAAGCCTAGATCCTTGATGCTGTCAACTTGGAGACGAAGGCTCTGATTTTCATCATACAAAGCTGAGAACCATCTCAACTGCACTCAAAAATTGTTCCACCCGTATGGGCGCTATGATGACATAGACAGACACACAGATACACATATTCAAATTATATCACCTCTCTTTTTTCTTCAAGGGTTAAAAACTAAACTAGAACCAAATAAAGTTAACCCATTATAGACTAGCGGTACCGTATGGGACCATTTATTTACGTGATTTAATTGCGCGTGATTGACCAAATTGTGGCGCGTAAGTTGGGCTCTCATTGGTTAAAGTTGATCTAGGAGACTGTCGCCACCATATTGTTTACCTAAAACAGTTCTTATTGATATCAGTTGCGTGTGATTGAAGGTCAAAGTTGGTGCATCGCAAATTTTGCGGAAAAATGTTTCCGCCGTTCAAGTAAGTTATGATATTTTATTTGCTAACAGATAAATAACCAATTTTATTGAAAAAACGTTTAATTTAGTAATGTGGATTTAGTTTAATTTATTTAAAATAGCGGCGGCAGGTATAAATATTACAGCTACCCTGATGCGTTAAAGTTGCTGGTACCGTACGGGATCGCTAGGCGGTTCCCGTGCGGTTTTTAAATAAAGTTTATGTTAAGTACTATTTTTTTTAAGTAATATGCAAAAGTGATTTAACATAATATCGAAAGATTATTAACGAAATATTATTTAAAAATATTATTTTATCGTATTAATGAATTTTTGGAGCATTTTAGATGTAGTGTACACGAGACATTGGCAATTTTATTGTCCTCTATAATTGCCAATGCCTTCGTGTACACTGCATCTTCTCAATCACTTATGAGGACCTTGAACCTGAAAAATATGATATTGGCAAAGATGATGCTGGTGCTGTCGCGGAACATCGCGAGTCCTTAGCAATCGGTGAGTTGCACCAATTTAATTGAATGAATTATAAATTATGTCTTTTTACTAACTGGCAACACAATAACCTATATTTTGGTCTATAGGAATAAAAGAAAAAAGTGGGTAAAAATGGCGGAAAAGAGGAGCAAGTGAATTGACGTGGAATGGAAAAAAGGAGAACGTGGGTGCTGGTGAGTGCTTGCTATTTTTTCTACCTTTGATTCTCAACAGTGGTCGGTTGCGGGACACAGCTTCGGTTTTATCAAAGTCCACAAACAATCATAGTACCTACGGTGTATGAGTCAGTCACAAGTCCACAACCGCTGGTTGTGAGACAATTCAGTTATAATTCGTCCAAGAGTTACGTTCAATACAATACAAGTAAGAGACTCGTACGGAACCAATGTGAGGCAAGGGTAAGACTATAGGGGGTTGGCAATGGAGGTCTTACGGGGAGCCTAGGGCTCTCCCACAATGTCTCGAGCAGGAGATTGTATACAGGCAGTTTGCATGTAGTAGTTGCTACTCGTCTCTACAACCACATAGGTTGTGGCGATCTCCGTGATGTCATTTGCTCGTTACGACGAGGCAAGACCGTAGCCGTGCAGAAGCCACGGGTCACTCGAGACGAATAACAATAAACGGGTCCGTAGTTTCTCACACAAGACTTCTGTAAGAAAGATACTTTGAATACAAAGCTGAGTCCCGAAACCGAATCATACTTGTAGATATTCAAGCTATAATATTATTGTCGTGTATTACATCCTTATTTATTAACGCCGCGACAGGTGCTTGCATAAGTAAATAATCTAATTGGCAGATAACTCAACTCCCCATGAGAAGTTGTATTACGTGAATCCTAACGACTGCCTCGGTCATGCCGCAATAAAAATACCGAATATAGCCAAGATACTTTGTAGATACCGCTATTTGTAATGCTTGGGTCTTATTAAGAAAGGTAGTCAATTGGTCTTCCGCCGGCACATAGCACAAACGTATCAAAAACTACCTCTTACTGGAGGACGTCCGCAATACTCGAAATATTCCCGAACTGACAGACGTGTAAGTGACTCCATAAGGTATGATAGTCCACCACACCATCTTCTCAAAACCACCTTCTCATCCTTTCTCAAAGCGACGAAGATGTGCGTACGAGAACTGCCAGCCTTGGTCAAGATTGGAATGCTCGAAATGTGATGGGGGATTATGTGCTGCATGCAATGCAACTACCAATTTCATGTAAAGTAAATAAAAAAAATGTTGTTGCTACATCCCGGAGGCTCATTTTATTAAATTAATCTAGTCAAACAAAATGTTCTATATATTATGTTGCAATTCTGGAGGCTGATTTATTAAATAAATAATAATAGTACCCATATTTGTAGCACGTTATTCATTTCATAGTATTTCCAAATCTTTACCTCAGTACGAGGCTAGCGGTACCAGCGTTTTTTTCAAAAACCAAAGATTACAAAAAGTTTTCATTGCTCAAATTTCGTTACATATACTCTAATAAACAACATATAAAAAAATTATGTAAATTGGACACCTCAAAAAAACTCAGTCTATAATGGGTTAAACTAAATCTAAAAATGGCCCCCGCGGCATAGCGCCGAAGATGCCCCTCTCCGGTCACCAGTAACATCAGTAACCCTCTTCGAGATATCTTTGAAGAGGCTTAATTGTATTCTAGTGGTATTCTACTTTTTTTTTTTTTTTTTGTCATAGGGGGCAAACGAGCAAACGTATCGCCTGATGGAAAGCGATTACCGTCGCCCATAAACACCTGCAACACCAGAGGAGCCACAAGTGCTTGCCTACCCGGAGGACGAAGATAGAATGCCTCTATGCTAGTAATTTCACCGGCTATCTTACCCCCACACCGGAACACAACAATGCGAACATTGCTGTTGAACTTCCACTATCTACCGTCGAGTGTTGTCCACATACAATTTTGACAAAATGGTAGAACAGGATGAAGAAATTAGTAGAAATTGGTAGAATTTGAAATGACAAATAGGTAGATCTACCACCACTATGGGTCAGTACGTGTTTAGTTTAAGTATTTAAAATATATGAGTAGTGTCAACTGTCAAATCAGTTTTTCAGTCACACCTCACACACGCATTTCGTTTTAAGTGATGAAATTACAAGATGGGCTTTGGCTCTATAGACAACTATATTCAATAGTAAGTGAGTAATGTTTCGATCCACGCGTTGAAAATAGGCTAGTAGACCCAGTTTTGAAATATATTTTGTTAATAATGATCTGACTAGCTCAAAAACAATTTCTTTTATTTTTGTGAAAGCTAGAAAGCTAAAATCTATTGAAAATTAGAAATTTCATGGACAGTCAAAAACACCGTCCGCCATTTGTTCCTTTTGCTAATCTTTGTGCAAAATATTTGTTCTTGGGCATTTTTTTTTGAAATGCTACCAAAAAAAATTTTATGTGTTTTTTTGTTTTTTAAATAATCAGTGACTATTAGGGAGGTAAACTATTTTTAGTAGTCTTAGGTACCTGTATTGAGCAATGGTATTGTAAAATATGCAGGAATTTGATAAATATTCCGTTTTTAATATAGGGTGGCCTCGATTTATGCTCCCTTTCGTTACCATAAACTTTTGTTGATATTAAATGTTACGAAGGTATAAGAGAAATAAATTATTGTATCGTTTTCTTACTAATATAGTAAATTATCATAATTATTGATATTTATTCGGAAATATTTACAAATATACAAGAACAGATGTATATTTGATCCATTTCGTTACCAAATGGCAAAAACGTCTCACAATTTTCTCTTCTAAATAAAAACTACGAAGTTTATTGGCTTAATCTTTTTTACCGAAAAACCTTAAATATTAAATTAAGTATTTCATAAATAAAATAAGAATATTTCTTAATTTGTGTTGAGATAAAAAATATAATATTACATTTTAAAATCGGACGGTAACGAAAAAGAGGTAACGAAATCATAAAGCCGCGGTTATAAAGGTCATTAAAAAATTCAACCACGTAATCAATGTTAAAACGAACCGGAAGGTTAATAAGGCTAGCGTTGAAATATTAACACTAATCTACAATTTATATTACGAGACGTATAAGACGTTTAAGTTTTATAAAATAAATAAATTAAACTTGGAAAAAAAACCTGAATTCATACAAAGTGTAATAGTGGTCGCGGCTTTATGTTTTCCTTTCGTTACTTTTTCACGTTCCCCTTATACGTGACTATAAATGTGGTAACGAAAGGTAGGTAACGGAACGAACACTTTGCAGTTTAAAATGCAATTAGAAACACATTTTACCACTAATTACGTGAGTATTCAAGCGAAATCAAATTGTCACATAAATAATGATCAAGTTACTTTAAACCACAATAAAGAAAATCAAAGTTTTACCTTCATATCCTGTAACGGAAATGGGAGAAAGTTTTTTAGCCACCTCGACACACGCCTGACTCTTCGTGATTTTTAGCAAAACTGACCGTTTTGAGAAACCAAACTATGTTGCTATATGAAAAGTGGTGTAGCTAGATCAAAATAAACGTATGATTTGGCCATAAAAATTCGCCAATGTGTAAATATCTTGGTAACGAATAGGGGGATATTTCCCTTTTCTCGTTTTCACGGACACATTTAAATTGTAGGTATTTATAATTTTTTACTTTAAAACCACGAGAATAAGGTCGCTTTTAGAAAATTAAGATTTTGAACTATCCAAAACAAATGTTGCCATCCATGAGAAACTTTATTTAATCAGTTTAAATGGTGCTCGAAGTTTGCGTTTTGGTGATGGACAAGGTAAAATCAGGGATCTTTAAACACAAAAACTTAAAAAAACTAGTAAATTTTATATTACTTGTTGATTTTATTCATATTATATAAAACTTAAATAATTTATTTATCTAAAAAAAATTATATCATCATCAATTTACCCGTATACAGTGTTTTATAGTGTGACAAAGTCACCGGACAGGTCAAAAAGCCAAGGTACAGAAAAAAAAAAAAAATTGGGTCATGGATGTTATCTATTATATATGTATTTATATATTATGTATATCGTCGTCTAGTACCCATAGTACAAGCTTTGCTTAGTTTGGGACTAGGTCGATTTGTGTATGATTGTCCCTT
Organism: Apotomis capreana; assembly: GCA_947623375.1. Taxonomy (NCBI): domain Eukaryota; kingdom Metazoa; phylum Arthropoda; class Insecta; order Lepidoptera; family Tortricidae; genus Apotomis; species Apotomis capreana. Next base: position 37,233,659 of record OX392500.1, read on the forward strand.
AATATTTATTTATTTACTAGCATTAACCCGCGGCTTCGCTCGCGTGCCTATGTAATATACATCATCCTACGGGAACAATGTTCTTTTTTTCGGGATTAAAAGTAGGCTATTTGTTAAGTTAGGGTATAATCTGCAATCTGCATTTCCCTCATACATATCCGTCCAGCCGTTTTAGCGTGAAGAAGTAACAAACATACACAGACTTTCGCTTTTCTAATATTACTGGGAAATACTTTTTATGTTATCACAACTCCACTTTAACAAATAAAACCGAAAACTCAAGCACTCAAATCAAGCGATCTCAGCTTTTACTGTATCCAAATAAAGTTCACTTCAAAATTCATAACTCGAAGTGAAGCTAAGACACCGGGATATGTGTGCATTTTATTTGTATTAAAGCTTTTATAATGTCCCGAGCCTCTGCTTATCGACTTGGGATATTCGAGATTTGTTTAATGATTCTAAGCCATGTTCTAAGTTAACGTCATGTTCTATTGTAAGATATTGAGGTTCTCTTTGTTGATAAATGAAAAATGTATTATTCTGAGCCAGATAAACGTAATTCAGAATCCTGAAATGACTTAACATAATTATTGAAAACCTTGAATGTATTTATTACGAATGCAGGAAGTTTGCCGATCATTACTCCTCCCGTCCCAATGCGCCGCCCGCCTAGGTACATTGACGACGATCGAGATGCCACCAAATACTATTTTTTTAATCTATTAGGATAACGCGGGTCTCTATCCATACCTCAAAAGCAAAAATAGAACCCCCTTATAGGATCACGTGTAGCTGCCTGTCAGTCCGTCTGTTACAACCGATGTGCTGCAAAACTACTGGACCGATTAAATTGCAATTTGGCGCAAATGCTTTCAAGAATGTTCATGATTTTCGTAATTAACGTCCCAAGAAACCATAAAAATTACACCCATAGGTCATATTTAGTCAACCCCATCGCACCCCAACAGGTGAGACGGTATTTCACGTCCACCACATTTGTTTTTAAAATCGTTGTTGTTTTGGTAATCAGCGACCCGATAAACCATAGAAACATTACCCTTGTTGATTTTCAGACTTTGTCACCATATTCTCCTCCTTTAGGGGTTGAATTCTCAAAAAACATGAAACACGTGCTTACTCATTTATCGTTAGAAATACTCCTTGGAAGTTTTCAATATAATAGTCTAACTAATCTTTTTTCCCCATACAAACTTACGACCCCCATTTCAACCCTTTGGGGGATGAATTTTGAAAAATTCTCTCTTAGTGCACCCCTACACCTTATAAGGAACCTACGTGCCAAATTGGACTCTATAGAACCAGCGATTTAGCATTTAGACATTTCAACCCCAACAGGGGAGATTTTAATTCACGTCCGCCACGTTGGATTTTAAAATCGTTGCGGTTTTCGTAATCAGCGAACCGATAAACCATAAAAACAATACCCATGTTGGTTTTCAGACTTTGTGACCACATTTCTCCCCTTTAGGGGTTGAATTTTCGAAAAACCTGAAACACATGTTTACTCATTTATCGTTAGAAATACTCCTGTGAAGTTTCGAATAAAATAGTCTAACTAATCTTGTTTCCCCATACAAACTTTGGAACCCCATTTCACCCCTTTAGGGGATGAGTTTTGAAAAATCCTTTCTTAGTGCACCCCTACACTTTATAAGGAACCTGAGTGCCAAATTTGAACTCTCTAGAACCAGCGAGAACAGAGGAGCAACAGAGGAGACGGTTACTCACATCCGCCACGTTGGATTTTAAAATCGTTGCGGTTTTCGAAATCAGTGACCCCATAAACCATAAAAACAATAACCATGCTGATTTTCAGACTTTGTCACCACATTTCTCCCTTTTAGGGGTTGAATTTTCAAAAACCCTGCAACACGTGTTTACTCATTTATCGTTAGAAATACTCTTGTGAAGTTTCGAATAAAATAGTCTAACTAATCTTGTTTCCCCATACAAATTTTGGAACCCCATTTCACCCCTTTAGGGGGTGAGTTTTGTAAAATCCTTTCTTAGTGCACCCCTACATTTTATAAGGAACCTACGTGTCAAATTTGAACTCTCTAGAACCGGCGGTTTAGTATGTCGACATTTCAACCCCATTTCACCCCAACAAGGGAGATGGTAACTAACGTCCGCCACGTTGGATTTTAAAATCGTTGCGGTTTTCGTAATCAGCGACCCGATAAACCATTATAACAATACCCATGCTGATTTTCAGACTTTGTCACCACATTTCTCCCTTTGAGGGGTTGAATTTTCAAAAAACCTGAAACACGCGTTTACTCATTTATTGTTAGAAATACTCCTGTAAAGTTTCGAATAAAATAGTCTAACTAATCTTGTTTCCCCATACAAACTTTGGAACCCCATTTCACCCCTTTAGGGGGTGAGTTTTGAAAAATCCTTTCTTAGTGCATTCCTACACCTTATAAGGAACCTAAGTACCAAATTTGAACTCTCTAGAACCAGCGGTTTAGTATTTAGACATTTCAACCCCATTTCATCCCAACAGGGGAGATGGTAACTAACGTCCGCCACGTTGGATTTTAAAATCGTTGCGGTTGTCGTAATCAGCGACCCGATAAACCATAATAATAATACCCATGCTGATTTTCATACTTTGTCACCACATTTCTCCCTTTTAGGGGTTGAATTTTCAAAAAACCTGAAACACATGTTTACTCTTTTATTGTTAGAAATACTCCTGTAAAGTTTCGAATAAAATAGTCTAACTAATCTTGTTTCCCCATACAAACTTTGGAACCCCATTTCACCCCTTTAGGGAGTGAGTTTTGAAAAATCCTTTCTTAGTGCACCCCTACACCTTATAAGGAACCTACATGCCAAATTTGAACTCTCTAGAACCAGCGGTTTGGGCTGTGCGTTGATATGTCAGTCAGTCAGTCAGTCAGTCAGTCAGTTTCTTCTTTTATATATTTAGAAGAAGATTAATTTATTTATTTGGATTGACGTAAAATTACCTGTAAATATTCGAAATACGACCGTCGTATAGTGCCATTCTGCTTACTCCAATATACTTTGAGATCGAGAGGGATGGCATTATTCGAAGTCGTCAAAGTAGACTTTCAGTTATCTTTACAGGACCGATGACGTCACTATCATAAGCGAAAATAGCGGACAGCGTTTTAAGAATTTCAAAATACAGATTAAAAACCATAGATAGTATCAAATTCAATTTTTTCAGCCATATTTCACTTTTATGAATTGAAAAATATATGTAGGTATTTAGGTTTCCTTTGCTAAATACTATACGGAATAAACATTAGTTTATTACAATTTGACATGAGTCAACTATCCTATTGTTTACGATCGTAACATTTGTTGGTGGTAGATAGGTAGCTGACCGATATAGCTCACCGGATTAGCAAGTTGAAGTGGCAATGGGCAGGCCACATAGCACGCAGAGCAGATGGCCGATGGGGCCGAAAAGTGCTCGAGTGGAGACCTCGGACCAGCAAGCGCAGCGTAGGACGTCCACCTACAAGATGGACAGATGACCTTATAAAGGTCGCCGGAATGCGCTGGATGCAGGTCGCTTCCAACCGGTATATATATGGAAGTCCAAAAGGTAGGCCTATGTTCAGCAGTGGACGTCCTATGGCTGAGATGATGATGATGAGATAGGTAGACCGGAGCCAAATAGGTAGATATACTGAAAAGTGCATAGATGTGACAACACTGTCTATACCCTAAAACAACTTATAATTTATTTACACACCGGCCTCGCTAAGCATGAAATTGACACGTGTAATATTAACGCGTTGTCACGGGGAATGTGTGGTAATAATTAATGGCTCGAAATAAGGACTGGGCGCCATCTTTGCTCGTGTAATGAAGCAGAATGGTTAAAGCGTGCAAAGTAATGTCACGTGACCGTTGACGATATTTTACATAGAAAACTACAGTGACTCGAAGAGATATATAACCATCAAAAACATAAATGTTAAATTAGAGCCAAGTTCTCGCATGCAACGTTGTCGACTTCGCCGACAAAAGAATTGAGATCTATATGGGCGCCAAGTTCTTTGCCCTAATTTTTTTAGATACAAGGACATGTGACATACTCAATGCATTTATTTTACTTGGGGTGTAATTCAATATCAAGACTGGACTTGGCTAGTTTTTACATATAAATGTATATTACATTTGTCTAATCATTAACCTATTTTCGTAAAGGTATAGTTAGTGTACGTCCTGTTACTTATACTGTTAGCTTGATAATAATACTATGTTACTTTGATAAAATTAAGTCAGTTTGTGAAAACTAGCCAAGTCAAATCTTGATATTGAATTACACCCCAAGTAAAATAAATGCATTGAGTATGTCACATGTCCTTGTATCTAAAAAAATTAGGGCAAAGAACTTGGCGCCCATATAGATCTCAATTCTTTTGTCGGCGAAGTCGACAACGTTGCATGCGAGAACTTGGCTCTAATTTAACATTTATGTTTTTGATGGGATATCATTACTTTTTGTACAGAAATTTGAATTGACGCCCCACCTGTCTTGACTAGAGTGACGCGGGGTAGAGGGAGGGGCCGGACCGCTCCTCGCCACGCCGCGCTCCCGCGCTTCGCTATCCGTCCCCGCGCCACGGCAATTTATTAACCTTCTCTGTGTGTGTGTGTGTGTGTGTGTGTGTGTGTGTGTGTGTGTGTGGTGTGTGTGTGAGAGAGAGAGTGCCATCTTACAAACAAAGAAAGAATTTTCCAAATCGGTTAATAAATGACGGAGTTCTGAGGCAACAAGCATAAATAATAATAATAATAAAACTAAAAAATATCACTGTTTTTGATTTTTATATGTGTACACACACAATTACCAAGCTGAATGCCAAATTTCATCTTTCTAGGTCACCTGGAAGTGGGTTAGGTTTTTGATTACTAGTGAGTCAGTCAGTCAGTGATAAAAATGCCGTTTTTTGGACGTCAATATCTCAATAACTATTTCATCTACATTTATGAAATTTGTGGTTCTAGTTGTTCTCAGGGACCTAAATACATAAGCCAAATTTCATTTTTTTCTGTTGAATAGATTTGGAGTTATTGAGGGGTCAAAAGTGGCTCCAAACGGTTCGTGTAATATAACACACGGCTGCTGCTCGCCAGTTCCTGCGGTGAACTTGGCTGGACACGCTGCCGCGTGTCTAGATAGAATAGCACATAAATGGTTCGCGTCATATCTAAAAGATCGTCAGCAGTGCATAGAAATGGAATACTTTGATAACAGTACTGGCCAAATAATGAGAATCCGTTCGGATAACAGGACAACTGGTGCTTCCATCCCACAGGGGAGCGTGATCGGATGTCTTTTGTTTATTTTATACATAAATGACCTCCCCAAAACAATGGATGAACCATGTGTCCTGTTCGCCGACGATATTTCCATATTAACAACATGTGAAAACAATATAAACATAAAAACAGACTTGAATCAATACTACATAAAACTAACAACTGGCTTAGCGAGCAGAACCTAGAAATAAAGTTTACAAAAACTAAAATAATGGTATTCCACCCACGCAAAAAACATCTTTAGAAATAGATTTTTCCTATAAAAATAAAAAGTTAGATGTAGTCAATAAATTTTCATTACTCGGCTTGACCATAGATACACATGTAAACTGGAAAACACATATTGAAAGCGTAAAAACAAAAATGTCATCTTATGTATATGCACTCCACGAAATAAAAAAATCTACTGACATAAAGACTGCACTTGCCACCTACTCTGCTTATGCTAATGCATGGTTCAGCTACGGTATAATCCTTTGGGGCAATAGCACAGACGTACCATCTTTATTTACTCTACAGAAAAAAACTTATTCGCATAATAGTAAATATTGACAACACCGACAGTTGTAAACCCCATTTCCAGGAACAGAAAATATTAACGCTGACTGGGTTATATATTCTAGAGATTTGTAAGTTCGTACGAAATTATCCCGAATACTATAAGAAACGCGAAGACATACCCACATCTCACCAGCTCAGATATAGGGAAAAACTTATGTTACCTTCGTCTAAACTTAAAATGCATTCTGATGGAACCTATACCATGTCCATAAAAGTATATAATAAACTGCCAGATATAATAAAGTCGGAAAAAAAAATATTATACATTCATAAAACTGTTAAAAGAATTCCTTATAAATAAAAGTTATTATACACTAAGAGAATACTTAGAGGAAAAACTACAATAGATAAATAATCAGTAAAATAAATAAACATAAAAGCACTTAAATTCCTTCATATACGAGTACATATTCTAATAAGTTATAATATAATATAAAGATAGAAAATAAATTAAATAAAGTATATTGAATATTAAGTAGGTACAATTCCAAATAATTTGCATTGCATTGTGTATATGCAAGTTCCAAAAAATTTAATTTTACATAAAGTGTTTACTTAAGTATATAAGTCGTCTTCTCTTCACGGAATTTGCTGTGCCCAACAGGGTCCACAATTAAGTTCACTATTATGTAACTGTTATGAAACTTAAGTTTACCTAGTATCCTGTAAACTATCATTGTGGAATGCAATAAATGATTGAGTATTGAGTATTGAGATATTGGAAGTCGAATATCGCTCGACAAATTTCGAATCAACTCGTGATTCATCATCAGGAAAGCCGATCAGTCGCGGCGGCGGCCAATCGAAACTGCGCGTATTCGATTTCATATTTTACTTATTTATTTAAACTTTATTACAAGATTATCAAAAGTTCATGATAACACCATGAAATGCATCGTTAAAGTCTTGTTAGATTTATAAAAAAATGCTATATAATTTTAAAACAAACCTTGTACTTAACGAAGACATAAAAAAATCCTAAAGTGAGTACAAATTTTGTTTGGATAAATGTTCAGAAAGCAACAATAAATTATTATTCACGCTAAGAATTGTTATGGTTTCTTTTTTTGTGGCCACGTGTACTTGTGTACACGCGCACAATAAACAAAATATCCAGGTTTTAGACGGAGTGAATTATGTGGCATTGATAATTTTAATATTTTCGGTGACCAGAGTTATTCCTACTTAGTTCCTTTAAGTACATACATAGTTCGGTGAATAGAGACTAAACGACTAAAGATATAAGCAAAAATCTAAAGATATTGCCGGTTTTTAGGGTTCCGTAGCCAAATGGCAAAAAACGGAACCCTTATAGATTCGTCATGTCTGTCTGTCCGTCTGTCCGTCTGTCCGTCTGTCCGTCTGTCTGTCCGTCCGTATGTCACAGCCATTTTTTTCCGAAACTATAAGAGCTATACTGTTGAAACTTGGTAGGTAGATGTATTCTGTGAACCGCATTAAGATTTTGATGCAAAAATAAAAAAATAATAATAAATATTGAGGGCTCCCCATACTTAGAACTGAAACTCAATTTTTTTTTTTTCATCAAACACATACGTGTGGGGTATCTATGGATAGGTCTTCAAAAATGATATCGAGGTTTCTAAGACATTTTTTTTCTAAACCGAATAGTTTGCGTGACAGACGCTTCCAAAGTGGAAAAAAGTTGCCCCCCCCCCTCTAACTTCTAAAATAAGAAAATGAAAAATCTAAAAAAAACATATGATGTACATTACTATAAAAACTACCAACGAAAATTGTTTTGAACGAGATCTAGTAAGTAGTTTTTTTTTAATATTTTAATACCTAACTTTGCACCTAATTTATATGGGGCGCTATACATACCAGGTGCAAACTTAACTTAACCACTTAGGGATGGAAAGTGTTTGTACGGAACCCTCGGTGCGCGAGTCCGACTCGCACTTGGCCGGTTTAGGGTTCCGTAGCCAAATGGCAAAAAACGGAACCCTTATAGATTCGTCATGTCTGTCTGTCCGTCTGTCCATCTGTCCGTCTGTCTGTCCGTCCGTATGTCACAGCCATTTTTTTCCGAAACTATAAGAGCTATACTGTTGAAACTTGGTAGGTAGATGTATTCTGTGAACCGCATTAAGATTTTGATGCAAAAATAAAAAAATAATAATAAATATTGAGGGCTCCCCATACTTAGAACTGAAACTCAAATTTTTTTTTTTCATCAAACACATACGTGTGGGGTATCTATGGATAGGTCTTCAAAAATGATATCGAGGTTTCTAAGACATTTTTTTTCTAAACCGAATAGTTTGCGTGACAGACGCTTCCAAAGTGGAAAAAAGTTGCCCCCCCCCCTCTAACTTCTAAAATAAGAAAATGAAAAATCTAAAAAAAACATATGATGTACATTACTATAAAAACTACCAACGAAAATTGTTTTGAACGAGATCTAGTAAGTAGTTTTTTTTTAATATTTTAATACCTAACTTTGCACCTAATTTATATGGGGCGCTATACATACCAGGTGCAAACTTAACTTAACCACTTAGGGATGGAAAGTGTTTGTACGGAACCCTCGGTGCGCGAGTCCGACTCGCACTTGGCCGGTTTAGGGTTCCGTAGCCAAATGGCAAAAAACGGAACCCTTATAGATTCGTCATGTCTGTTTGTCCGTCTGTCCGTCTGTCCGTCTGTCCGTCTGTCTGTCCGTCCGTATGTCACAGCCATTTTTTTCCGAAACTATAAGAGCTACACTGTTGAAACTTGGTAGGTAGATGTATTCTGTGAACCGCATTAAGATTTTGATGCAAAAATAAAAAAATAATAATAAATATTGAGGGCCTGAAACTCAATTTTTTTTTTTTCATCAAACACATACGTGTGGGGTATCTATGGATAGGTCTTCAAAAATGATATCGAGGTTTCTAAGACATTTTTTTTCTAAACCGAATAGTTTGCGTGACAGACGCTTCCAAAGTGGAAAAAAGTTGGTCCCCCCCCTCTAACTTCTAAAATAAGAAAATGAAAAATCTAAAAAAAACATGATGTACATTACTATAAAAACTACCAACGAAAATTGTTTTGAACGAGATCTAGTAAGTAGTTTTTTTTTAATATTTTAATACCTAACTTTGCACCTAATTTATATGGGGCGCTATACATACCAGGTGCAAACTTAACTTAACCACTTAGGGATGGAAAGTGTTTGTACGGAACCCTCGGTGCGCGAGTCCGACTCGCACTTGGCCGGTTTTTAGGGTTCCGTAGCCAAATGGCAAAAAACGGAACCCTTATAGATTCGTCATGTCTGTCTGTCCGTCTGTCCGTCTGTCCGTCTGTCCGTCTGTCTGTCCGTCCGTATGTCACAGCCATTTTTTTCCGAAACTATAAGAGCTATACTGTTGAAACTTGGTAGGTAGATGTATTCTGTGAACCGCATTAAGATTTTGATGCAAAAATAAAAAAATAATAATAAATATTGAGGGCTCCCCATACTTAGAACTGAAACTCAATTTTTTTTTTTTCATCAAACACATACGTGTGGGGTATCTATGGATAGGTCTTCAAAAATGATATCGAGGTTTATAAGACATTTTTTTTCTAAACCGAATAGTTTGCGTGACAGACGCTTCCAAAGTGGAAAAAAGTTGCCCCCCCCCTCTAACTTCTAAAATAAGAAAATGAAAAATCTAAAAAAAACATATGATGTACATTACTATAAAAACTACCAACAAAAATTGGTTTGAACGAGATCTAGTAAGTAGTTTTTTTTTAATATTTTAATACCTAACTTTGCACCTAATTTATATGGGGCGCTATACATACCAGGTGCAAACTTAACTTAACCACTTAGGGATGGAAAGTGTTTGTACGGAACCCTCGGTGCGCGAGTCCGACTCGCACTTGGCCGGTTTAGGGTTCCGTAGCCAAATGGCAAAAAACGGAACCCTTATAGATTCGTCATGTCTGTCTGTCCGTCTGTCCGTCTGTCCGTCTGTCTGTCCGTCCGTATGTCACAGCCATTTTTTTCCGAAACTATAAGAGCTATACTGTTGAAACTTGGTAGGTAGATGTATTCTGTGAACCGCATTAAGATTTTGATGCAAAAATAAAAAAATAATAATAAATATTGAGGGCTCCCCATACTTAGAACTGAAACTCAATTTTTTTTTTTCATCAAACACATACGTGTGGTGTATCTATGGATAGGTCTTTAAAAATGATATCGAGGTTTCTAAGACATTTTTTTTCTAAACCGAATAGTTTGCGTGACAGACGCTTCCAAAGTGGAAAAAAGTTGGTCCCCCCCCCTCTAACTTCTAAAATAAGAAAATGAAAAATCTAAAAAAAACATATGATGTACATTACTATAAAAACTACCAACGAAAATTGTTTTGAACGAGATCTAGTAAGTAGTTTTTTTTTAATATTTTAATACCTAACTTTGCACCTAATTTATATGGGGCGCTATACATACCAGGTGCAAACTTAACTTAACCACTTAGGGATGGAAAGTGTTTGTACGGAACCCTCGGTGCGCGAGTCCGACTCGCACTTGGCCGGTTTTTATTTCAATATGGCGGCGGGCGCGGAGGTGGAGGAATTGTGCATTTTGCATTTTAAACACTCACTAACCATCCTAGACAACATATCAAAAATCCAGAACTACCGGACCATTTGTAAGGTAAAACCCTTTTATTCACTGGATTAACAGGAAAAACGCATACTTTAGGTTCTAGTATGACTTTTATTGAAAATCGAATAGTTTTATCAAACCGTTGAATTGTATTTATTAAACCGTCGCTAAGTTATATAACTCTTCTTTCAGCCACAGTAGCCACCAGTTAAACACCATTCAGCGGAGACTTTTTGGTATATAAAGATACCGCTCGCTCCTCCTTTTACCCTCCATAGATCTTTTAGCTAATTCATATAAAAACCGGTCAAGTGCGAGTCGGCACCTGGTAAGTATGGCGCCGGATACAAATGAGGTGCAAAGTTAACGCAACCGATCACGTTTGCCCCACTTAAATATTTAATTTATTCTTTTTTATTAGTATTCATCATCTGTGAAAATTTCAACTGTCTACCTATCACTTTTCATGAGATACAGCCTGGTGACAGACAGACGGATAGCGGAGGCTTAGTAATAGGGTCCCCTTTTTGCCCTTTCGGTATTACGGAACCCTAAAAACGGTTTAAACTCACGTAGAACTAGTCAGGAATGGCCCGCCATGTTTCGAACACCTCTTCGTCAGGGACAGCTGTGCTGTTGAGCGACAAACGGTCCGCTGTCTGCACAGCTGCCCCGAAGAAGATCTCCATACGAGTTCGAAACATGGTGAGCCGTTCCTGAATTTTTTCACGGGAGTTTTTATAAGTATTATTACAAAACAGGACTTAGTCGCTTTCAACAAGTGTTTATTTAAATTCTTTTTTTTTACCTACGTTAACTATTTTTTCACAGCTTGAAGGGATTGTAGAGTATATGGTTTTAATTTCAACTCGATACCTCGACGCGTTCCCGATATAAAGGGTCTGATAGACAGACGGACGGGCGGACGAGCGGACAATAAAGTGATCCTATAATGTTTCCGTTTTTCCTTTTTGAGGTACGGAACCCTATAAATAAACGTCTCTTTTACCAGATGTGACGGCCTTATTTTCACTGGGTTAAAAAATGTCGTCAAAACTCATAACATTTCCATCCCAAGTCGAGTAAAACTACCTTCCGTCACGTTTCTAGTTTGCAAATTGCAAAGTAAGTTAATATTACAATGTAAGGCTCCCCCGCGGCTCGTAAGTTACGTTTATAGCTGATTATAAAATAACTTACTATTCCGCGGAGGATCTGGCAAATGTACTCATATTACTGTCACATTAATTACGAGTGTTCGTTAAATGCGAGGAAAATTCATTGAAGTGAGGGTCGTCAATACAACGTAACACAAACAATACACTATAGTTATACTATAGTTAAATGTCAATCATACTTTTTTTATATCGGACAACCTCACACTAATCTAATCTCCGAGACTTGGCTTAAACCTAGTCTTGCTTCAACTTCTTATGGTATCCCTGGCTATGTGTTACTGCGGAATGATCGCACTTGTTAAGGGTGGCGGCGGTGTTGCTGTATATCTCCGCAGTGACATATCGTTCAAAATTATTTCCTCTTCCGCATCCCTGTATTCAGGCTCCATGGAACACTTGTTTCTTGAGATCTCTGTTAAGGGCACCATAGCTTTACTTGGGGTTGTCTATTGTCCTCCTACCGTAGATTATTTTTCTGACCTAGATACTCTCCTCTTTTCTTTCAGTACTGAATACATACATCAGCTAATCTTGGGAGATTTCAATACGGATCTGTTAATAAGTAGCTCCAGGACACTTCGGTTAAAGCGAAGCGTCGAATCGGCTGATCTCACTGTTCTACCACTTAAGGCAACTCATCACAACGTTGATACGTCAGACACCTGGCTGGATCTTATTATTACCTCCTCTGAAGAACACGTAAATAATTATGGGCAGTTGTCGGCTCCAGGTTTTTCACATCACGACTTAATTTTTGTTAATTACCGAATTCAGCCCCCCAAACAACAACCCATCTATGTGCAATTACACAGCTTCGCAAGGCTAGATATGGAAGCGTTAAAGCGAGATGTGCGTAATGAAGACTGGACAGCAACATTGTCAGCACCTACAGTAGACGAAGCAGTAACTACTCTCAACTCGTCGGTGTTAAACCTGTATCCCATCAAAAACATAAATGTAAAATGAGAGCCAAGTTCAATATCGCGTGCACTTCGCCGACAAAAGAATTGAGATCTGCAAGGGCGCCAAGTTCTTTGCCCTAAAATTTTAAGATACAAGGACATGCGACATACTCGATGCATTTATTTTACTTGGGGTGTAATTCAATATCAAGATTTGACTTGGCTAGTTTTCACAAACTAACTAAATTTTATAAAAGAAACATAGTCATAGTTCATTATCAAGCTAACAGTAGGTATAAGTAACAAGACGTACACTAACTTGCGTACTTACCTTTACGAAAATAGGTTAATGATTTGATTGATTTTGATTTATAATATAAATTTATATTTTAAAACTAGCCAAGTCAAGTCTTGATATTGAATTACACCCCAAGTAAAATAAATGCATCGAGTATGTCGCATGTCCTTGTATCTTAAAATTTTAGGGCAAAGAACTTGGCGCCCTTGCAGATCTCAATTCTTTTGTCGGCGAAGTGCACGCGATATTGAACTTGGCTCTCATTTTACATTTATGTTTTTGATGGGATATCATTACTTTTTGTACAGAAATTATTATGATGTGTAAATTACTTAATTATTATTTGTTAATTAGTTCTGTGTGCTATTCTAGTACATCTTTTGAAAGTTTTGAATAAACAAAGAATTTTCCAAAACGGTTAGTACGTATTGGATTTTTATGTGCATGTATGTGTGTGTGCGTGTGAGTGTATAGGTATGCTATTCTAGTATATCTTTCAAACAAAAAAAGAATTTTCCAAATCGGTTTATAAATGACAGAGTTCTGAGGCAACAACCATCAATAATAATAATAATAAAAAAAATTAAAAAATCACTGTTTTAGATTTTTATATGTATACACACACAATTACTAAGCTGGATGCCAAATTTCACCTTTCTAGGTCACCTGGAAGTGGGTTAGGTTTTTGATTACTAGTGAGTCAGTCAGTCAGTGATAAAAATACCGTTTTTTGGACTTTAATATCTCAATAACTATTTAATCTATATTAATGAAATTTGGGGTTCTACTTGTTCTAAAGGATCTTAATACATAAGCCAAATTTCATTTTTTTATGTTAAATAGATTTGGAGTTATGGGGGGGTCAAAAGTGGCTCCAAACGGTTCGTGTAATATAACACACGGCTGCTGCTCGCCAGTTCCTGCGGTGAACTTGGCTGGACACGCTGCCGCGTGTCTAGATAATACCCACGCGCCGATTCGTTCTGTCAGGCTGAGGCGACCGCCTGCGCCTTGGATAACGACAGGAGTACGTATGGCAATGAAGAGGCGGGACAAGGCGTTCCTAAAATTTAAACGTGACCGGAGTAACGAAAACTGGTCCTTATTCAAAGTTGCGAGGAATCGGTGTAACCAAATGGTGAGATCAGCTAAGCGCAAATATATTTTAGATAACATAGTATCTACATCGCCTGCTGAGACCTGGAAATTTTTGAAGACAATTGGTGTTGGTAAACCCAAAACCGAATGCTCCCTATCATATTTTTCTATAAATGATCTAAACTCTCATTTTGCAAAATCTTCTTCCTTAGATCCCACCACTAAAATACAAAGTCTTTCACATATAAGTACCTTGCCTTGCCTTTCTGAAACAGTATTTACCTTCAACCCGGTCACTGATGATGAGATACTTAAAGTGATCACCTCTATCAAGTCCAACGCCGTTGGTCACGATGAGCTGAGCAGGCTCATGATTGTTTTCATCTTGGAATGTATTCTCCCAGTTATAACTCACGTTATTAACTTTTCAATGTCAACTGGGGTTTTTCCTTCTTTGTGGCGTAATGCCTATGTACTCCCTTTGCCGAAAGTTTCCAACCCCAGCGAACTTAAAGATTTTCGGCCCATCTCTATTCTCCCGTTCATGTCCAAGATTTTGGAAGCCATTGTTCACAAAAAACTGGCTTCCCATATCTACTCTAACCGTATACTCACTCCTTACCAGTCTGGCTTTCGGCCTGGCCACAGTACATGTACAGCGTTACTCAAGGTATCGGAGGATGTGAGACTAGGTATTGAAGCTACCCAATTAACTCTGTTGGTCTTGATAGACTTCTCCAACGCATTCAATGCTGTTGATCACGACCTTCTATTGGCTATACTCAATCAGTTAAATATCTCATCATCAGTGGCTACATGGTTTGCCTCCTATCTTCACAGTCGCCGTCAGAGGGTTCACGCAGATCGATCATTTTCTGACTGGTGTGATCTCACTTCCGGTGTACCGCAAGGCGGAATTCTCTCTCCACTCTTATTCTCTCTTTTTATTAATTTAATTGTGTCTCACTTAGTATGCTCTCATCATTTGTATGCCGACGACTTGCAGCTGTATACCCAGGCCAGCGCTGACGATTTAAATCGCGCAGTTTCTGAAATCAATAATGACCTGGACCGGATTTCTGCTTGGTCTCGTAGTTTTGGGATCACCGTGAACCCGTCTAAATGTGAGGCCATTGTACTCGGAAGTCCCCGTTTGCTCTCTACAACTGACATGGCGCACATAGCTCCTATCCGGTTTGAAGACAATCCTATTCCGTTGGCGTCGCAAGTGAAGAACCTGGGTCTGATTTTTGACTCCGGCCTTACGTGGGAGCCACAGGTGTCTGACGTATGTCGCAGAGTGACCAACTCACTTCGATCGCTTTACCGACTAAAACACTTTCTTCCTGTCAGCACCAAAACTCTCCTTATTCAAGCTCTTGTTCTGCCCGTATTTGATTATGCTGATGTGTGTTATTCAAATATCACTCAGGCTTCATTGAATCGTTTGGATCGTGTTCTTAATAACTGCATTAGATTCATTTTTGGACTTCGTAAATATGACCACATATCTGATTTTCGCCGTCAACTTAATTGGCTTCCCATTCGTGAACGTAGGTCATTACGAGTCTTATCCACTCTTTATTCCATTTCATTCGATCCAGCTGCACCCGAGTATCTTAGATCTAAATTTCAATTTGTATCTGCTCGACCCGGTTGCGTCCATCGCACTTCTCGTAAACTCATGCTCATTGTCCCTCCTCATCGCACCGGTTTTATGTCAAATTCTTTCACTGTTCAGGCAATACGGCTTTGGAACGATCTCCCACTTTCCATCAGGCAAGCACAAACAAAGCAAACCTTTAAGCACATGTTGCGCAAGCATCTCACCAGTAAGCTCCTAGACTGATTGTCGGTTATGATATTTTGCACTGGGTACAAGAATTAATGTTTATGTAAGTATATTGTATTGCATATTTGTGTATGTTTATTTATTGTGTTATTTATATTACTGATATATAATAACTTTCTCTTTTGGTATAATGTTGATAGTTGACAGGCCCTGCACCATAAAATGTTTCTGTTTAGCCCAATGGTTGACTGGTAGAGAATGCCTTATGGCATTAAGTCCGCCATTTGTACACTTTTTGTTTTGTGCAATAAAGTTTAAATAAATAAATAAATAAATCTATCTAGTCCCAAATTAATCTCAAGAAGGCTTGTGTTATGGATAGGTACTAGACGACGATATACGTGTTATATAGATAAATATATACTTAAATTCATAGAACAACCATGACCCAAGCACAAATATTCGAGTTCATCATACAAATATTTGCCCTGGCCGGGATTCGAACCTGGGACCGCCGGCTCAAAAGTAAACTATATTTGTGGAAAGTCTAATTATACCCAACGAAAACTATGACACGTTATGACTTTACAGTGTATGGCAGTTAAATCTTTCGCAACCGAGGATTTCGAAGCGCTACGCGCGTAGCCGATAACATGGAGAAATGCGTATATTTAGCGAAAACTCGCTACGAGCACAGTGCCCAGTAGGCACTGCCCACGGAGCGGGTTCCCGGTGTTGAATGTGTTAGAGCTTAATAATATGTATGATTCGCAGTGTAAAAGCCATTTAATCTTGAATCGAAAACTATATTTTGTATAACACTTAACTATTGTTTTAACTTATCAAAACTAATAAAAAATAATCCTTAATCTTTTTAGACATACCAAAAGACAAACCAACTCGAGAAGCCGTAGGCGATTACTCGTTTGAAATAGCTCGCTTTCCAACCTTGTTTAACAAACTTCAATTTCCCGGTCGATTCGGAAACCGTGTGAACAAAACCTGCAACAGAGCCCTACCGACAACGCATAACAATGTTAATTGTTTTGCATTGCCTGTACAATACTACAATACCCGTGCAAC
This sequence comes from Apotomis capreana, assembly GCA_947623375.1. Lineage (NCBI taxonomy): Eukaryota > Metazoa > Arthropoda > Insecta > Lepidoptera > Tortricidae > Apotomis > Apotomis capreana. The sequence continues at coordinate 37,250,520 of OX392500.1, forward strand.
AAAAGGTCTAAACTCAAAGCGAATGCGTTCCAAAACCTAACCGTTCAATTCTAAATTACACTAGTTTCTGAACGTTCACTTGCTTTTGCTCAACAACGAACTAAGTTAGAAAACAATTGCATACCGAATTGAATCCTAAGGCTTTGCTTTTGAAACTAAGGTTTGAGTGTTCCGCGATCTTTTGTTATTTAAATGCGAATGTGTGGAATTTTCCCGCTACGAGATGTTGCTACGCGTGCTACGCCGTAGAACAAGCGTAGCATTATTGTTGGGTGAGGATTTAGATTCAAATTATTGTGTAGTTGTTATGTGAAACAGTATGTTAGTTTAACTGTTCCAAGATTAGAATACATAGTGTCAAAGGTTAATTAAGTGGGCGTGTCTTTTTGTGTTAACTTAACATATTAATCCCAAGTTGCACACAGGCTGTATTTATTTATTTATTATTATAAAAATACATATCACAGCTGTAATAAGCTGAATAAGAGCATGTGCTACGTGGGACGTCTCTGAATTCTGGGATACATCCTACATATTCGACAAGATTGTGTAACTTTTTGCGCTAAGCCCACACGTTGAGAAAAATTGGCATTAACCAATTATCGCTTCAATACAGCAACTATTTAGATTTCATTTTCATTTACTTTTCAAAAAAACTTTATCACCTATATTTTTATGTCTTGTGATCCAAATTAAATGTTGGCGTCATGAAATCCGTCTCGCTCTCCTGTTATCCGAGTAAGCGAGACGACATGAAATGAACATCGTAGTATTCCATCAGAATCGATTTCAGCAGCTACATTATTTAAACTGCGACCGAGTTTCAATAATGCAACTGAGAACCTTTTATAGTTGGCTTTGAAATATTAAACTTAAGTCTAGATATCTCTATTATTCATAATGGAACCATTTTTATTCGAATATGTATATAACTTTTTTTTTTTTAATTTTTTTAATATTACAGTGATAAATTAAAAAATAATTGAGCGGGATCTGAACCCTCTACGGCTTTCAGGGCCAGACGGGTGAATTGTCAATTATTGCTGCTGGACATAATGCCTCCCCCTCTTTCCATCTATCGCGGTTTTGAGCTGTATCTGGCCAGTCCATCAAAAATGAGTCCAAGCACATTAAAAATAATAAGACATTACATGATTCATAAATTTATTATTTTCTGGTTTCAGGTACGTTTGCTGTTACACGGAATCTGTGGCGGCTCACAGGTTGAATATTAGTCTAAAACGCAGAAATTAGAAGAAAAGAAAGAGATCTCTAATAGGGATAAATTTGCCTTTGTACATTTGTAATATTTGCAATCATCAGAGTTTGTAGAAAGCGAGCATTTATTGAAGTGCTAGGGCCGTTACACACTGGTTGTCATAAATATAAATACCGTACATACAAATACAAAAAAAAAACAGACAACCTCACTCAAATCGATCTAGTCCCAAATTAAGCTCAAGAAGGCTTGCGTATATACCTCCCTATATAGATAAACATATACTCAAATACATAGAACAACCACGATCCAAGCACAAATATTCGAGTTCGTCACACAATTTTTGTCCTGGCTGGGATTCAAACCCAGGACCGCAGGCTCAGTAAACAGCTGCACTACAAACAGTGCTAACCGCGTCGTCAACATATATCTAATAGTCTCTGTCGAAATTCGAACCCACAGTCGCTAGTTTAATAGTTAATTTTGTGTTGTATAACATTAATGATAGAATAGATAAATAAAGTTAGTACAAATGGCCAACTTGATGCCGAAAGGTATTCTATATCAATCTACCATAGGTCATTTACAACCCCCTCAGCCAAACGTGTCGTCAACAAAACCTTTTTAAACCTAAAGAGATTGTCCACGAATGACTGTTGAATTTTTCACCATCGGAAGCGCCCGTGTTTGCGGGCGAAGTTTTCTAATAAAAACTCGGTTAATGGTCCCGCGATGATCCAATATCGGCCAGTTCATTGTTTGCTGACACACAGACGTACTCGCAGATGCTTCACTGTGCTTCGGTATTGTCGGAAAACATTCCTAATCATCTACAGATTCGGCGCTGAAACGTTCACTACTCAATCATCTACAGATGTTATCAGGGGAAGTTAGTGTGATCGACATAAAGCAGAAACTTTAAAATTATGAAGAACACATGGTGCTTTGAGAGGCCTTATTCCTTTTAACTTTTTTTTTTCATATTATGATATTGATAATTTCAACCAACTTTTTGAAATGAATAATACTTTTCCTTGAGTTCTAGAAAGAAACATATCTAGTAAAAAAAAAACAGTTTTCTGTGTGAATTCTGTCAAATTTTAGTGGTTTTGAAACAAAAATTATTAACGTAAAATTCAAACTTTAGGTTTTAAATATATACCAATAAACTGAAGGCTTTAAATAGTATAACAATAAAACGACCCTGTTCTAAGTAGTAACAATAATAATCTGTTAAGAAACATGCTTGATCAAAATGATCATAGAGAAAAATGTCTAAAACAATCAGCAATTTTGAACGGATAAGGATCCTTAATATCGTACTAGGAAACGCAACGCGCAAAGTTGGGCCGACGATTTAGTCAGAGTCAAAACAGATCAATGCAAGATGTCAATGTAAATAATCTTTGGGAGGTATTGTATCCAGTAATGGATGATTTTTCGGCTAATCAGATATATTTTATGATGTTTATTTTATCAGCTTAATCAATGATGATTATATAATCTACAGATGTTACTACCCCTTTTTTTTTACATATCAGAACATTTAGTCCAGTATAGGGCGTTCCTATTCAGCCGATAGACGTCCACTGCTGGACAAAGGCCTGGCCCAAAGGTCTCCACAAGGATCGGTCTTGCGCCACCCTCACTCCTAATCAGGTCGTCGGTCCACTTTGTCCACGGAGATACTTGCATACAATGTTACTATTCAATCTGCTACCCCGCACACAGCATCGAATACCACGTACCACGTGGTGTGAAAGTTAGATGAGCCCGAGTGACGCAGCCGTGTGTAAGCTGTGCACTCCCGAGACATAGAGCTCACTCCGCCACATCCTATTACTTTCAAATTCCGCGGCTGAATGCTGAAAAGGCATTGTGAATATCTGCATTTTGAGATAAGGACTTTTCTCTCATCTAGTTTTATCGTTTTTTTTTCTAACATGTTCTTTAATGCGAATGGAAGTTGGTATAAGTAGCCCAACAGTATTTTTCAGCCCATGACATATTGCGGATTTTTTGTGGTACTAATTTATTTTACTGGCAATAACAAATTTTGGTAACTCACGTTGTAATTCGGGGAATGCCACTGGTGTAAAACAAAGAGGAAGCAGGACTAAAACAAACATTTCGCAGATTTCAAGTATTTTTTGCATAACAAAGCCAAAACTATCCTCAGTGATGAATGTCACGTTTTTTCAATAGGATTCAGTATTCATTTTGCAAGAAGAACAAAGGATTGAGCAGCATTCCGATAAACAATGTTTTGAATTTGGGTAATGACAATGACAAATCCTTGACAAACCGCTATATATTGACGTTTAATAATGCAAATATATGACGTATGCACATTATTGCCATATAAAAGCTGTTTGTAGCGCCACCATCCCTGGGTCGAACCGACACCTGTTAGGCTAATACCTCTACACTAAAATTTATTTAAATTGGTTCAGCCGTTTGAAAGTGATGAAGTAACAAACACATTTACAATCGCCTTTATTAATATAAGTGTGAAGTGTGATTAGCTTTTGCACTTCACGTGTGTTGAAATTTGATTACGCAATACCACCTGTCGCACACTTCTCTCGTCAGGCCTGCGGTAGAATGTGTCGATCTCGGATCGGATTAGTTAACCACCAAAACGGTGTCTCCCCAACATTACACCATAAATCGTCTGCAGTAGATGCAAGGGCATTTAGGTAATTGTTGTAGTGTTAAAAAAATTGAGGAGCTGGATATATCAGTCAGTGCTGTACTCCACCAAGTAACGGAACGTAACCGATGGAGACAAAGTCAACTAGTTGACAGAATCAGGAGTCACGATCCTCAGCAGTGAGGGACGAGTGAGTGTGTTAACATCTTCTTCTTCCTCGCTTCCTCAAGACCCTCAAGGGCACCAAAGCTCTCCACTCCACACGGTTTTCCGCCTTCCGGATGGATGTAGTTTCCTGACAGGCTTCTTTCACGGCTTCGGATGATCAGTGATCTCCCACGGGCCGTTTTTCCTTCCACGCGGCCAACTACAATGAGCTTTTCCAAACTATCTGGCTCGCGTCTAGCCACGACTGAAGTACTGCAGGATCTGCTGGAGGCAAATGGAGGCAAGTGGTGTCAAAATCTCGGACCTGAAAAAATGAAAAAAAAAGAAAAAAAAAAAACTTAGACTTAGAGAGGCAGTGCCCCTAGGTGCTAGGCATTTAGGGCCTCCCATATAAGGAGAACATTATTATGGTGCAAGTTCTGCTTCGGGGGCTTGGCCACTAGACTCTCTGAGCTTAGGCCCGGGCCTATGGGGTAAATACGGTACTGGTTAAAATAGAGATAACACAATATCGAAAAGGTCGCGGAAACATGTCAAAACAGGTTGCTAGTCAATTAATAATCCTTTGTCGGCCATCATTAATTACGTCATATTGAAAACTTAACCCGACGGCCGATTGACGTGAAATTAGTTCGTTCAAACGCGTTTATTAAAACGTTAACTTGGCTTTGATAAAACACGCCATTTCTCGCTCTTTTGCTTTCATATCTTTATATAGTAAATAATAGTAGAAGATACAGATTAGAAAAGTTCAATGGATGAAAAGTATTTTATATTAAAAAATATACCGCGAATGGAATGCCTAAAAAAACCTGACCAAAGTAATATTTTTTAATACTTATTGAAAAATGTTTTTGTCTTTTTAATCAAACAGTGTTTAAACAGTTGCGCCATGCTGTGTCTTTTTCTTAGTATATTATAAGTAATCTATTTTAAAAATATATGGATCTTTGGCAGATGCAAATAAATAATAATTTATATCACTCTTCAAAACCGGGAGAGCGGTGGTAGCCTAGTGGTTAGGGCATGCGACTTTCAATCCGGAGGTCGCCGGCTCGAACCCGGTCCGTACCAATGAGTTTTTCGGAACTTATGTACGGAATGTCATTTGATATTTACCACTCGCTTTTCGGTGAAAGAAAACATCGTGAGGAAACCACCTAAGCCCAATAAGGCCTAGTTTCCCCTCTGGGTTGGAAGGTCAGATGGCAGTCGCTTGCGTAAAAACTAGTGCCTACGCCACATCTTGGGATTTAGGTAGCCGACCCCGATTGAGAATTCATTCTCAAAAAAAATGGGACAAAGGCTAGGAGGATGAGATGATGAGATCACTCTTCAAAACCGATTTTATGTTTGTGTCATAGTAACTCAAGGTTTTTAATATACAACCTAAAAAACGTCTTGTTAGAATCTGTTGAAAACCAAAACTGTTTAAGTTAACAAATGGGTACCTACTAAAAACAAAGCTCGTACCTCAGTGTCAATCTGTTTATTAGATACGAGGTTTTGAAGAGCAGTGACAGAAATTATACTGAGTGTTGGTTCTCAGTCTCACCAGGCGAGGTATGCTAGACGGCGGAAGCTCACTAACTTTTACAATTAGACAAGCCTTCTGACAGCATCATAAAACCTAAAACTTCCAAACACGAAACTTAAGAATCGACTTTCTAATAACGAAGCGTTTTTCAGACAATACCAGCCTTTGATGGCCTTATCTCCTCGCTACATAATACCACGAGACTAAAGGTACACTCAGACGAAATGCGCGCGAACCAGTACCTAAAGCTTAATGCTATAAAGATGCGGTTTTTTGATTCACTGGCGCCCCCTATAGCCTATCAAAGGAGTCTCTTGAAAAACCTTTCTATCGTCTGAAAGAATACCCCCCTTCCGACAGAACAGGCCTCACTGTTCTTTCATTAAAAGCATTTTTTATAAACGACGTATTTCTAAATTTGAACGGGCTTATATCGATTTTGCGTGTAGACAATAAAGCTGCAAATTGAACGGCCCCTGATCCCAGTTAAGGTGGAATATCGGATGAAATTAAGTAAAGACGTTTAAGAGGGCTCTAGTTAAAGGTAGTCTTCAATGGAGTGGCCATATTGATTTTCGCCCGTTTGGTAATTTTAATATTTTTGACGCGTGTCTGACGCTGGGGAGGTATAGTTGACGTTAAATATAGATTGGAATTTTAACTGAAGGCTTTTGAACTCCTTTGGCGATGGTACCTTGTTGCTATAAAAAATTGTGTATTAGGTACACGCAAATGCATCTGAATGTTTTTCACCAAAATATCTACACTTATAACTGACAGTCTGGTCTCATTTTTTTAATTTCGATCATTATGTTAGGTACTCAATTTCGGAACACTAACAGGTGTATTATAAGAAACTTGAAAAAACATAACAAAGGTTACTTTCATAATTTTAATGGAAACAAAAGAATACGGTAGTCATACTTATTGAAAGTTACTCAAATCAAAATCAAAATCTAAACGTTTATTCTGTAAGTAGGCCACAAGGGCACTTTCACATGTCTAAATCTGAATCTACCGGCATTTCACAAGAGAAGACCGCAGTTGAGAAGAAAGCCGAAAGAAACTCAACAGTAAGTAATTTTTTCGTAAATTATACTTAAAAATTGGACAAGTGCGAGCCCGACTCGCGCATGAAGGGTTCCGTACCTATACATATATATATAATCTATAACAAGTTTGTTGTATGGGAGCCACCCTTAAATATGTATTTTATTTTATTTTTAGTATTTGTTGTTATAGCGGCAATAGAAATACATCATCTGTGAAAATTTCAACTGTCTAGCTATCACCGTTATTGAGATACAGCCTGGTGACAGACGGACGGACGGACGGACGGACAGCGAAGTCTCAGTAATAGGGTCCCGTTTTTACCCTTTGGGTACGGAACCCTAAAAAACGAATAAGTACAATTATATTATGCAAGTAATTGCTTTATTTATATTCTTATTATTTATTTAAGAGCTTAGAGTGTTACACTGGTGGGCAAGGGGTTTCCTTTCATGTCCTGTCATCTGTCCTGAGCAATTTCCCACCGGTCTTGGCGAGAGGCATCAAGTTCGTCTTTCACTTATTTTATCAAGTGAGAATACATTTATGAAACGTGTAATGTCTATTTTTTTATGTGGGTACACGCCACAATTTTTATATTAAACCATTGATACAAATAAAAAGCTCAAAGAAAAATTGAAATGCGTAACCTGGTGGAAGAGACCGGGAATCGAACCCGGTACCTCTGGATTGCCGGTCCAGCGCGTAAACCTTTCCGCCACCCTAACGCCCAAGCAAGGTTATGCATTTCAATTTTGATCTTCGCATCGATGGTAATTCATCCTTACTGAGAATCAAATCCGGGACTACCAGTATGTTCACTACCAACTACCCCGTGCCATCCATCATATATTTTAACGCCGTACGAAACAGCTATACCCATAATCTGACGTCAACGTACCTCGCGTATACAAAAGGTCCATTAACCGTCTAAATTTCCTTCACTTACGTCCTTCTGACATTGCATCTTAGAACGCGGTATTCCTGACGGTATTTTCTTACAAAATAATTAGGCCCAGATTATGCTTTTGATAGATTACGTGACGGCATTCTGTGACATGTTGTGGAGTATGTAGGGCAATATTTTGATGATATAGAAGATCACAAACAACAACGAACGCATATCTATTTATAAAAATACCCTTACCATTTTGATGAAATTGATATATGTATAACAATTTTATTGTAATGACATTGATACATAGCCATATAGGATGAGTACCTATATTACCGAGGTAACTATCTGTATTCGATATTTAATGTTTAATTATATCTTGATTATTTTGTACCACTGTAGGGTGCTGTACCTAGATATACCCAATGTAAAATGAGAATACTGAATTTCACTTAGACTACATTTGTAATAACACTTATTGGCTATTTTATGTCTGCTTATGTTAACTATGTACGATGAGAACAAAATAAGAAATCTATCTATCTATAGTGCTACTAACTTTTCTGCGAACTGGAGGGTGTCGCCACAATCTTCACACACAGAGCACTCGAAAGCAGAGACACTAACAATCATATGAAATTTCAGCATGACAGTCATAGTTCCTAATTTCGCAGTTTCACAGATATAAGTTGATTGCACTATAACATTGCCTTGTTTTCATTTAGTCTATGGCGTTGTCATTTAGTCCATGGCGTTGTCATTTAGTCTATGGCGTTGTCATTTAGTCCATGGCGTCGTCGTTTAGTCTATGGCGTTGACATTTGGTCCATGGCGTTGTCATTTAGGCTATATGGCGTTATCATTTGGCTATGGCGTTGTCATTTAGGCTATGGCGTTGTCATTTAGGCTATAGCGTTGTCATTTTAGTCTATTGTGTTTAAAAAAAAAAATAAGTTGAAGACAGTTAACTTTCAGGATTTTGTGATCCCTAGTACCTAGTCCACCTTTCTATTTTCTAACCATTACGGCAACGCCTACGAAACTGTATTTCACGCCTATTATTTTCACTAGACACCGTCCTACGCTAAAACACAGTGGGAGTAATGAGTTCATTAAGAAATACGCGGAATTGCCTCTCTGGGCGTCTCAAATGTCTACGTTGAGTTGAGTTTGTTCCGCCAGAATGTGTACAAATAAAACCTTTATGAAGGTTTTCTAGTCAAATATTTCTCTGTGCTATTAAGAGCCCTTATTCCTTTTAAAATGCTGATTGTTTTAGACATTTTTCTCTATGATCAAACATGTTTTTTAACATAATATTATTGATATTACTACCTAGAACAGGGCTATTGGGATTTATTGGTATATATTAGAAGCCTACAGTTTGAATTTTTCATTAATAATTATTGTTTCAAAAACTACTCGAAATTGTCAAAATTCACGCGGTTAGTTTTTTCAACTTATTTTCGACTGCACGCAATAAAAGCATGAAATAGCTACGTTAGTACCTAGAACTCGGGGAAAAGTATTATTCACTTCAAAAACTTGGTTGAAATTGTCAATTTTGTTTGTCATAATATGAAAAAAAAATGAATTTTAAAAGGAATTATATGCTAAAGAGGAGAAAGTACTAAATTGTAGTAACTTGTCGACTCTAATTGATTCAAAGATGAATTTGGCTAATTCACATTTCAATGAGTGTTACAGTTTAAAGTGTTGGTTGATATTTAATATGGGTGCGGTGCGTCTCATATCTTAGAAAAACAATTGATACATTTTTATTGACCGAACGACGTTTGGTAGAATGTTCAAATTGTATACAACGTTTCTTAGAATGTTTCTCTCGTGTATCTTTATTTCGTAGAAGCACACTTAATCGAAAGTAATTTCTAATAACAATCTTTTTTATATCAGTTGATTGATTCCACGTGTTGAAATTATATCCATGTGTTATTTTTATGTCGGTTATAGGTACCATTTGTTTTCCTAAGAACTACATATACCTATTACACACCCATTTAATTTATATCTACGTAGATTGCTTGTCTTCGTCACTCTCTTGTTGAACTATTGTGGTTTGTCATACAATAATATTGCTTCTGACATTTTAATTCTGTTTACTCACAACTGACGGAACGGAACTGCCCATCTTGAGAGTGCTAGAGATAGAGCAAGATAATCTTGTAGTTGTAAGTTAGTTAGCTTTTAGTTAAGTATTAAGCTTAAGAATCCGTATAACGCTTTGGTGTATGAACTGTCTTGTTACATTTTATGTGATTCAATAAATAAATAAATCTAGCACGACTACTCTTCGTTACTCTTGTCGCGCGAGATAGCGCTACCCGCCACTCTTTTACATTACTGCACAGAAAGAGACAGGTAATTAAATCGCGCGAGAAATAGTCGCTTGTGACAGTTGCGCTAGAGGTGCTGCGGTGGTTTTTTTTTTTCTTAAGGCATGGCTCAAACTGTATCAGGGTTGGTTAGCCCTCACTACCAGTAGTCGGACTTTGTGTGGGAGTATAACCCGCTAATGGGATTATCTCCGCCCCACAGGGGTAAGGTGCTGCAGTGGTGCCGATATGCGTATGGGATTAAAGGTTGTTTGTGTGTTACCATTTTCCTGGAAAACGACTGGCCCAATTTCGATGCGGTTTTTTGCATTAAATGGCTATAATTTCAGAGCAGGGCCTACATATGGTTGTAGACCACAGGGTTCGCTGCATCAGGCATGAGATTTTACTATTCCGTTTTTTTTTTCACTTGCGGAGATAATATTACAAACTGTACCTACTAGACACGTGTGCGCACGTAGGTACTCGTGAGCGGGTACCCCGGAACTAAATCAAAACGGAATATTTCCCAAGAACTTGCAATTTGCTAAGTCAGAAACACTTAAGAGAGTCTCATTGGGCACTTAACTAGAAATTATGGAGTTAATGAGATTTCGCACTTTGGGAGCCAGTCGGTGTAATGTAGGCTAATTACCCACCCTTTATTATTACTCTGCTATTATACTGCACATTTACGCACAAGGGCGCAAAGAGATCTGAAAAACACGGTCGTTACGCCCTTCTTAGGATCGCGAAGTATGAAGCTGCATTTGGTATAAGGTTGTGTTCAGAGTAGTTTTAATGGGATATACGACTTTTTGTTATTAATATGAATGCGAGCATGCAACCGGATTGGTGGCAGCAATGGGAATATTCTTTACAATTTGGTTGAAGTATTTTGATTTAGTATCACATGAGTATTAAAATAAGAATAACCTATCGATGACAGCGGTTCCATTACTACGCACATGCCCCACAACCGATTGCATGGCATTTTACAAAAACCACCCATAAAATACGAACGGTCAAGGAAATTGAAATACTATATATAATATTGGAGTAGTAGGGCCTCGTGCAGGGTCCGTCCGGATTATTACTACCGTCTTGCCTGCTAACCCACCGCCAAACAACAATGTTCGCATTGTTGTGTTCCGGTGTGGGGGTAAGATAGCCGGTGAAATTACTAGCATAGAGGCATTCTATCTTCGTCCTCCGGGTAGGCAAGCACTTGTGACTCCTCTGGTGTTGCAGGTGTCTATGGGCGACGATAATCGCTTTCCATCAGGCGATACGTTTGCTCGTTTGCCCCCTATGACATAAAAAAAAAAAAAAAAAAAAAAAAAAAACGTACGTTTTTGACCCTATTTGTCATTGTGACAAGAGCGAAAAAGGTTTGAAACACGTAACATTCCTTGACTGTACTTGAGTCCTTGAAGATAAAGAGAAATAATGCTTTGCTTTAGTGTTGTTTTATTCTGTGGTAGTATCGACGCGTGTTTGACCATTTTTCTCCAAAGAACGACAAAAACGAAAAAAGGTTAGGCGTCACTGCAACCATTGTAGTACGGTTTTGTTCCCTCGACGGATTTCATGTATCATAAATGGAAAAGGATTTTTATTACCACTGTACTTACTATTGGGGCGGATTTATGACCTCCCTGTGGATCTGTGCTCCTGGTGCAAAGCCGTATTGTGAAGCCGTGGCCTCTTTACAACATCACACTAATATAATGAAGGCGAAAGTTTGTGAGTGTGTTTGTGTGTTTCTTTGTAACTTCTCCACGCTCAAACGGCTGGGCTAAGTAGCTGACACCTTGGATTAACACATAGGCTACTTTTAATCCCGAAAAAATGTAGTGTTCCCGTCGGATGAGCGGGTAGCGCAGCTAGTTATTCTGTATTTTCTAATAAAGATAGAAAATGAGTCCGTGTTCCGAACTGTTTTTATAGCTACCATATAGGACCGAAAGGGATTGGTACATCCAATAAACCAAGATCTCTGATGAAGTAAGGCTGAATTCTTATTCCTTGAATACAACGGCGGAATTTTAATGATCGGAGCCCAAATTATGTGTGTTATGTGTTGTGTTGTGACTCGGGCGTAGCTGTGTAAAGTTTTGGGTAATGACGCTGTTTTATTATCTACTAAATGTCTTTGGAGTATATGGTTCGGTTGCAATGTATTTTGTTGATACTGGCGTTTTTAATGAGTTTGGCGACTAACGTTTTTATTGAAAAATAACGAGGCATAAAAATGTCGACAACTTATATAATAAATAAATATCAGACAACTATATTGCGAGAAATAACAAAGACTAGAATGATTTTTGTCGATGAATGTCGAAGTCAATAAAATGAAAATTCCCACCTCATGACTCTGACAGAATATAAGCATATGTTCAGACTTGATCATTTTAAAAAGAAGATAATTGTGTTGATAAGTGTGTCAATGTCAAGTTCAAAATCGTGTTTATTTTGTGAGTAGGCACTTTTACATGTCTGAATCTGAATCTACCGGCATTTTACAGGAGGAGACCGCTCTTGGAAGGAAAGACGAAAGTAACTCAACAGTAATCTTTTCGGAAATCATACTTAAAAGTATTAGGATTACATTATAACTAGGTAATTGATACATATAGAGTAGATGTACAAGATTCTCCAAAACAATGTTTACAGTAATTATTTAATAAAATAAAGTGAACTTTCCAGAGATTAACAAGGTCTTTAGGCGTCACGACATGCACATTATACAATTAAATAATTTAATTCTGTTGAGATGTATCAGGTCTTTAGGCGTCAAAGTAAATAACTGATGCTACAAAATAATTACCTATCTAAATTAAATTTCTTAGAGATGTACGAGAGGTGTTTGAGGTGTAGGATGCAATTTGTGCCGACACACTTGCGCCGTCCCATCTTCCACTGACGGAAGCGAGAGCTGGGCTTGCTGCAGACCCTGCCTTGGGTGCCTTAACCCTTAACTTCGTAGTGTATCCCAGGATGAACCAATTCTTTGACCATCTTTATCCATTTTTTTTTGAACCAGACCTTAATGAGGCTTAAACTAGCGACCTTCGTAATTTTTTTGTTAAATCAAGGGTTAAGTCAACTTGTATATAATCTGTGGTTAAGTGGCGCAAATATGTAGCCATAAGCAGTGGCTGCTTGTTCGAGCAGTTTGGGGTATAGACGAGGCCCTGGGGACCGAGTCAGTCAGCTCTCTTTAGAAATATTTCAAAAAGGCTTTGGGAACCACCGGATGACCAGAGGGCTGGCGATTTCCGAGCACAAAGAATCAGCATTCTTATTCAACGTGGCAATGTAACCATGCTTTTGGGCATGTCGCATTATGGGAGGGAGATGGAGAAGTATTTTATTCTGATGTATTTTTTTTTTAATACATACTGCTATAGATCCGTATAGATAAGCAGATTTATGTACGATTTTTTTAATGATTTGTAAAAATCGAATAATTTTATATGAATAATATTTTACAGGTGTCACGTTGACAACCTAATTGTTTAATTATTGCAGAGTAAACCCTTCCACGAAACGGATTCTGAATTTACTAGGTCATAAAAATTATTTTACCCGTAGCTATCTGTACGCTCATTAATTCACTAACATAAAGTTTAAGTGATATGTTAGCACAGAGATATGTGGTTGTAATCGTCAAGGTCACGTGGAATTAATTAATAGTTCGGGGTAATGAACGGGATTAAACCGATATTACCCCTTCATTCACCAAAGGACGGATGTAACAGAAGCGTACTAAATACTTCTCTTCTATCAGATAATCAAGGCCGTCATAACTCAGATTGCTATACTTAAGAGGCATTATTCCCTTTCAGTTTTATTTTTTTCATATTATGACAATTATATTGATAATTTGAACCAACTTTTTGAAGTTAATAATACTTTTCCCTGAGTTCTAGAAAGTAACATAGCTATCGCTATGCTTGCATTGCGTACAGTCGAAAATAAGTTGAATAAACCAGTTTTCTGCGTGAATTTTGTCAATTTCAAGTAGTTTTTAAATCAAAAATTATCAATGGATAATTTAAACTGTAGGTTTCAACTAGATACCAATAAATCGCAATAGCCCTGTTCTAAGTAAAATTTGTAATATGCTTAGAAATATGTTTGATCATTGATAAAAATGTCTAAAACAATCAGTATTTTTAATGGATAAGGAGCCTTAAGTGGCAGTGGGCGTTTTCACTAGGAAAATTAATTCATATATGCATGTAGTGTATTATAATTACGTAAGTTTAAGTATATTTGTATTATACATTTCTAAAATTGTTTGTTAGAATTGTCTCCGAACGTTATAATTATACAATACACCAACTCATGTTTCCGTTTAGCCCTATTGTTGACTGGCAAAGTATTATGCCTTGCGGCATTAAGTCAGCTATTTGTACTAGTTTGGTCTGTGCTATAAAGTTTAAATCTCACCAATATTATATAAAGGTGAAAGTGTGTTTGTGTGTATGTTTGTTACTTCTTCACGCTCAAAGGGCTACACCGATTTTGATAAAATTCGGTATGAAGGTAGCTGATACCCTGGATTAACATATAGGCTACTTTCTATCCCAAAATAAAGTCGTGTCCCCCTGGGGTGAGCGGGTAACACAACGCGGCACAGCTAGTAAATAAATAAATCAATAAGTAAAGGTTTACTTATTGAGACTCCTTGTGTTCGAAGAAAAACGCTATTCGCCCGTGACTTGCGCCTCACACCGCGTGTTATTAGAACAAAGCTTATTTGCGGTTTGGCCGGATCCGGCCAAGTCCGCCCGGATTAAAGACTTACGAATTAAGAAAACATCGCTTCTCCGCCATTAGCATTTCAACCTTACATCATAGAGTTTAGAGTTGCGATCGTTTGGAACAAGCATTTGACTGGAAAATTGAAATGTATCCTTTTAGATTAAGTTTCCTGCTTATTCGGCAGAAAGTCGTAAATGACATGAATTTCCTTCTGAAGTAGGTACGCTTTTTGGTAATATTGGTATTTAGTTTTTGACTCGAATGTGTTGCTGTTTAATGAAATAGTTTGAATGTTTACCTAAAGATTAAATATATCATCAGGCTGACCTGTTTATATAACACAGCTAAAAAATAAAAAACTACATTATGTTGAAAATAGTGAAATTTACCAGATTTAGCCTCTTGAGTTGCTATTAACCAGCTTTGCCGTGAACTTTGAGAAAACGGAGCTTTAAGTACAGGCAGCGTAAATATAAGAGGCTTTAATAAAATTCTATAGAAGCTTTGTAAAAAATCGCTAGAGGACAAATTGTAACTTCTTATTTACATTAGATGGATTTTTTGGAATTAAAAATATTATTTATTTTTATTTATTTTATTTAGGAGCCTATATTGTCCCACTGCTGGGCAAAGGCCTCCCTCTCATTCTTCCACGCGTCCCTGTCCCGAGCAGTCTCCCACCAGTCTCGGTGAAAGGCGTCAAGTTCGTCTCGCCATCTCCTGCGAGGTCTACCACGACGCCGGATGCTGTTTTGTGGGACCCACTCGGTGGTAACTTTTTCCGACATGCGAGATACGTGTCCGGCCCAGTCCCACTTCAGCTTTGCGGCTGCTTGAGCTACATCAGCTACCAGCGTTTTGGAACGCAGTACTGTGTTCTTGATTCCGTCAGTTAGTTTTACGCCCAGCATACTGCGTTCCATGGCTCTTTGACAAACCTTGAGGGTGGACTTCTGAACTTTTGTCAAAGACCAAGTCTGTGCTCCGTAGGTCAGGATTGGAAGAATGCACATGTCCATGAGTTTCCGTTTCAATGATATTGTAAGGTTTCCCTTCATATGATCCTTCATAGACCAATAGCTCCTCCAGGCATGCTCGGTACGTCTTGCGACCTCCTTATCTTGTCGAGCCTGGAAGGAGACTATTTGGCCCAGGTAAATGTACTCATGGACATATTCCATTCTTCCACCATCCACTTCTACTCTTAGCTCTCGGAGCTGTTAGTCATGAGTTTAGTCTTTGACATGTTCATCATTAGTCTGACCTCAAGGCTTGCTCTGCTTAGGTCTTGTAGCATGACACCGAGTCCCGTAGCTGATGTTGAGATCAGGACGATGTCGTCGGCGAAACGCAGATTTTGTTAATCACGTCTCATCAACAACAATACCCTTACCCACCCATAAAAATATTATAGTATTCTGAAAAAAAAACCGTTCTTAAATAATTCCGCCAAATACTGCATAAAAAAATACGTAATTTGAGGGAAGGTTGCAATTTTTTTTTACATAGTTAAGGGCTTTAATTAAAAAAAAAACTTAATTGATTACTTTGTGTGACGAAAGCTACTTTCGTCACACAAAGGAAGCGATCGTGATCGTACTTACAATCTTTTTGCGATGGACCCTTGAGTATACATTTAAGGAAGTTCGATGGTATTTTCAATTGAAACGAGAGGAAATTCTTAATGACGGATATTCATTTGATGCAGTTGTGGACACTACTTATTTACACTACTACTTATTTATATTTAAATATATAATTATAGAAGCTGTAATTTACTTATCTATCCAGTTTCCGTTCGCAGCTCAAGTGGCTTCCTATCCGTTTTCGTCGTAACTCTCATCCTTTCTCTTCTTTACAATATACTTTTCAACCCTGCAACTCCCCGTTACCTCAAGGAGCGTTTCAGTTATCTTCGGTCTGTTAGATCCTCTCAAAATTTGCTTCTGGCTGTCCCCTCTTCCTCCTCAAAATTCTACAACAGCTCTTTTACTTTCCAGGCTACCTTGTTGTGGAACTCTCTGCCTGTAGACTTAAAATGTAGCCAATCCGTTTCCAATTTTAAAACACTCCTTAAAGAACATTATTTGTCCCTTCCTTAATTTTTTTTTTGATATTGTGACCGACATGAAGTGTGGTTCGTTACTAATATTATTTTATATGTATATGCCTATGTTATGTATGTTTAAGTAGGTTTATTTGTGCATATATATATTAGGGTGGTTCATACAAGTATGGAAAAAATTCAAACTCATGCTAGAGATTTGGCCAACCTCTTTTGTTGTTACAGATATTAAAAATAGTCGGTGTGCTAAATTTCATGAAGATATCTTTACTGGATGGGGATGCTCATCGCAAGAGGTTATGATTTTTTTTCAAAAACACTTTTTACTATTAGTACCAAGAAAACAAAATATATTCATAATTAAATGACATATTTTCATTTATTACAATCAGAACATACAATATTACTATTAAACCATAACAATTTTAAATTAAATTATAATTTTTTTTTTATAGCATCAATGACTGACGTGATGACTGAGTGACTTTTTGGTCGTTTGGTTGGTGAAGATCGTTACCTGGTGCTTCAGCTGCCAAAGGTGCTTCGACCCATGCTTTGGTGTAAATCAGAGCACCAAACTTTACGAACCGTGAAACGGCTTTTTCTTCTCTTTTGGTCAGCTTCAGGACATTCTGTTTTATGAATAATAATATTTTAATAGAATAAAGCAGCTTTGCCATACAACGCGCGTGATGGATTGCTCCAGGCGATCGCCAATGAGTCTGATCTGGTACTCTATTTAGAACGATTGTCGTCTGTCGGCTTTCTGTCGTGTCCGTCTAATATAGTGCTTCGGGATATCGGTAGTGAAGTTGGATCTGCCCCAGCGCAGCAGCTAGCGGAACAATCAGTCACATTGCCTCTCGATCTGTTATTTTGTTGCGATCCAAAGCGCTAGTAACGTGAGGTGTGAAAATCTCACTAGCTGATAGAGAATGTTTTGCACGTTTGTTTGGGACACTCAATTTATATTGCACTTCCTCAAGATCTTGATCAATTGAGTCAGAAGAAGAACTAATATCGAGGAGCTGTTGGCTGTTGACTGTCGAAGTGGAGGCAGCACTTGACCGCCTTTTCTTTCAATAACTCAGTCCTTTGCTTACGTTAGATTATGAAGGTAAATAAGAAATATCGCGTTAGAACCGTTATAATTTGTGTTAATTAAGAAAGGCTTTATCTTCTTCAATTTTTATGAGGTTCATCGCATTTGCGTGGCTGATATCAAAAAGGTTGTCAAGCTCTTTTACGAACGATTTTATCGGTTTTTTGGTGACACAGAAGCATTTCTCTTCTTATTTTTATTCAAGAGAAGCTACTTTTTATGAATTGTAACCAATTTTAATAACGACAATGGTTCAAGTTCTTGAAAACCAATCAAATAAATGTCATTTTTATGCTTGGAACTGGAAGCCATTTCCAAACAAATTTTAACGAATGTCTCTTTACTTTTTACTGTACCCAAAATTTGCACTCATAACAGTCACAACACTTTAAAATAGTTTTGAAGTATGTAAAACGTATTTTTCTTTATTTTGTTCTTTAGATGCCAACTCAAACACTATTACTTTAGCTGTAGTATAAGGAAACGTAAGTGGGTATTATGGGAAAAAAAATTGAAAAGTACCCTCGATGAGCACCCTCTTGTGCTTATCTTAGGAAGCTGAAATTCTGTACAACTATTAACATAGATATAGGTAACAAAATGAGAGGGTGGCCGATTCGAAAATAAAAAAAAAAAATTTTTGGACCACCCTAATATATATATATTTTTATTTTTTGGTATTTTATGTACATTTATTTATGTATTATTTTAGTAGTTTTTTCCACAGATTCCATGATTACTTTTGCATCGCCTACTCATTTCTGATGTTTTTATTTAATTTCGCTACCCAAAGGTTGTCTGGAAGAGATCGCTCTTTAGCGATAAGACCGCCTGTTGTTTACCTCTATGTTACTTGTAATTTGTTTGTATTTATTTTCTGTTGAGGTGTGCAATAAAGAATATTCTATTCTATTCTATTCTATCTATACTATTATAAAATATTTGTATTGAAAATTGACCTATAAAAACGACACTCTTAAATCGTGAAGTGAGCGTGGTGTGAGTTTTATTATGGCGTCACCGGCCTACTAAATTACGTTCGGGTTGTATCGAAATATGCATTAAATAAAATTTACATCATTTTCGGGCTATACAGGCTCGCTCACATTATCACAATATAATGTAAATTCACAGGAAATTCAGTATGCTGGAAATAAGCCTCCACAAAGTTAGCATTTTTGAAATTTTCATAATACTTATGGCATCTGTGAGTTGAACACTGAAATGAAATAATGAACTTTATTCTGTTAGTATGCAACAAGGGCACTTTTATTGATTGATTGATTGATTTACTTATCTGAGCCTAACGACATTTCGCAAGAATTCTTTTGTGAAATACCACAGTTGAGAAGAAACGCTAAAAGAAAATCAACAGTTACTGAATGAAAATGACCTATCTTGTCAGAATCGTACGTAACCTTTGAATTAAAGCGGTGTGCGATCGTTATGGAGAATCTTTGGCCTTTGTCAATCAGTGGACCCTTAGCACATTACATACCTAGGGCGTTGAATTCGTGAATGTCCCAGATTGCAGGTGTTTGTGAGATACGCCATAAATATGCGATCGGGGCTTTACAAATTACAGCCCGTGATTTGTCTTAAGTTTTACGTCTCGCCTTGGCCAGGAAGTGAGATTTCCTCCCCAGGGCAGAAAATCCCACTTACGGCCTAGGGTGAGGTAAAATATATTAATTCACCTATCTCAAATAATAAGAGATTACATTCGAAGAAACTTCTTACATGAAACAGTCTGTCCAGACATTCACTTATCCTGAATGTCTTATAAAACAGGGCCGCAACAGAAGGCAATTGGTTTTAACAAAACAAATACCGGAGAATCCCTCTATGTGGGGTAACCACACATAACAGTGGTATTATCGCAACGTGTTTGGTGAATTCAGGAATGTGGGGCGTGGTGCAAGTTACAAGACTGGAGGACACTTTATGGAATGGCACTAATGTAACAAATAATTAAATAATAAATATCGGACAACCTCACACAAATCGAACCTAGTCCCAAAGAGGGCTAGATAGTTTGTAGGGTTGTGTTATGGCTTATGGGTGTACTAGGCGATAATGTACAGTACATACTATATATATTAACTAGCGACCCACCCCGGCTTCGCATGGGTGCAATGCTATATTATGCATGTTTTATACATATAAACCTTCCTCTTTAATCATTCTATCTATTAAAAAAACCACATCAAACTTTGCGTGGTTTAAAAGATCTAAACAGACAAACAATTAGCAGGAAGCGACTTTGTTTTATACTAGTAGTGATGCATACTTAAATACATATATATATAACACTTATGACCCAGGGACAAATATTCAAAGAATATTAATAATAAACCACTCTTTTTTAGGGTTCCGTAGTCAACTAGCAACCCTTATAGTTTCGCCATGTCCGTCTGTCCGTCCGTCCGTCCTTCCGCGGGTTAGCTCCGTGATCATTAGTACTAGAAAGCTGAAATTTGGTATGAGTATGTGTATGTATAACGCCGACAGAACGGTAAAATAATTTATTTTTTATTTCTTTCGGCTTCCTCTCGAACACCTAAAGTGGGGGTGATTTTGTGTGAGGTGTCGTTGAATAGGTCTTGTAAAAATAATAGGGGTCTCCTAACATTATTTTTTGATAAAGTCAGCAGTTTTGTAAATATTCGATCCGAGAACAAAAAAAATAGTGTCCCCCCCCCCCCTCTAACTTTCCAACCACGAGTCAAAAAAAATCGGAAAAATTCATGTAAATGCCTTATAAGTACTTTCAATGAAAACTATATTGAACAAAATCGGTTGAGCCGTTTTTGAGTTATAGCCAAATTTCATATTTTTTCTTTTAAAGGACGTAAGTTGACTTCCAGAAGGTAATAAGTGATTACAGCTTCTAGCGCGTTTACAACCTTTTTATAGAGCTTAAAATCTTTCTTAACTTAAAACTCGGGCTTAAAACAGCAGTTTATTGTGAAGGATGAGCAACTACGGAACCCTACACTGAGCGTGGCCCGACCCGACATGCTCTTGGCCGGTTTTTGTCATTCAATACGGCCAGTCTTTAGCCTACATGCTACTCGTATTAGACAATGCGGTTGGCGCTGTGGTGTGGCTGCCTAATAAGCAGTCCTGTTTTTGAACCCCGGCGAGGGCATAATACTTGTGTGATAACTTTGTTCCTGGGCCATGATATGATGTTATCTATGTATACCATCTATATTATGTGTATCATGGTCTTGTACTCGTAGTATCATAATTGCTTAATTTGGGAGTAGGTCGATTCGTGTAAAATTGTTTCAAAATATATACATTTTTATTTTTAATTATAAACGTTGTGACGCGGTCCAGACGCCCCGTGCTCAACAGCGGCGCAGAAACTAAATAACAACCCCACAAGCTTGTAAATTGGGCCACACATGAACAATTTTATTGCAAAAGTTCTGGCTCGCTTCGAGTGGCAACTTCTCACATTATTCGATACAAATACTACGTTACGGCGAATTGAAAAACGTCCGACATTCACTCCTAATGGCTATTTAATGACCGCGAGCATTTTACTGCTGTCATTAGTGACGGGGTCAATTTAATATTAGGGGTGAATTGCATCGATGCCGTTTAACGGGGTGATTAACGTGAAAATAATTCATTTGAAACTTATATTTAGTGATAAATCGCTTGTTGTTCACCTCTTGTAATCACATTGTACAGCTGTTGGTATTATAGAACTAGCACTGATTGATTACGACGAGTTGCATTGGCTTTATGACTATGAGATTAGCGTTAAATAGAGATCTTGAGTATGTACCGGAGTGTCACTAAATACAACAATAACAACAACAAGTACGCTTTATTGCACACCAAAAACATTTATACAAGAAATCACATATAAACAAATTAAAAACGGAATATTCATCATTTTGTGATTACTGATTACTATGTGTCTGGTATGTGTATATTGTACATATGCGATAATCAATACATAATAGCTTGGCTCTATCGCATTAAATAAATAAAGGAATAAATATCGGACAACCTCACACAAATCGATCTAGTCCTAAATCAAGCTCAAGAAGGCTTGTATTATGGGTACTAGACGATATACCTACCTATATAAACAAATATATACTTGGAATCATTTCCGTCAATGACCGACCTTTGCTAGAGTATAAGGTTAGTGTAGGTTTTAGGTTTTTAAGTTTTCTTACCACTTAATTCTAATATTTTTTTAATAAATAAATATAGGTGGTAATAATAATTAGATACGTGGGCTAAAAGTTTTAAAATACCTTTAGACAAATGTAAATATATACTTAAATACATAGAAAAACGATGACCCAAGCAAAAATGGCCGGGATTAGAACCCAGGACCGTCGCTTCCGTAGGCAGGTGTTCTACAAACTGCGCTAAACGCGTTGTCAAAATTGTTCAATAAAGTCTTCATAGACACTGTAATGTCGTGGCCTACAGTTTGGTCTAGCTCAACTAATCCGAACTTGTCAGATAGTGCTAGAAGCTTGGAGCAAGCCTGGAGCCTGAGGCTCTCCTTATCGCGACATACCGAGTCACCCCACTATTCGCTGGGTTTGTGACATCAGCTTTAGATAGGCAACTCGACTGGCATAAGACAGAGTGTCGCTAAGTCATTGCAGTCTATTTAGTGTTGTGTCGGTTTCAACAATTAACACATCAATAATCTTATTAAACTGTTCGTGAGACATATTTAATTATTACAAGCTTTTATTTACTTTCAACTGTCCCGTTGTAATGGAATTTTGTAAGTAAAATTTGACCCGCTTTCCGGTTTCCGATTGAGCTGAAATTTTGCACAAATGCGTGAAAATGCAATATTATGATGACGTGGAGCTGATCTGATGATGGAGCTGGAAGGTGGCCATAGGAACTCCGTAATAAATAAAGCAATCATATCGAGTTTGGGCTCTTTAGAATCGTCTCTGTGAGCAATTGATGGATGTTAAAAGAAAAGTACTGGCGGCTGTAAAAGCTTGTCACTAAAATGAAATTTTTGACGGAAACTTATTGTATTAAGCGGTTTACACTCATGTGAAATTGTCAGGAACGACCCGACATGTTTCGAACTCGTATGGAGCTACTACCCGTACTGTCGCCGGCCAACTTTGTACTAATTTTGATTTTTACCAACGCTCCGTTCTGATACGTACAACTATGAAGTCAAAACGTTGCTATGTCAGTTATATCTTCTAGGTGCCTAAAGAAAAATTTCAATTTCAAGTCGACATGACGAAATTCAACTAATGTTGATGTATATCCGCGGGCCTATGATGAGAAGTAAGTGACAAGCATCCGTGTTTTGAAAAAAAGCGAATGTGAGTGGCAGATGCTTTGTCACTTATTTATCACGTGATAACCGAAACCATCATAGGTCATCCAAAAATGGTATGCATACCTACTTTTATATACTAATGGTTAGTTATATAATTATTCGTTACATGTGCGTTACCACCGGCTAGTAGCCAATAAATTTCATAAAACTGAAGGGCTTAAACATGCGTAAACTACACGTTTATCCACGTAAACAATGTCCTTGTGTCCACGCCACGTAATTCACGACCTTGAGGCGTAGGCAATCCATAATGTTATTTTTAAAAAGCCTTTGAAGCGGGTATAGCTCACGCATGTAATCCCATTAAAGCCTGCGATACACTGGACGCTACGTGAAGCATAAACTATTACTATTTAAGGCAAAAAGCCCTATATTACATAGGCTAGGAGGGCTTAAAAATACTTGGCAACTACGAGTAGTTCATTCAATTTCTAAGGCAATAAACGGTAACTCCGTTTTTCGAACTGATTACGAAAAGTCGATTTTCTCTTACTCAGATTGAAATAGCGCTTTCCGGCTTAGCAGGGCAGTATATCAAGTTCAAATACCATAGGTAAAGCCTGACAAGCTATATCTCAGGCATATCGCCTTTACTGTCATCAAAACGCGATGTTTGCGAACCGGGATGCATAAAGTGTCATTTCACATTAGGTTGTCTGTCAAGTTAAGTTTTTCCCATATCTTTGTCGCAAAAGAATTTTCAAAATTCTGATAGTGAAATAATGCGAAACGGTCATTTTCGCCATGTATGCTAAATAGGTTACATACTATAATTGGAGCGGAGCGAGCGAAGCTCCCATGGATCGACTCGAATGGACTTCGTAACAATGCGCAGATCTCAGCGAGTTCTCAACTGATTTTAGAAATTTTTGTTTTAAAATGCACAAAATAAATTTCGCTAGGTCGTGACGAAGAGAAAATTTCGAAAAAAAAACTCCGCTCCAATCTATGGTGCAAGCTTAGCCGGTGGCTGACTCTGCATCGACCTAGTTAAGTTAGGGTTATATGATATCCCGAAAAAATCTAAACATTATATCAGAACATGGTTTTCGGAATTATGATAATCCGAAATGATAATGCATTCGGACAAATGAAACTTCCCGTACCCTGAAATACCCATTATAACAGTACTTTTAGAAGGTCACCTAATTTAGCATGGCCGTACCTAGGGGCGCAATTTCCGAACAATAAACAAACCTACAATATTCAGGAACTAGAAGTTATACGCCGACGCAAAGAGAAAAGCTAGACAAATGTGTGTTCGGCGCTAATTTATTTAGAGTCAACTGCAGCGTTCGTTTCTACAACTTGGCAATTAAATGCGGACATGCGGACGACAACGTCGACAACTCCATCTGATATTAACTCTCGATGCGAAAAAATGAGTTGCGTTATAAAATTTTAAGTATGTATCTGAAAATAAAGGAGAGCAGGGATGTAAGGGGGCGCACTCACCAACTAAGCGCTCCAAGCCAACCTCTCCTGCCCGTGGTGCAACCTGCTGAACAACGGACGAGGCTCTGACGACCGATAAATGGCGGTATAACCATTCATAAAATGCGTAGCTATAAGTACGACAGGCTGGTGACGGGCAGCAGCGTCACAAGTGCGAATAGCTACGCACTGCGATCGCCAACCCGCATGCCCAGCGTGGCGATTATGGGCAAAACCAAACATGGCAAGTCACAATAAACCACGGCCCCCAGTTCCCGGCCACCCCGTTATTCCTGACCACGGCGGCGGTCACGGTTACGGCGGGGTAGGGGGTGCTAAGAATCCCCGGGCTACGGTAGGCCGCCAAACTCAAAAACAGCAACTGACCCTGGCTACGTTTAACGGACGCACGCTACGACTCGACGAACATCTTGTGCAGCTGGAAGAAGAACTAAAACACATAAGATGGGGCGTTCTGGGCTTAAGTGAAGTCCGAAGAGAGGGAGAGGACACCTTAACACTAGAATCGGGCCATCTTTTGTATTTTAGAGAGGGAGACCAACTTTCCCAGGGAGGCGTCGG
The DNA here is from genome assembly GCA_947623375.1 of Apotomis capreana. Lineage (NCBI taxonomy): Eukaryota > Metazoa > Arthropoda > Insecta > Lepidoptera > Tortricidae > Apotomis > Apotomis capreana. Next base: position 37,275,690 of record OX392500.1, read on the forward strand.
GTTTCTAGTTCATCGAAACTTCACTGACAACGTTGTAGAAGTGTCTAGTGTGTCGACAAGGGTTGCATACCTTATTATCAAACTGACCGACAGGTACAGCCTTAAGGTTGTGCAAGCGTATGCACCGACTTCGACGCACTCAGACGAATACGTGGAGACATTCTACGAAGATATCTCCAAGGCCCTACACAACACCTCTAGGGCCCACTACAACGTTGTCATGGGAGATTTTAACGCTAAAGTAGGAGTACAGACCAGCAGTGAATGCTCAATAGGACCACACGGTTATGGTGCTAGAAACCATACGGGGCAAATGGTTGTCAACTTTCTCGAAAAAGAGGGGCTGTTTATGATGAACTCATTCTTCAAAAAACAGCCCCAAAGGAAGTGGACGTGGCAAAGTCCCGATGGTGTCACAAGAAATGAGATCGACTTCATCATGACGGACAAAAGGCGCATTTTCAAAGATGTCTCTGTGATCGCCAGGATGAAAACCGGAAGTGATCACCGACTTGTCCGAGGCACTCTGAATATTGATTTCAGACGCGAATGGGATCCGAAACTTTCCAAATAAAACTGGAAAACCGATTCGCTGCCTTGAAAACTACAACTGACGTCGACCAGAAACTCGACCAAGTACTGGGCATCCTGAGGGAAGAGGGCGAAAAATTTTGCGAAATGAGGCGCACAGGCAAGAAGTCTAAACTTGCGAGGGAGACTCTGGAACTTATGAGTGAGCGCCGCGAAAACCCCCCGTCAACTTCAGCTGAACACCGGGCACTAAACAAAAAGATAACGAAACTGGTACGACGCGACCTCCGAGCTTCCAACACGCTCTTGATTGAAGAAGCAATTGAGCAGAACCGGGGGTCGAAAGTATTTGTCCAGTCACTCGGAAGAAGCCACCTGACGAAGTTGACCACACGCACGGAGACAGTGGTCACCTCAAGGCCGGAGAGTCTCTCGCAAGTTAAGGATTTCTACAGCCAGCTCTACGCCTCACACGCACCCCGATCTGACCCACAGGATGATGATCCCAGAGCCACCCTCATACGCCACTTTACAGAAGACCTGCCTGAGATCAGCCTAGACGAGGTCGTATTGGCCCTAAAACAGCTTAAAAATGGAAAAGCCCCTGGAGAGGATGGTATCACGACAGAGCTCCTGAAGGCAGGGGGTACCCCCATACTAAGGGAGCTCCAGGAGTTGTTTAATACTGTCCTCTTCAATGGGAGAACTCCGCAAGCGTGGAACAGAAGCGTGGTTGTTCTGTTTTTCAAGAAAGGCGACACCACCCTGTTGAAAAACTATCGGCCCATATCGCTTCTGAGCCACGTATATAAGCTGTTTTCAAGGGTTATTACGAACCGCCTTGCCCGAAGACTCGACGAGTTCCAACCACCGGAACAGGCCGGTTTTCGAAGTGGGTACGGCACCATAGACCACATTCACACAGTGCGGCAGATTATACAGAAGACCGAAGAGTATAATCGGCCCCTGTGTCTGGCCTTTGTGGACTATGAAAAGGCCTTTGACTCAATCGAAACTTGGTCTGTTCTGGAGTCCCTGCAACGATGTCAAGCCGACTGGCGATACATCGAGGTGATGAGATGTTTATATTCAGCCGCCACGATGACTGTGCAAGTACAGAACCAGTAGACAGAACATATCCACCTGCGTCGCGGAGTGCGACAAGGTGACGTTATATCACCGAAACTGTTCACTAACGCACTGGAGGATATGTTCAAGACCCTGGACTGGAAAAATCGTGGCATTAATATAAATGGTCAACACATCTCTCATCTACGATTCGCAGACGACATCGTGATCATGGCCGAGACGTTGCAGGACCTGAATCGCATGCTAGACAGCCTGGCAACTTCGTCTCAGCGTATCGGTCTTCGGATGAATTTGGATAAAACCAAAGTTATGTTCAATGAACATATCGATCCGGGACCGGTCGCCGTAAATGGAGTCTCCATCGAAGTTGTTTCCGAATACGTATACCTAGGGCAAACGCTCCAACTAGGTAGAGGCAACTTCGACAAGGAGGCTAAGAGGCGAATACAACTGGGCTGGGCAGCGTTCGGAAAACTGCGTCGAGTCTTCACGTCGCCCATACCTCAAAGTCTAAAAACTAAAGTTTTTAATCAGTGCCTCTTACCTGTTTTGACCTACGGAGCCGAGACGTGGCCACTTACCATACGACTAGTCCACCAATTCAAAGTCGCTCAGCGAGCCATGGAAAGAGCTATGCTTGGTGTGTCTCTTAGGGATCAGATCCGAAACGAAGTAATTCGACAGAGAACCAAAGTTACCGACATAGCACAGCGGATAAGCAAGCTGAAGTGGCAGTGGGCTGGTCATATCTGCCGTAGAGCCAATGACCACTGGGGCAAACGAGTTCTGGAGTGGAGGCCACGAATCGGTAAACGTAGTGTAGGGCGCCCTGTAACAAGGTGGAGCGACGACATTCGTAGGACAGCGGGTAGTAACTGGAGTGGAGAACGAGAGCTGAAAATCGAGCTCAGTGGCGTGCCATGGGAGAGGCCTATGTCCAGCAGTGGACTGAAAAAGGCTGATGATGATGATGATGATGATCTGAAAATAAATGGTAAAATGTTTATGGTCATCGCGCTTAGTACACATAATTAGCACAAATTATCATGGAGGTTAATAAGAAATATCACTAGAGACCATTTAAACCACTTTAAACCTTGTGTCTGATATGGAACGGTAACGTGCTTCTATTCTCATAGTAACATTCTATTATTGTTTTATGTTAATATTTCTGTACGTTAGACATTGACCATCGTCATATCAGCCGATAGATGTCCACTGCTCGACAAAAGCTTCTTCCCGTTTCTTCACAACGACCGGCCGCCCTCATCCTAACTTCTCACGAACCTAACAAGATTGTCGGTCCAACTCATTGAGGGTCATCCCACGCTGCGTCTCTGCTACAGGGACGCCACTCAAGAACCTATCTGACCCAATTGCCATCGGTTCTACGAGCAGCGTCCCCGCCCACTACTACTTAAGTTTGGCAACTGTCTGAGCTATATATCTAATACAGGTTTTGTTTTCTGTGAACCTTTTCATTTCTGATTTGATAACGCAAGGAGACTCCGAGCATGTGGCTATTCTACGATTTCGTTATAAAAAATTATATTGTCCTATGATTGGTTGCGCCTTTATTGCTGTCTCATTTGATCACGGCATACTAAGGCATATTAACGGTGATGCCGCTTTGCGGCAGCGGTAGCGGTGGAGGTGCGTGTGTCTCGCTCACTCGTATGGCCATTGCGCTCGGATCTCTCACTCAACCGCTTCCGGCGCCGCTGGTTGCGCAAAGTCATGGCAACTCCTTCAGACGGCCTACCTACCTACTTAAATCAAAGCTCGTATCTCGGTATCAGTCTACAAACTAGATACGAGGTTTTGAAGAGTAATGACAGGAATTTTTGTGAGTTTTGCTTGTCACCAGGCGTCATATCATCCGACCTACTTAACTCGCGAGTCCGACATATTTATAATTTCAACAGTGTCTTTTGAAAAAAGATAATCTATGGAAGCCATACATAAAGGGGTCATTTTCAAAAAACTCTCCTGAACCTCATTTATCATCATGCCCTGGGATTTTTGGTGCATAAATGATTTAACACTAGGCATCAAATCATTAGTGCACCGAAAACCCCGAGGTATGTTTATCATCCTCCGCGTCAGTGTGTCCCTCATTAAGAGCGAGCAACTTTTTCATCACGATACGCTGTTTATAACTCCGGCCGCGGAACCCTTTGCGCTTTTACGGTAAGGTCCCGCGACCCTTATCTTGGGCTCTTCGAGTTTTGAAGTGCGTGTAACAATTAAATTTAGTAGCCCTGTACCGTGCCGTGACCGAGACACGACGGACTGCCAAGTTTGCGAGACGTTGATGAGAAGTTTAGATACCTAGGTACATAGTTTAAGATTGGTGTTTTTTTTTTTTTATATATTTACTTACTAGGAGGTGCCCAAAACTTCGTATGCGAATTTTTTATACGTTTTTTTTTTTTATGTCATAGGGGGCAAACGAGCAAACGTATCGCCTGATGGAAAGCGATTACCGTCGCCCACAAACACCTGCAACACCAGAGGAGTCACAAGTGCTTGCCTACCCGGAGGACGAAGATAGAATGCCTCTATGCTAGTAATTTTACCGGGTATCTTACCCCCGCACCGGAACACAACAATGCGAACATTGCTGTTTGTCGGTGGGTTAGCAGGCAAGACGGTAGTAACAATCCGGACGGACCCTGCACGAGGCCCTACTACTCCATGCGTTAGTCGGATAAAAAGTATCCTAAACCCTAACCTTCTTTGGATGTCCAGCTATCCCTGTACCAAAATTGGTTGAAATTTGGCGACGACAATGGAAAGTACGACCAACAGATGGCGCCAGACTGGCATGGCGCCTCGCGCCCATAGAAAACAAAAGAAGATCCTTCATATAACGGCACCCATTTTGGACAGATGACCCTGTGAGGGTCGCGGGAAGACCATTGATGCAGTCTACTCAGAATCACAGTTTGTGCCAAGCCAAGCTGAACCATCTGCTACATGGGAGGCCTCTGTTTATAAAAAAAATGCTTCTTTAATTGCGAAATTTAAAAAAAATACCACTCCTGTAATCATCGTTTGTATCTTCGAGCGTGTATTATTTAGTTTACTAATCCGAAGGTAAAACATTTAAATATAATTTTGAGTCATCTAAATGTTAATGTATTTTAATTTAAATATTAACTGGGCGACATTAATTGATGACTTATGGTTAAACTTTAAATAAATTATTGATAACATACATAATATCCAAACAGGCCGATCGTGATAGACTCATGCACTTTCTGGAAGGTTAAAGTGTGTAACATAAAATGTTTCTTAGTTTATGCAAACTGTATTGTTTAATAGTTTGCTTTTTAATAAACAGTTTTTTTTAATCAAACTAAAATTAATTTTCAAGTTCTGTTACCTAAACATTGTATGAAAATTACTTAATATTAAAAAGTGAATCTTTACGGTAGATGGCGCTACGATGCTACCCTAAGGCATTAGTAGAGTTGTTAGTCCGCTGTTTTCTAACATAATTGTGCGCATCGGGTAACAAGCATGAAATTTCTACCATACTCGTAGATAGAGTGTTCCACGGTGATTATTTTCAGATGTGGAGGGAAGTCAGATTCGTCCCCTGTGAGGCAGAAGAGTGGAGTGAATACGGCCAAGTATCCCTCTTTTCTTTCTTTATTGCTGGTCAGTTAAGTCTACCAGGACGTGTTTGGTATCGTTTCCGTGTAAAACAAATATCAGGAATTAATTTTTTATGTTATTTTTGTATAATTCAGTATAAAAATATGGGTGTATGGCCGAAAAGGTGAAAATCACAACAATTTTTTTATTCAGTGAGGTAAATTAGTTAAATTTCGTGAACATTTTCAAATTATTATTATAATTTTAAGAAGCTCATTTAATCAAGTTTCTAAAAATATATGCATGTTGGGCACTTCTCATACAAACATTAGCTTAAAATATATCTTTACGTCGGCGTACCCAACGTAAATCTCCGAACGCATCCTATTTCGCTTCATTAAATACATTAAATAATGATTATTAACATGCGCCTACATATAATATTTACTATATATAATATTTATATATTTTTAGAAACTAGATTAAATTTGCTATTTTGCTATATTTTTTTTAGTTTATTAACACCGGCCTCATTTAGTCTTTTGGGAGCGCCAATTTTTCCCGTAGCCATCCCCGAGGCCTTTGAAGAACGTAGGCAGCTTCTGTCGACTGCTAGGGATAGGCTGGGAGACCTGCCGGCCCACGTAGCACTGGTCCTTTTGCGGGTTTGTTTCGCGGTCCCGAAGCTTACTTACTTTCTGCGCACCGTACCGGCTTGGCTCTGCCCCGAGGACATTGACTCCTTCGATTCTATCTTAAAGGAGTCAATGGAGGTCATACTCAATGTGTCTCTCGACGCGAGTCAGTGGCAGCAGGCTTCTCTCCCTATTCGTAACGGTGGACTCGGCATTCGGCGTGCTCGGGATGTGTGCTTACCAGCCTTCTTGGCATCGGCGAGCGGAGTCCTGGATCTTGTTTCCCAAATTGTCGCTTTGGACCAGGACAAAGCAACCATTCCGTACGCATCCGAGGCGCAGGCTGCTTGGATGGCTCTCAACCCGGGCGCAGCACTACCTGATAAGCCGGAGCGTCAGCGGTCATGGGATGAAGTGGGTGTGAAGCGCGTAGTTGACAGTCGGCTGGAGAGTGCTTTGGGTGTGGAGAGGGCGCGACTAAACGCAGTATCGAGGCCAGAATCCGGAGCGTGGCTACAAGCGCTTCCCTCCCCACACCTGGGTACTCTTCTTGACGACAATTCTTTGCGGGTGGGGTTGCTCTTCGCCTGGGCTGCGATGTTTGTGAACCTCATCTATGCAACTGCGGCACCAGGGTGGAGAGTAACGGGCACCACGCCCTGAGTTGTTGTCGTTGTGCTGGGAGATTTCCTCGTCATCACGCTCTCAACGACATCATCCGGAGAGCGCTGGTCTCGGCTAATGTTCCGTGTTTGTTGGAGCCTCCCGGTCTTAGTCGGACTGATGGGAAGAGACCTGATGGTGTGACCTTGGTGCCCTGGCAGACAGGCAAGTGCCTACTGTGGGACGCTACATGCGTCAGCACTTTTGCCGCCTCGCACCTTGGTCGCACGACCAGGTCTGCGGGGGCAGCTGCTGAGGTAGCTGCCTGTAGGAAGCGGGACAAGTACACGGTACTTGCCAGCAATTATATATTTGTCCCGTTTGCTGCAGAGACGACTGGTTGTTGGGGGTCCGAAGCGAGAGATTTTATCGCGGAGATCGGCCGGCGCTTACGCGAGAGAGGTCTAGACCCTCGTTCCGGATCATTCCTGGTGCAAAGGTTGTCCATCGCGATTCAGCGCGGTAATGCGGCAAGCGTCATGGGAACCTTCGCACCAGGAATGACACGGGGCGGGTTATTCGACTAGTGCCTAACGTAAAGGTACATGATGGATAAATGTATTTATTTATTTTATAATTGTGATTAGGATAAGATTGACTATGTATTTGTGTTATGTAGGTAAAATAATTAATAAATATTTTTTAAATTTTTTTTAGTTGTAAATATTCAGGAAATATAACTAATTTATCTGCCTGAATAAAAAAAACTTGTTGTGATTTTTACAATTTCGGAAATACAACCATATTTTTATATGGTACTATGAATGAATAACATGGAAAATTAATTAATGATATCTGTTGTACACGAAAACGACACCACACAAATCCTACTAGCGTTATCTGATCAGTAATATAAAAAGAAAAAGAGGACTCTTTTGTCCTATTCACCCCGCTTTCCCGCCGCATAGGGGACGAATCTGACTTCTCTCCACGTCTTAAAATAATCACCGCAGCATACTCTATCTGTGGTAGAAATTTCGTGGTTGTATCCCGATGTACACAATTTCGCGACTTAGCAAAATGTACTAGAACACGCAGGCTAAGCTTAACATTAACATTTTTATCAAGGTACTTTTTGTATCAGATGTGCCCAATATGTATACATTTTTAAAAACAAGATTAAATTTGCTGTTTAGTAATATTTTTTTTATATTGTAAATATTCAGGATACATAACTAATTTATCGTTCTGAATAAAAAAAACTTGTTGTGATTTTTACCTTTTCGGCAATAAACCCAAATTTTGATATGAAACTATTCTTAAGTAACATGAAAAATTAATAGCTGATATCTATTTTACACGAAAACGATGTCGCACAAGCCCTGATAGCCTTAACTGATCAGTAATAAAAAAAAGAAAAAGAACAGTACTTAGTCCTTTTCACCCCGCTCTCCCACCACACAGGGGACGAATCTGACTTCCCTCCACATCTGAAAATAATCACCGTGGAACGCTCTATGTGTGGTAGAAATTTCATGCTTGTAACCCGATGCGCACAATTTCGCGGCTTAGCAACTCTACTACTATGCCTATTGATTAATCAAAATAACTCTAGTGAGCAACATAAGCCATTAAATTACCCATAAACGCTTGTAGAACACGCGTCTCAAAGGATTACGCGGGCTAATTTAATTAAATTTATATATAATTAAAACAGATCGTAAAATTATAATAAAACCAAATACCGAAGTGTCACCCACGTGGTAACCTCTGCCCTTAATACCATTAATATAAAACGAAAGCTAAACCGAATTAATTCAATATTGCATATTAGTATATCAAGCTGAATATTGAAATGTTTTAATATCATATACTATTCCAAAAGAATATCTACTTTAATACAACCTCTCTTAAGACTCATCTGTATATTCTAAACGACAGTAAAAAAGTACTTTTTTATTCTCAACTGCTGATGTTTTAATTTAAAGCAAACTTGACCGTAGTTGTAAGGGATTGAAGTTACTTTTGAATGACATCAGACGCTTGAGAAACGAATGTTAACTGGATGAAATATTTTGTTTACGTTTTAACGCAATAGTTTTTAACTTGATCGTTCATAAACTTGTGGGCTTGTAAGTTACTTAGTTACCTTACGATCATGACATGATACTTATATACAGGGTGGAACAGATCGAGGGACTTTTAAGCAAACAGGGAATTGTTCAGACTGATTTTTCACCAATGAACTATGTAAATGTTTGTATCCATTTTTGAGATACAGTTTGTTAAACATTAGTGTAAAAATCTGCACTTATCAACCCTAGCATCTTTTGAACATCGCTTAAGCTAAAGACAGGTGTCAATTTAAAATGTAAATAAAACCTTTGTATTAGTAGGGTTGTCACTGATATTAAAATATTTTATTTTGATGACATTTTTTACTTTTAAATCAATCTTTACAATTATGATAGGTCGATTGTAGATCACTCACATGACACTATCCTGTCAGCCCAGTCTTTAGAAATGTTCCACCCTGTATATGCTTGTACGGTCTGTGAACTCGTATGTCTACTTATGTTCTTATGTAAGGCTGCTTCTCCATACAGTCAGTAATTGGTTTTTAGGGTTCCGTACCCACAGGATAAAAAAACGGGACCCTATTACTAAGACTCCGCTGTCCGTCCGTCTGTTCGTCTGTCACCACGCTGTATCTCGTAAACCGTGATAGCTAGACAGTTGAAATTTTCACAGATGATGTATTTCTATTACCGCTATAACAACAAATACTAAAAAACAGAATAAAATAAATATTTAAGGGGCTCCCATACAACAAACGCGATCGGTTGCGTTAACTTCGCACCACATTTGTATGCAGCACCATATTTACTAGGTGCAAACTTAACCGGCCAGTTAAGGAAACCTCGGTGCGCGAATCCGACTCGCACTTGGCCGTTTTTATTCTATTAAAACTCTGTCGTTAGAGAAATGCTGGAACGCAAACATTCAGAGCTAAGTGAGCAATTGTAAGAAATTAATAAGTTGACAATAGAACAACTGTAGCGAGCACTCTAACTCATTGCTCAACTTTTACAATTACACTGAGCGATGTTAGACCGGAGTTGACTCAAGAAGAAGGCTGACTGCAAACGGTCTAGTACATTTATATAATTAGTGTTACCCGCACATGCCACGGAAATACTACGTTTTTTAGGGATAAAAAGTAGCCTATGTGTAATCCAGGGTGTCAGCTACCTTCATACCAAAATGTATCAAAATTGGCCCAGCCGTTTGAGCGTGAAGAAGTAACAAACATAGAAACATACACGCACTCACAAACTGTCGCCTTTATAATATTAGTGTGTTTAAAGAAACATATTTTTAAGAGATACCACAGAGCTCGCAATTTAGGCAACGAAAAAGTCATAGCCCTCTTTCTATCTGATGGCTATTCGTACGCTAAAATCCGACCAGCCAACCATTGGTGTGTTACATATTTTAAAAGGGTATTTTTTAGATTCGATCGTTAGTTGTATCTCGTTCAATTGTTCTCAGAATAAAATTTCATCTCGTTGAAATCGCTTATTTTTTATGAAATAGTAATTATGATAAAAATTGGACATCGAAACCTCACCGAAGGTCTCATCGAGTTCCTAATCGAAGCACAAGCTTAGTGTATTTTTTAATTCATTGCATATGTTTGAAAAATGCACTATACATGCCTTAGCCGTGAAATGGGCTTGCTGGCTTCGTATCACAAGCCGTCTACACCTACTCACCCGGCAAGCCCGTCTTTTCCGGCGTCTGTAATATTATTTCGTCTCGCGTTCGACCGGCCTTACGGACTGCATGGCAGTATGAGGACACCACACAAATGAAGTCGCTCGAGGCACAACATTTAACATAACCTATTACTAACTGTGTCTATGTTTCGTCCTGCAGTTTACATATAAACATACAAGTACGTACAGTCATACAGTCAGTCTTCTAGAGTGGGCCTACGGACTATCACCTGTAGAGAAAAACTACAGTTTCTGCTTATAAAACTGCCTGATTGACACCAATTTACTGCACCCTTTTTGTAACGAGTTTTTATTTAAGTCATATTTATTGGTAAAGATGGTAACAAAGTTTCTATTCAGCGTCACTTAAGTAGATGTACTCGTATAGTGAGAAGATCTCGGACACATGTCAATAGAAACATCGAATATAACCGCAGATAGAGTTCATACTTAACCTTATTTATTTACTATAAAATGTTTTGCAATGGACAATTTTGGGCATGTTGACTGATGTTGAATTCTACAGCGTACTGTAGTTATATAGTTATATGAATAAAATTAGCTAAATATATCACGAAACAAAGAAAAAAATCCAGAAAAAGTTTTTTTTTTTGGAAATATGTGACTTCAAAAGTACGCAAATTTTATGATTTTTTTTTTTAATCCAAAAGGAATTTAGAAAATGTTTTCAGAATCCTCATAATTTTACAAAACAATAATTGTATCACAAGCATGAACTTAAACGCACTTTTTCACGGTGAAAATGGCAAATTTCTTAATTTCTCCATACCTACAATTATTGGTACCTAAACCGGCCTGTGACGTCACTAGCCTGGACGCCTTTTGTATGGAGCGTTTTTAGCGCTACGTAGGAATGTTGAACTTTGACGGTCATTTCTGACTTTTAGAGCAGTTTAAGTGTAGTCAGTCCTATAAATATAGACATTTGATCACAATAAAAAATTTAATCGATTGTCATCATCTTGAAAAATTAGTCAACATGTCTATTTCACATGTCACATAATATTTTTCTAAAATTTCATATTAAGTTCGTATCGGATAATCAAATACACTACACATCATGTTTAAATGTGAACATAATTCACATTAACCGCAGACTATGTAAATTTATATGATTTAGGACCTAACAACGCAACCATTCCAACCGTCTCAAATTTCACATTATAAAGAACACCATCAAACGTACCGACCAAACTGTCGCCAACATCCAAATATTTATCAACAGCGTATCTAATGTTTTATTTATAAAACAGCACAGTAATTAAATGAATTCATTGCAATTAAATAAACATAGAAAGTGAGTTTTTATCGACAAGCTCACGCGAACCGAATCGAATGGTAACATTTTAGTGTTCGTATTTCCGCTATTTACGTATGCAAAAGTTAAATCGATTATCGATAAAAATAACGATAATCTATTGACGAACTGGATCTTTTACTGCATTCCGATGAGATGACGGCGTAGAACGAGACTAATTTGAGTTTATCATAGCAGAAATTTTCTTTTCGAAAGATTGAATGACACTGGGCTTAAACGCAACGCAACGCGAGTCTGAAGTAGTCAAAGATAAATTCTTATTTAAAACCCCCGACTAAAAAGGGTGTTATGAATTTCACACGTATATCTGTGTAACTGGTTATCTGTGTATTGGTGTGTCTGTCTGTGAAATGAAATGAAATGAAATGAAATAATTTATTCAGTAAGTAGGCCACAGGGGCACTTTTACAAGTCAGATTGTGAATCTACCGGCATTTCGCAAGAGGAGACCGCTGTTGAGAAGAAAGCCGAAAGAAACTCAACAGTAAGTCATTTTTTCGTAAATAATACTTAAAACAATTACATGATACAGTTGTGTTATAACTAATTACACTGGTACACGTAAAGGTGATCTACGAGTATAGATACTCCAAATCAATGTTAAGTAGGAACATTAAAATAAAAATTTAATAAATTTAAAATATTAAATATACCCAGAGATGTATAAAGTCTCTGGGTGTCACAACATGCAATAAAATATAATTACTTAATTAAATTAAGGGGCTCCCCGCTCTCAATGACCTTCGATCTGTTGCGATAGATTTTCCCATATTATAAATAGCTAATCATAATAACATAGTTTTTCCACAACAAAATACCGTATCAAGTACCTTTCACATGTCACTGACTTTGAGATACAGGCCGTCAAAGTTTACGATTTTTTCGGGGAAAAAGTTGTGGAAACGGTTTTTTGCGTTTTTCTCGAAAAGTATTGAGAAAAATAGAAAAAGCTTCACAACAAATTTTGTGGAATATGGTTTAGAACAATAAAATTTAAGATATTTTCTACATATACACCGGGGATAAAAGTAGAAACGAGATTAGTGTATTTTTGGTCCATCACCGAATATTTTTTTATAAAATACACAGTCGTTAAATCAAAATTCGGGTCACTACAAAGTGTTAAGCATAGACCATACTACAATTAAATAGGACATTATAACTCTATAATCCACAAACTAGATACGATGTAAAAATCATCAAATTGGCTGATTTCTGTAGGGAGCCCCTTAATTCCATAGAGATGTATAAGGTCTCTAGGCGTCAACGTGAATAATTTAGAAAATAATTATTAAACCTAAAATTCTTAGAGATGTATATGGTCTCTAGGCGTCATAACATGCAATAAAATATTTTAAAATGATTTAATTTCCTCAGAGATGTATAAAGTCTCTGAGTGTCATACTACACTAAGCTGTTTCTTAGAGATGTATACAGTCTCTAAGAGTTCAAAAAGATAAAATCAACATTGAATAACTTCAATCGAGTACAGGATGAAGTTTCTCACGTTTGCTTAATTTAACACTAGTATGCGGTTGCTACATATTTAATTTTGCCCTTGCTAGCTTGAACAGACCGGACCCCACAAACGGCACCCGTTCACGAGTATGACGCATATCTCAGCCATCGCCTCCCTCAACCATATTATAGGGAAGGCTGCGACCCGATCAACGACGCCACCGTAAGCAGACCTTTAAGCGAGCATGACATGCTCAAGGTGCCGGGCATACTTGACTAATACTATTTGCCCGGTGAGAAACAACAAATTGTGCTCTCATGTTACATTAAAAACTACCCACCAAAATAATGCTTATTTAAAAATTTACTATTGACACACAACACTAAACTACTGGCTTAAAGGCATCACTGTCGTTTAGAAAGTCATTAACAGTATAATAAGCTTTATTCAATAAGTGACGTTTTATTTGCGCTTTAAATTTGCTACAGGGCAATTTTACTACATCAATAGGTACTTTATTGTAGAAGCGTACACAGTGGCATGATAGCTCCCAAACGGATGGACCAATTTGAGTGCAGTTGTAATAGAAAGACTTGTCCGTCGAAATGGTTCTTAGCTATGTTTGGTGGAAATAGGACCAGTAGTTTCCAAGATATGCAGCTTTAATTGGAACAAGTGACAAGATCTCAGCCAATATGAAAGCTAAGAATATCAAATATTGTAGTTATGTTCAGTTTTCGTAGCATTTTCTATATCACACATTGGATGAGGGTCTCATGATGACCAGCACTTGAGTCGCCGTGTTTGATTTTTTTTATTTTTTACTAGCTCCGCCGCGTGGACCCGCTTATCCTACGGGAACACTAATTTGTTTCGGGATAAAAAGTAGCCTATATGTTAATCCAGAGTGTCATCTAGTTAATGAATCGAAATAGGTCCAGCCGTTTAAACGTGGAGACTTGAAGTAATATTTAGTGTGATTAGAGTAACTCAACTTTGAGGTTGTACAACTGCGTAGACGCTCAAACCTTAGCCAGTCAACGTATTGTAGGTACATGTACCTACAACAGCGTTTTGCACTTACAACTAACCGTCAAGACGTTATGAAGCGGAACAGCTAGTGAATAATCGTTTAGTGACCGAATAACTCTTACATAAGGAATATTTCCATGTTGGCATGTTTTCATGCCAACATGACATGCTTGGCATGCAATCAGTGTAACGCAAGCAATACACTGTGGCAAAGGTAATTAATAATACATATGTACTTTGCATTTCTGCAAATATTTATAACAATTTTTCCCATTAGGTATTAAGAATTTATTACTTTTTTTATGTGGCTTTTACTTCCAGCTGTTTTTAGCCAGAGTTATTTCGCCAATGTCTACGTTTAGACTTTAGACATATCCCACATGAGGAGAATGGTCGGTAAAATTTAGGTTTTTGTGGGAGGATGTCACGTAGGGAACCTAAAAAAAACATGTACGTTATAGACGGCACAAATACAGGAGATTTTGTACAGATTTATTATATTTATTAATTTTAATACTTTGACAGACATAACCAGTCCTTTTTATGAGGAAATACCATTGCACTGCTCATTTTTCCATACATTTCCATAACCAATCGAAACGGAATTTTGGAAACTGAATAAGGAGCAAACTTTTATGATACTAAAAACTACAGATAAACATAAAAGAAAGGATAATTATTATGTACAATTTGTTAAAACTAATGGACGAAATGTTCTGTGTCGGCCCGTTTCGATGTTTGCGCTAATTGTTATAGAATTTGTGTAGAACTAGGACACTGTTCTTAGTCAAAATTTCGCCGCAAACAGACGTCTGGTACACAAATTCTTAGTATGTACTGAATGCAAATAATACCTACCAACGTTCATTAATTAAACCTTTCTGGTTCTTAATTTCTAGACTATTTATTTATTTTATGCGTTGTTAATGAAGCCAATCCTTAAAAACGTTACTCGGTCTTTGCTGTCGCGCAGCCGGGTGAAAATAAGTAAAAAACGCCAATATGTGTGTCAGTGCATCTGGAAAGGTACCTAGTCACGACATCTAGTTACCGAGTAACCAAAGCTCAAACTATATCAGCCGAGACAAAAATTGAAAATGTTTGGCTCAAACGCATATTGTATGGCTATAAAGTTATATAATAAAGTACCAGAGCAGTTCAGAGCTTTACACACACGTGAATTCGAAAAAAAAATGTTTAAATTGCTTTTAAATGAATGTTTTTATACGGTAACAGATTTTTTAAACTATGACAACTCTAACTATTGTAAATTTTCAAATGTATATAAGGGTGTATGTTATTTTTGTATGGACTTAATTTTAATTATTTTTAATATTAATTGACATATTTATATTTAATTGATAGAAATTGACATAATTTTCGGAATCTATTAATTGACACGTGTAATATTAACTTTAATATAATTTAATTTAATAATTGAATTGACATGTTTACTAGCAATACTATAATAACATTTCTACGCCAATACTGGCCGAATATGTAGCACTAAGACACTTTATAATAACCAAATGTACCATATTCTTGGAAATAAATGATTATGAATTATGAATTATGAGTTACATGAGTTTTTGTGGAAGCTGGTGAAAAAGTGCCAAAATGGGTTTGTGTTATAATTGGGTTATTTACATCCTAAGGAACACGTGTGTTCAAGAATATCAGTAAAATTATGTTTTTTTAGTATATTTCTCCGACTATAAAGTTTAGTAGTCAGGGTACCTTGTCACGCCATGTCTTAAAAGCCTTTAAATTTTGAATAATTTTGTTAATATTTCCATCGCGGGTAGTCAACTACCTCTTTCTAAGATAAGGTATGGGATCGGTCTATAGCAAAATATTTTTTTGATAAAAAAAAATACTCAATGTTTTTTATAAGAAAACATTCAACTTGCAGGACTCTTGTATTGAGGATAGATTGAGGGAAAATACCGATTAGGTATATTTCTCCTACTAAAACTATACCAAGGTCGCGTCATGAGTTGTTTCTATATTAATAATAATTAATTTATTGATCTCGAATTTAGTCAATGAAAAATTGAGCTGTGATTTTAGTTGTTTGACGTATATAATTAGTAATATTGATTGAACGACTGATAAATCATAAATTAGGTGCAGTTATGTACACAATTGAGTGATGGGTCATGGATGTTATCTATATATGTATTTATATATTATGTATATCGTCGTCTAGTACCCATAGTACAAGCTTTGCTTAGTTTGGGACTAGGTCGATTTGTGTATGTGTATAATTGTCCCTTCATATTTATTTATTTTATTTTTATTTATTTTTTCTAGTTACTCCACTTATGTAAGATAATGACTTAGCGTGACAAGGTACCCAGTTTAGTAAAATGCTAAACTTGATGTCTTACACGACTAAAACAGAAGTTTTTATAAATAAGAATACATTGATTTCCGCTATAATTATCCTAAATAACATTTTGTTACAGATATTTCTGGCATTATAGGTACAAAAATAGTGATCTTCGAGTTTAAGTTACTAAAGTTTAGTGAATGTCGTGACAAGGTACCCTAGTTACGTTTCCATACAAAAGTTTCGACCGAGTCACTATACTTTATTGTAAAAAAAAACTGCTTTAACACCATTTCTATTATACCATTGTGGTACACCACGCTAAATACCATTTGATCTTGTGATATAGCATGAATATACACATTATTTTGTTGGTTTTTAATATTATAAGTGATATTTTTTGTAACTGTTAAAAATGCGGTAATTATTAAATTTCTTTATGATTATGGAGTTTTCTTTCATTCAATTGTCCCAAAATGCCATAGAATATGTAACTATGATGAGAAACTAACAGTTTTAATCTCGTTATTTTATGAATTGGGTATAATTAACACTTTCGTGTTTCTTCCACCCTGGCATGTTCAATCTAAGAAATCAGAATAATTAACATGTATTTTTAGACACCTTTATTACAATTCTTTAACATTCAAAGATTATGATTATACCCTTCACTATGTAACTTCGAAGTAGAAGTGTGTTTTTTGCCACTATAAACTTTAAATGCAATTTTCTCAACTTGTGCATTTCGGAAGTCGAAAATTCAAAAATTTATATAAAAATAGTGGTTCCACCTACAGTCATTATTCTTTTTTGTATTATTAGAAAATTTAATCTACTTTTTGGAACTATGCATAACTCAATACCTGAAACAAGGTACCTTTCCAGATGCACTGACACATGGGTCGCACTTAAGAGGCCTTATTCCTTAAAAATCTTTTTTTTCATATTATGACAAATAAATTGATAATTTCAACCAACTTTTTGAAGCGAATAATACTTTTCCCCGAGTTCTAGGTAGTAGGATAGCTATTTCATGTTTTCATTGCATGCAGTCGAAAATAAGCTGAAAATACTAATTTTCCGCGTGAATTTTGTCAATTTTGAAACAAAATTTGTCAATGAAAAATTCAAACTGTATATTTCAAATATACCTATACCAATAAATTCCAACAGCCTTGTTCGAGATAGTAACAATAGTAATATCAATAATATGTTAAGAAACATGTTTGATCACAGAGAGAAATCTCTAAAACAATCAGCATTTTAAAAGGATTAAGGCCTCTTAACGACCAATCCATTCGATGCACTCGTTTGGTAAAATTGAATTAAAGTACATACGAAACGGGTTTACTCACGTCGTTGAAGTCGAATATCACTCGACATGTTTCGAATCGGTATGAGATTCATCATCAGGAGCCACGACCAATCGCGTACCGGTAAATACGATGTCAAGCGATATTTGACTTCTACGACGTGAGAAGGAGTAGTAGTTTCGTTTCGTATGTATTTTAATATGACGAGACTCACGCGAGTTTTCTATATAAATTGATTTAAGGTACTTGCGCCAAAGATGACCCTGTTCCTAACACAGCCCACTTCAAAATTTTATAGTTATAACCGTTGGAACGAATTCAAATTTCGCGCCTATAACTTAAGTATAACCGTTCGAACGAATTCGAATTTCACGCCCTTGTTCGGTTTGTACCATAGACTTAACTTATGTTCGGTTAGTACCATAGACTTAAGTTAAGTCTATATGCGCAAAATTTGAATTCGTTCGAACGGGTATAACTAAAAAAATTTGAAGTGGGCTATCTTAGGGACAGGGGCATCTTTGGCGCAAGTACCTTAATATAAAATGCCAACAAGCCATTGCAATTGCTATCGTTATTGCTGGATAAAAAGTTTAAATGCTTATGGATAAATAATTTATATGTTTTCATCACCGTATTCAGTTAAAAAGTACCTACTATATAACCATCTATAGATGTCCAGCTATTTCTGTACCAAAATTGGTTAAAATCTATTGAGCCGTTTCGGCGTGATGAAAATGAGAATGAGAGAAGGTAACGAAGTAAATAGTAACAGAAATATAAATGTGGGACTGGGGCTTCGGAGTGAAACTAAGAAATCACTTTAATCATTATATTTTGAGAAAAAAAATCTCACAGTACAAGATTTCACCGGGGTACAATCCGCCATCTTTTCATAAGAGAGAGCAAACATCAGTGTTGCCAATGTTGGCTTGCAAAAATTCCTACATAAATAACGAGTACGTAAAAAAAATAGTTACCTACACAACTAATAATATGTACCTACAATTTACTAAAATATCACCAATAATGGTTCAGAAAAATAAGAATTAGTGACCTCTATTGTGGTATTAACGAAAATGAAGCTTACAAAAATAATAATATAGATGAGTGGGTGGTGGAAAGAAATTAGTCTATTTTAAACTATGCTAATAACGACTTACGCTTTAGTAATAGTTTTATAGTTTTTTGTGGAGCCGCCATTAAATCAAACCACTAACAAGGATCGTTGTTTCAACGGACCCAAACTGCGCTTTTATGCTAATTTAACGATTTTAATGCATTATCACATTCCTGTTTTAGTTATTAAATAACTATGAACATAAATTGTCTACAAGGTGGACTACGGATTATACAAAATCATTGTTAATGTGATACCGTTTTGTTTAATAGGTTTAGTAGTCCGTTTTCATTTTACTTCACACGCTTTGTCTTCTATACTGGAACTGGGGGTTTAATTTTTCTTTGCGTGTTGATCTTTGTTTCAAGATAGCAATTAAATTCCAGAATTTCCTTTAATTTTTAATTTATTTATAAAATCGGTCGACAACGTAGAAAAATTGGTTATAAAATGAGTTCACAGTCATTTCCCGAAGATATCTTCCACGGTCGCATGTCGCCCTCATCGAAATGCTTCCCGCGATCTTAACCAGGTCATCGGACCTTGTTGGCGGCCTTCCTACGCTACGTCTAGTAGGTACGCGGTCGTCACTGCGGGACATTTCTGCCTCATCGGCATTATTCAGTCATTCACTATGATTTTACAGATTCTATAATTCTTCAAGTAGAAAACCTTTCTAAGAAAACCTCTTCAATTTCAAAGTGATTCAACAAAATCTTTCCGTTCAAACTTCACTTCGTTTTTTCTTCAAAAAGCTATAATTAAACTTTTCTTTGACTTTCTTTCGATAACGATTGTCTTGTTCTGCTCGACCCTTTTTCGATTTGCATACACGTGTTAGACTTTCTATTCTTTTTAGAGAAAACGGAACACTTATAAGATCGCTTTGTTGTCCGTCTGTTAAAACTCTTTATCTCGGAAATGCGTGGAGGTATCGAGTTGAAATTGAAAGCTATACTCAAATATACAGTCCTTTGAAGCTGTGAAAAAATCAGACTTCTAAGTTAACGTAAATAAATATTTGGACAATCTCAAAGGAATCAAAATTATCCTGTCGACCTAGAAGTATGAAATTTGGCAAAAAGTCTGAAAACTATACATTAGTAATTAAATTAAGTGCTTTCAAGGTTCGTACGGAGCCCTCGGTGCGTGGGTCCTACTCGCACTTGCCCGGGTTTTTTCTGTCCAGTTAAAAATATAGCACAACGCCCCCTGCCTGCTATACGGCCACATCTCAAAAAACCATTTTTTCGAGAAATCGCTTGTTAAAGTTTTGGCAGCGTAGTGCGTGGTAGTAAAACGCGGATTACTCCTTGAGTTTTGGGTCAATTCATTTGAATTTAACTTTTTTTACTCTACATGATATAACGCTTCTCATGAATACGTCTTTTTTTATAAAACGTGTATATTTTTTAAGATACCAGGCCTTCAAGATAGGTACTTAGAGTTGTGGCCGTATTGCAGAAACATTTTGTTGAAATTTTGAGATGCGTCCAAAACCGAACAAGAATTATTGGAAAATGGTAACATGAAAATTATTATACAAACACTAAAATAATTAAAATACCTTTATTAATCAACTTTTGTTACAGTAACAACATCACTGTAAGCGATAATCAGTGCATGCAGCTTTAATATTGTTTCTAGATGCAGATATCATCTTCATTTTGCATATAATTAATGATTATCTGGTACCTTCTCTTTAAGGCACTTGTATCTTTAATTATCGTGTTAAATTACACCATATATGGTAAAATACCATATATAACATGTACCATGTACAAGGAGGCCCCATAGTTTTAGGTTTTAGCGTGGACTAGGTCCCCGTTGATATTAGTGTACTGTTTTCCAGAATTCCTCAACTTCTTTACAATATTACCTTTTCATAGATAATAAAAAATAAAATAAAATAAAATAGTGCAGGATAAGCTTTTCGTTTTCTTCTTTTAGGTTTAGCAATACTGGATGAAGACTGGTTCGAATCAAAGTCCCAATTTATGTGAGTCGGTATTTACAACGAATTTTTAGAACACCTTGGCCCAAGATGTAGGACGTGGCTCTCACAGTTCTATTTAGAAATAGTCTCGGATAATATAATTCCACCTAAGTTTAACTGCTCAAATATAATAGCCACACTCAATCCGGGTAAGCCAGGCAACGAACCAAAGGGTTACCGACCTCTACTACTTAGTTGCATCTACAAATTTTTGGAGAGGCTAATTTACAATCAAATCGAACCTTTTGTCGACAAAATAATTCCTGTGCAGCAGGCTGGATTCCGTAGTGGTCCGAACTACGTGGATCAGGTAAATGTTGCACACAACACACATAAAGGCTGAGTTTCAAAGGAGAGAGAAAACCGTGGCAGTATTTTCGACCTCTCAGCTGCATTCGATAGCGTATGTAGACAGGAGCTTATCTATAAGCTCCTGACCGTGGTGCAGATGGTGGGACTGATCAACTCTATGCTCAGCAATAGGGAATTTATCGTCTACCTCGGAAGCACTCCGAGCAAAGTCAGAAAGCTGAACAATTCAATTTCAATTTCAATTTATTCAATTATAATTTACACAGTATTACAGCGATACACCAAGGCACTGTGTAACAAGTACAGTCATAGAACTAAGTAACAATACAGAACATTGCACAACAGAAAGGAAAAATATTAATAAATAATTAAACATAATTCACAGCAGAAGGACGGTCATCCATCGCCTCACAGAACCTCATACATTCATCATATATTATCATCCAAGCACTTGCAAAAATATCACACTCTGGTGCTGCTACGAGAAGTTCATTTAAATATTGCAAAGCACGTACGAGAGGCGACTGTTTGTACGACACCGTGCGCGCATTAGGTACTGCTAACAAGCCGCGGGAGCGCTTCCTAAAATTAAACTTATGCGCCATTGAAGGTTCGTGAAGACGCACCAGTTGCGCCACTAATTCAGGACAATCTGATTCACCTCGCAATATACGAACCGCCCCGGTCAGGAGACCATAATTACTACAATGGACTACCTCAAGGATCGGTCCTGGCTCTGCTCTTGTTTAACCCATATTGTGTTTGTATAGGTTGAACAGGAGTTGGTCAGGACCGATTCCGAAAATAGAGAGTCGGAAATTTATGTATGGTGATGACATCGCCATCACAAACCAGCATGGCAAATTTAAATCCTCGAAGGAAGCTCTTACTCGCAATCTGGCATGATATTTCTGATTAGGCTGCCCCAATGCTAGTAAAGCAGAAGTTGCGACATTCCATCCTTGCAACAAAGAAGCAAATTATGAGCCAAATATATGCTTCAGAGCGACTGAGCTTAAATTAAATCCTACACCAAAGTACTTGTGTCACTCTAGACCGCAGTCTTACCTATATGCGAAGAAGCTACATACGCCGAATTACATACTCCACAGACTAAGGGGAACTACGTACTTGGGGAGCAACAACTGATGTGCTACGCACTACCAGTCTTAGCCTAGTTTACTCCACGGCAGAGTATTGCGCGCCAGTTTGGCTCAACAGCGCACAATGACGTTTATTTCGCTTATATTTAAAGGGATTTATCGTAATAATACTAGAATATACGTTATTTCTATGAGACGCAACTCAAAAAAAATATTACAAATGTATGCTATACAGCCACAACTGAAAAGTGGCTGTCTTGCAGGGAGTCAACTGACAATTTTTGGTCAGATCCATAAGGCCACTTGTGGAAAAAAGGCTCTTAAGGACACTTTTTCTTATGGCTCTTGAAATAACGTCGTAAATTAACCTATTCTGACTACGAATCTGCAAAAATCCGAAAAAAATTTTTTTTTGAGATGTGGCCGTATAGCAGGCAGGGGGCGACATGAGCAATAAAATCTTGGAAGCAATTAAACTTATTTCCGTACCTATTGCGTTGACTGAAAAAAATTGAGAAGATATAGGCTTGAGTTTCAGACAAAATGATTAGATTGTCCATTGTGACTTTCGACAGTTATTGTCCGAGCCAAGCGTCTGTGTTTCAGCTTTTTTATATACTAAGTGGCGATGGCGAGCAGTGCGATGGTCAAAAGTAACCGTGGGCATCATGTCAAACATTTCCTCAGAATACATCCCATTATAAACGGTAGAACACATAATGAAGCAATGTCTTTCCTCAGACTCAGAGGCTCGATTCCGTCTATGAATTTAGGATTGCCAAGCTGGTATTCAGTAGCTTCTGCCCAGAGGTGACTGCAGTACTCCATGTGGGGTGGAACTTGAGCTTGGCCAAAATCCTTCGTCTGGATGTTCGGCTGTTTATACAAAGGTGGTGATCTGATAGCGGGCGGTTAGATGTATGAAAACCTTTAGTCTAACTTTAGATGCAAAGGCGCGAGTAAGTTTACTGTCTGGGTAACGTGCTTGTTTGTAACAAAAAATATCATTCCACAATCACCGTAAACGTAGTCTGCGATGATTGCTCGTAAAATATTTACGCCCTGTTACTCGGAAGTATGTCTTATCGTGCGAATAAAAGGTTAATGTGCTGCGTATCGTGTAGACAATCCGATCAATATTAGAGCACATTCTATCAAAAAGATGTAAGACCGTATGGGTTTCATATGCACTTATTACTGTTTGGTTCTACGGAGCACGCTATCATAACGCTTATCCATGATTGGTTTTAGCTATTTATTATTTGTGGTTATGAAGAGTGCGTTTGGGTAAAAATAATATGATGCGGCAGAGATTTTTGTTAGTTTTGTCATTCCATAGACTAAAGATAATCCTTTCTATGGTCATTCTTATCAGGTTTCGCGAATCCCTTCAATTACGTAGGGATATTGGGTCGCTGAGCGTTTTCTATCGCCTATACCATGGTGAGTGTTCTGAAGAGCTATTGTCTCTTATCCCACCCTCCCCTTT
Organism: Apotomis capreana; assembly: GCA_947623375.1. NCBI lineage: Eukaryota > Metazoa > Arthropoda > Insecta > Lepidoptera > Tortricidae > Apotomis > Apotomis capreana. The sequence continues at coordinate 37,299,425 of OX392500.1, forward strand.
CTGTCATAGAACCAGACGTGCCGGTTTGCGATGTCATAGCTTCACTGTGGAGAATATTCCCACACGTACCAAGAAGTTTGGCAATCGGTCATCTGCCGTACCATTAAAATATGGAACTCTTTGCCGGACTTTGTTTCCTCCTTCTTATAACTTGGGACGCTTCAAAAGAAGCGTGAAGAAGCATCTCTCAGGCCAGCATGGCAGTGTCAACTGACGTGGTAGCGTTGGTTTCTTGTCAGTTGCCATTGCGAGTTGGGTTTCCCTTTTTGCTTATCATCAGGCCACTATGTTGTGCCGTTATAAAAAAAAACTACTTACTTATTATTCGATACAAATCCAGGTTTCGTTCTCGTGTTTGGCAAATTCGTCTCAGCGTATCGGTCTTCGGATGAATTTGGATAAAACCAAAGTTATGTTCAATGAACATATCGATCCGGGACCGGTCGCCGTAAATGGAGTCTCCATCGAAGTTGTTTCCGAATACGTATACCTAGGGCAAACGCTCCAACTAGGTAGAGGCAACTTCGACAAGGAGGCTAAGAGGCGAATACAACTCGGCTGGGCAGCGTTCGGAAAACTGCGTCGAGTCTTCACGTCGCCCATACCTCAAAGTCTAAAAACTAAAGTTTTTAATCAGTGCGTCTTACCTGTTATGACCTACGGAGCCGAGACGTGGCCACTCACCATACGACTAGTCCACCAATTCAAGGTCGCTCAGCGAGCCATGGAAAGAGCTATGCTTGGTGTGTCTCTTAGGGATCAGATCCGAAACGAAGTAATTCGACAGAGAACCAAAGTTACCGACATAGCACAGCGGATAAGCAAGCTGAAGTGGCAGTGGGCTGGTCATATCTGCCGTAGAGCCGATGACCACTGGGGCAAACGAGTTCTGGAGTGGAGGCCACGAATCGGTAAACGTAGTGTAGGGCGCCCTGTAACAAGGTGGAGCGACGACATTCGTAGGACAGCGGGTAGTAACTGGAGGACGAGAGCTGAAAATCGAGCTCAGTGGCGTGCCATGGGAGAGGCCTATGTCCAGCAGTGGACTGAAACAGGCTGATGATGATGTTCTCGTGTGTTTCCTCCTCCGAAACTTGACCTATCTTTACGACACCTTTGGGATAGGAAGATTTGACAAATTTTATCATGTGCTTAATTTCTGAATTGCATTTTCAATACCTTTGATAGTCTCGTAGTGTGAGATCTCATACATCATTCATAATTTAAGAGCTTCGCTCTTGTCCGAGGAGTAATCGCCACTCTTCCCTATTTCTTAATAGTGTTTTGGTCTCCCGATACGACACAGTGCCCACTTTCTCTTGCACTTGACTAAAAAACGTAATTCTTGGTCTTCCTGTGCCTCTTTTCCCGTTCACTTTGTCTTCCAGGATGTTCACAAAGAAAGCATCATGTCGCATCAGGTGTCCAAGTGTGAGATCTGTAGATTTTTAAATTGTTCACTGTATGTTTGATTGAAAACCCCCACTCGCAGTTCTAGCCGAAACCCCAAAACGCCGCGCAAATGAAATTGCCAGGTATATCGGCGTGGGACCAATATTGGATCGACTCGCCAATGATGGCCGCTCGTAAAATACCCAATTTGTCAAAGGCGTCATAAAAAATATATAATTTGTGCGTAAAGTCAGCGGGGCGCGAGCTAAGGGCGTTCGGGGTCAGTGCAACATCCTTAGTGAACAGAATACTTTTAAATCGTATAATTGACCTATAGCAGATACGTAATCTAAACTTAACCTAAATTCAAAATTTTAAACACTCCGGACTTAAGTCATCATGAGACCCTCATTAATTTAGTGAGTGATATAGAAAATTAAAGTACACAGATTAAAGTACGCGAATATAAAAAAACAATTTAGAGCCTTACCAGATTTGAACTGCTGCCTTATGCCATGCCGGGGCGATACGCTCTGACCAACTAAGCTACAGAGTCTGTGTCATGTATTGATAGTTATTTCCAATCATTCCTACTACAATTTTGAAGATCGATTTTGATCGACGACTGTGACGATCTCCTATTTTATTAACAATTGGTACCTACATCGTTTTAGCTACTTGTATGTCAAATCCAATAGACTTTGAATGACTTAAACTATGTATAAAAAAATTAACTCAATTTATGATTTGTTTCAGGTACATTCCCAACATGATGATTAATGATTACAACTGAAGATGTATGTATCTCGCTGGTTCAGTATGACTGAAGGTAAAAAGATAAACGTTATATAAAATGTATCTTATACTAATTGAAATTATACCCAATGAAATCATGCTTATTGCTGTTATCTCATGAAATATTATATCTTTTTTTTATATCTAGTGAAATTATATGAAATGTTGTTATATTCACCATTTCACACTCCTTCCAAAACTGTAATCCTTTCTATTGGTTTTACCGTAGTCGTGTTAAAAGGAGCATCTAAAGAGAATGACGTATTCGCCCGCTTCTAAAGGCCATATTCGTTCGGAAAGTTAAATGGGAGGGTTCGGCCTAGCCTCGGCAAGCCTCCCGCTGTGTTTCTCGCCGAATTATTTAAACTATCCCACTAATATTGTATATAAATTTAAATGTGGCAAAGAATATGTTGAAAGATGCGCCATTAACGTCACGACAGTTTTGGAATGTTATTCGGCCACTGGGTTTATTGGTTTGATGGATCGTTTAAGTTGTTTCAAATCGGTTATATCAATATTTGGAAAGTTTGTGAGCAAATTTATTGCGGTTTTGAGCCTTTTTGCTGATTATAGTAGTGGTCGGCGAAACAAGAAAAAAAACTATTTTCAGTAAGGTAAGGTGGGGGAAGATTGAATGGTTTTTTGTCGAGATAGACAGTGTTGTGTTAAAACCCTTATAAAATAAAAAACTATATAGGAAAAAGGACAGTGATTCTCAAACTTCTAATTTGACACTTAAAAACTAAACACTTTTTTATATTAAGAAGATCAATTTTGGAATCAAAATAACGGTTTCATGATGATAAATTGTTTATTTTAGAAAAGAAATTAAGTAATACAAAAAATTGGGTGTTTTCTTGCAGCATGATTAATTTTGTTACAAATTAAGTCAGATACATGTAAAATATTAGGAAATGAACAGTAGGACATTTAAAATCCGCGTAGCAAATTAAGTCGGATACTTAGGTGCTTACATTTAAAATAACAAACATCTTTGGGAACAAAAAAAATACTATTGATTATCCAGAAGACACGACTCAAGAAAAATATTTGTATGAGGCAGCTTTAATTGTTGAACTGAATTAAACTCAATGCGCAAACAAGTAGGTATCATAAAGGCAAATCTACTCGTAACTAAATGAAATAACAGATATATAAATATAAAAGAATTACTTAAATGGAAATTAGTGTTCCTAAACGAAAGCTTCATAGAGTTATCTTTAAAATATGACAAAAACAACAAATTACAGATTACATATTTATTGAACAATGAGTCTCTTTCATCTGACGATTTCACTCAAATCGACTTAGTCACAAACTAAGAAAATATTGTTTTTATAAGTACTTATAAGTTTAAGACTCACAATATGTTTCATTGATACTTCATAATTACTACATAACTATTTACCTTATCATGAGGCCAGTAAAAAAACATGTGTACGTTAATAATTTTTTTAAGTCCAAAGTTTGAGAATCTGTCTGTTTTTCTATGACTTTCAAAAACGGGGGAAGATTGAAACATTACTATTTCAATGTTACCCCTTTGAAATTGACTGGGGAAAGATTGAAGTTTCTCGTAAATCACAATATAAGAGTAATAGCTACACCTTGCACTAGTAAATAAATATAAAATCTAAAAAAATACATAAATATTCAGTCAGAACTTTTATTCACACCGTATTAGTCAAGTTATGAAACACGGGTTAAGATTGAAAATCGACGAATTGACCACGAAATGCTGACCTTCACAAAATAACACATAACACGCGTCTACGCACTCCGAGCGGTCTCGGGCGACTGACTGGCGGATCCTAATAAAATGGTGGTTTAATTGATGATACCAGCATTAAAAAAAATAAAAAATGTAGGGAGTTATGTGACACTTTTTATCTTTCCCCTTTTTTCATTAGTTTACCTATTTATTTAGAATGGTCTATTAGGTCCTTAATTGGTTTATCTATCAAAAGCAATTCTCATGACCATGAATAAACTTGTCAAAATGAATAGGCACATTCACACTAGCCGATGAAAAAATATTAATTCATTATGCACTTATTAAAAATGTATACAAACTAATAGATAAAATATTCTGCACTATGTAATTATCCAACTATACATTTACCTGTTTGAAGTTTAAGTTAACGTACCTAAATCAAAGACATCCCCCTGTGTATATAACAACACGGTGTTTTATTATTGCCAAAAGTAAAGAAATAACAACAATTTAGTATTTTTAATATACAGCAACATATGAGCAATGTAATGAAATTAAAACATTAATTTTCAAGCAACTGTGGTGGAAATTACATTGTCCCCTCATATGCGATGTCAAAAATTTGCTAACTTAATTAAATTGACACTCAGGCACACTCAGTGACAATTACATGTAAGATCGGAATCATCTGACGGATCCGTGCCTAAGTGTATGAAAAGTTTCTACGTTAGATTGATGACGTTATTAACACATCTATTAAACGTATTCATTCATAATTATTACGTGATTTTAAAATCAAATCTGGAAATATTCCTCAGTTACTACCTATTATTATATCCAGAAGTTAATTTGCCCTGATCGATACAGGTATGTCCAAATCGTAATAACATTAAAAATTTATCAGTAAATTTGGAACGCAATCGATTCTGTCCTAATTACTCTTTGTTGGCCCTCGCTGGATCTCGATTTTGTTTTAATCGATTCGTAGGTAATCGTAAATCGTCGGGAGTCGAATGAATAATCGCCGCGACCCAGTTGGCTGTTTAAATAAGCTTGTTAGCTAATGGATTCCGTCTTTATTTATATTTTATTTAGATATCCAAGGTGGAATTTGTCGAGAAAATATCTCACATTTTTTAACATTGACGTTAGGTTTTTAGGGTATTAAATGTAAGTGCTTGTGCGGTACCTACCGAAGGTATTGTGTTGTATACCTATGTAAGTGTATGAGACAGGTGCTTTATCATTTATATATCATGTGATACTGATAAACGTTACGAAAAGAGATCCGATGATGATATTTGATGTCGATGATTTTGATGACACTTACATACACATTTAGGCTGACACTTTGAAAGAGCTATTATTCATTTTAGTGTCTTAGTCTATACATAGTTTTGTGCGTGTGCCATTTGTCATCTCAGTACATTCTATAAATTGAATTCGATTAATGTACAAATATGACAAATGTCAACGCATAAAGCTATGTGAACTGGACTTTGATCATAATACGGTATTTGTCTATTGTGAAAATTAATTTGTGTCAATGAAACCACTAAACATACATTCAAAAACACACAGAACCAAATAAACTAACTAACTTTTGTACAATTTACTATTTTTATTGAACAAAAGCTAAGAAGACGTGTTTTGACTACCTACTGATTTTTATCACGCCACAAGCCAGTATCATAGAAACTTCATACTAACAAATAGTTTTTGATATTGATATTTCACACAGAGTATAGCTGATTTGAGCTGTCATCAAATACTGTATTGTCTTATTACGACATTGCTGTCTTATCTTTGGCATGTTTCAGCTTTTGGGCATTTTTGTCATCTGCTATATCAATAACGACTCAAATATTTAAACATAGTAAGATAGAACCTCAGAACTTTGTAGGTAGGCTACGTTCGTGCTTTGTGGATGAACGAAGCGTGCCGTAATCGAGCCTCTTCTCTCTAGGCTCTCTGCATTTCATACGCTTGTGGACTTCAAGTACCTCAGTACCAGTCAAGAGAGTCGACATGTCTTTGAATTTTAGTTTGAAATACCAGCACCGCGCACATAGTAAGAGTACCGTAATGTCTAGCTTATGAGTGGCTTATACTGACTGTTTATATTTAACCTACCTCCAAAATAGTTGTATTGTTACCTCTATATTTCGAAATAACTTCGAAAACGAGCTAGTTGAAATATACCTACTTGGAAATAACTTTGAAAAGAAGCCGTAAAATGAAATGTACTCGTCTATACCCCCTCCGTGCCCCCTGATTTATTTCTAGTTATACAGGCTGTTTTTGTTCAATTGCTTTAACTGTTAATTCTTTACGTCTTATTGAGTCAATTTCTCAAAGAAACTAAGTTCCTAACTCGCACCGTTTTCAAATTATTTAATATCTAAATTTAATCACTAATCTCAGTTTATCCAGTGTAAAATCTTCTTATAACCAAAGACTATTTTCTGCTGGTTCGTATGTAAAGAGTTTTCAGTGTGCCTTATGTACGACAAGGTCTAAATAAATAAGTTCTTTTTTATTTTGCTCTCACTTGACACATGTGTCACGTCAAATGGACAATACTAATTTATTATTGTTGTCATGTATTTAATTTTTAATGAAATAATTGTGTTCACTTGCGTTGTGATGCCACGGATAAATTATACGGCCGAAGATTTCGAAGAAGAAGCCAATATGCACTTTGTTTACGGTTTCCTGCAATGCAAATGCGGCAGAAGCAGCAAGGGAGTACCGACGTCGATATCCCAATAAGAACTTGCATAATTTGGATTATTTCGATGATATTCCATTGGAAACACTGCGGACACACTGGATCCAGCATGACGGAGCACCCGCACATTTTGCTGGCCGTGTTAGTCAGTATTTGGATGTGCACTTTGCTGGGCGTTTGATTGGACACGGCAGTCAAACTTAGACTTTAATGTCTGGGGTACTTTAAAAGAAAAGTCTACTCCAAACCTGTGGCTTCGAGGGAAAACCTACTGCAACGAATTCAGGAAGAAGCCGATGCCATGCGTGCTACTCCTGTGAAACTAAATCGCGAGATACGATTTCGGTTGAATATTTGTTTGGAAAATAATGTCGGGCACTTTGAAAACAAGTTGTAGTAAATTAATATTTTGGTTTAATGTAAATATTGAGAGTTAAATACTGATTAGGAGATCATTTTATTTTTTTAGGCCAATATTGTTTATGTAAATAAATGTTTACACTTAAACTTTAATTAGTTTCATTTGTTGACATTGAAATAAAGTGAATAAAAAAAAATGGTTTAAACACATCGCAAACATTGTTCTGAAATAAAAAATAAGCACAAAAAATTAAACTTTCACTGCCAATGAACAAAAATAAATGCAAAAAGAAAGTACTTTACCGAGGTTTGAACCCAAGACCATCCAACGCATTCGACCTAATTTGCCAAGTTTTTAACGAGCTCTCAATTCTGTCATCGATGAAGTTTTATCAGTGACGTTAAAATGACAACAAGTTGACTCTAACTATTGCCTAACTCAAAAGGACCTTTTACAATAGCCACCAATTAAATATTTAATTACTTTGTATGGGATACCAAAAAAAAAATATTTTTCGAATATCATTAAACGGTTTAAGGGATGAGTTTACGTTAATGTTCCAAGCACTATGTCGAAGTTAAAGCAATTGAACAAAAACACGTTGTATATCAACCAGATCCAATCCTATGTTAAATATTATGTAATTTTCAATAATAAATAAAAATCTAAACTGCTCAAAAGAAAATAAAGGCGACTTGAATTTTTAGCCCTCAACGAAATAAGTTTCTGTCAAAAATGACATTTTAGTGGCAAGCTTTTATAGCCGACTGTACTTTCTTTGGATATCCATCAAATGCTCACTGGGACGATTCTAAAGAGCCCAAGCTCGGTAGGATTGCCTTTTCTATTATAGAGTTCCTATGGCCACCTTCCGGCTCCATCATCAGATCAGCCCCATGGTACCATATTATTGTATTGTCATCAAAGTTAAGTAAGTATGCAAAATTTCAGCTCAATCGGTTGACGATATTTGCTTCAAAATTGAGTTGCAAGATTTCACCCGAACAAACATACTTTAAACATACCATGCAAGCTAAATAAAAGCTTGTAAAAATAGGGTTGTTATCAGTTAAAAATGTGTATCTGTGTGTCTGTCTGTGGCATCGTAGCGCCCATACGGGTTGACCGATATGAGTGGGATTTTATTAATCAAAAGCCTGATCTGTCGAGATAGTTCTCAGCTGTGTTTAATGAAAATCGGAGCTCTCGTCTCCAAGATATTCAACTTTTAGTGGAACAAGTGACCGGCTCTCAGCCAATATTGAAGCTAGGAATTCCAAATTTTGTTTTTATGTTCAGTTTTAGTGGCATTAGTTTTATAGGCGCACTTTTAAAGTCAGGACTACGTATACGCCTAAATTCTCAAGATAGTTACAAATTAGGTTAAGTTCATAATACTGTAATAGTTAAGTATCCTTTCTGAAAAAAATACTGACTTTTGAGTTTCGGCGTTTTTTCTCAACAGTGGTCTCCTCTTGTGAAATGTCGGTAGAATCAGACATGTAAAGTGCTCTTGTGGCCTACTTGCAGAATAAAATTAATTATTTCTTTAGTTCATTACGTCATTGTTTCATTATATCATAATTTAATTAATTCATTAAACTTTTAAGAAAAAGTGCCAAGTAACTCCTCCAGTGTCGAAAGTGTCCATGGGTGACTGTTATCGCTTACCATCAGGCGATCCGTCCGATCGTTTACCATATATCATAAAGAAAAATAGTCGTAATAGCTTAATTCTTTGCTTTAGATTACGACACGTGTCGTTGATATTATCTTCGTGTCTCACTCAGTTATATTTCACAGTAGGTAATTGAGACCGACACAACCTTAAGGTGGCACCTCGTCGATCAAACCAAATTGACCATTTAGAATCGTTTTCCCCACTTCGGTGTCGTTTTTCATTCCATACATCATACGTTCATCCATTATGTATGAGCCCGAAGACGTATTAATTAGTTTTGGAGAAATATGAAGCGGTTAAGGAATTGATTGACAATAATTTTCATTAAGTTTAACTTTTTGCATAAGAATGCGAGATTTAATTGTGATTCGATGAACTTTGGCGATTACATCAATAGTTTTGATTTATGTCATTAAGGCTTATGAATGTTGATTATATTTTGCAAGAAGTAAAATGGTGTATTGATCAAGGAAGCTGTTTTACCGGTATTTGATATGTTGCTGGCTGACTAAAGTTGTTTGCGAAATTCCTAGTTGTACTCTTATATCCTCAAAGAAAGATGAAGACTACAAGTTGACAATTCTCATTAAGCACGTCGATTTGATCCCAGTACCCCTACATGAGTTTGCAGTGACCGACTGACCGTTCTCGCTAGTGACTGCGTATACGATTTGTATGGAGAATGGTAGTTCTACAAAGTAACCGCGAAGGGCGTTGTACTATTCTCCTTACAAATCTATTACGCAGTCGCTAGTGAGTACGGTCACGTCAACTCATGGTAAGGGTAGAGTACCTACAGGTCATTCAAAGATTACTATATAGTGGCTCTGTCAGCCGTACACCTCGCGATTTTGTGAAATGTTTATTTTTTACCTGTTCAACCCCCATTTTGAAATGTTTCAAAAATCGGAATGAAACTAAAAATTATATACTTATCAAAACCAACTCACAAAATTTCATGCGACCTGTAGGCTGGAACAGCCAGAAATCAACCGGATATCCGGACATCCAGACATAAGGAAAGATGGCCAAATTAAAGCAGACAATTCGCTCGCTTGGACAATTATTGCAAGTCAGCTACTAAACTAACGACTCCAAACAAAACACGTCCGTTTTTTTTCCAGTTACAAATGACTTTGAACTAAATTGGATTCTTATTTTCGCCTTTAAGACACTAGCCACGTAGCGGCGAACTAGCCGAGTGATGGGTAGCCGGTTCGTGCCGCGACCATTATTGTTTGGTTAAATTTGAAAAGTGTTAAATGATACAATAAAAATGAAAAAGTATTTATTGTCTCCACCACGAAGTAGGTATACAAGTAGTTTGTACAATAGTAGTAACAGTAACGAGACTAACAAAACATAATATTAATGAGCTTATGAGTAGCTATATAACTATACTATAACTTGTGCGGTGGATGATGGTGCCCGAACTAGGCAAAACCTGTATGTCAGGCCACCAAGTCTCCTAAACTCAGATATCTATAGCAACATTTCTAGGAAATGAAAACACTTTTAATAACTATGCTAGAAAAGGTTATACCAATGGACGAACTTGGAAGAAAATAAGCCTTTAATGCAAAGATCAAAGCTTAAAGAAAAATTGAAAAAGGAGCTACCTGGGGGAAGAGACCGGGAATCGAACCCGGTACCTCTGGATTGCCGGTCCAATGCGTTAACCATTTTACTACCCTAGCTCCAGGAAGACCTGACGAATTTTTGGAGTTTACTCCTTAAGAATCGATTTTCATATATAAGCCCGGGGTATGAAAAATATGGGGTGTAAAATCGAACGTATCTGCCGTGCTAATTTAAAAAGTCGTATCTCAGTATACGATCGGGGTAAAAATACGACTTCGTAATTTAGCAGGTTATGCGTTACGCGTTATAGACTAAGATCCCGATATAAAATAACCTTCACCGAGATGTTTATTTGATGAAGTGTATTTTATATTTAATTTAATATGTCAATAATTATATTGCATATGGGTTGCCTAACAAATTTTAGTCCAGGGTATGTTTAATTAATAATAAAAAAAAAATGTTTTAAGCATTTCACCGGTTTGATTAATATTAGATTAATTCTATACCAATCGAAAGTATGAAGCCCATAGAATATGCAAACGTTAGGTTGCCTATTCTTTTCCCGTCACAACTATTGGGTAGCCAGGTATAAACAGGTAAATCTATACCTACTAGCATTTTGCAAAGGTCTGATTGTTGAATTGAAATTAAATAAAATTAAAGATTATTTAATTATGAATTTATCTAATAATCAAATCGGTGAAATGTAAAAAAAAAAAATTTTTTAATTTTAAACTAAACATACCCCGGACTAAAATTTGTTATGCAACCCATATGCAATATATTTATTGTCATTTTAAACTAAATATAAAATACATTTCATCAAATAAACATCTCTGTAAAGGTCATTTTATATCGGGAGCTTAGTCTAGTTAACGCATGACCTGCTAAATTAAGAAGTCGTATTTTTACCCCGATCGTATACTGAGATACGACTTTTTAAATTAGCACGGCAAATACGTTCCAAAAATATAAGTATTGCGAGGATTGACGTTTGGTTGTCAAAGGCGACGGTTGAAAATTTTATCAATATTTATTTTATTTATAAGTTAATTCAGTTTTAGAGTCCTTTTCGCTGTTTTTGCGATGAGTGAGTCAAGTCGAGGCGTCGTGAGTGATACGTCACTTTTAGAATGTGGGCAGCGGGCAGCTCCGTCGTGGCTATCTGAAGTGGAGTTTGATAGTAAGGCAGGGCCGAGTCAATCGGATATTGTATCGGACGCTGAGTCCATGTCGGATGTGCGGCATATAGCGGTGAAGCGTGCTTGTGGTCTGAGCGACGAAAGCTGTGGTTGTAGTGATAGTTTTATCACAATAGGCAGGAAACCTAAACGCTTGCGGGTTTTAGCAACCGCCAAAACGCAGCTGGAGCCGGACGGTGTGCCTGTGCCTGACAAGCTATTTGAAGTTTATATAGTGTCAAAAGAAGATTTACCGAAACAGATTGGTTTGGCAAAGTTGCTGCAATTTAAGGGTATAAAAGGAATTTTATCCGTCAAGTTTATGGGTCCACGTAAAGTTCGCATACAGTTTAACTCTAAGGATGATGCGGAGAAGCTTCTGGCTTCTCAGGAGTTTAACAATGAGACGAGACGTTCTTATTGGTCTAATATGGCATGCTGCACTTATGGAATTATAAGGCAGGTTGAGTTGGAGCTTGAGGAAGACGAATTTTTAAAGAATATTGAAGGGTCTGAAGACATTTTGTCAATATGTAGACTAAACCGTTTGGATCATGATGGGCGTTGGGTTAAGGCTGAAGCTATTCGTCTGTGTTTTAAGGGAACTTCTTTACCGCCATATGTTTATGCCTACGGTTGCCGATTTAAGGTAAATCAGTACACTTTCCCGGTTACCCAATGTTCAATATGTTGGAAGTTCGGTCATCTGAGCAGGTTTTGTCCTACTACTAAAGTTACTTGTCCGAAATGCGGCGGGGAGCATGCCAATTGCGAAACGACTATTTTTAGATGCATTAATTGTAAAGGCAGCCATATGGCCTTAGATAAGTCGTGCCCGGTTTTTGTGAAGGAGTAAGAAATTCGCAGGATTATGTCTGCTGAGGGATGTATATATAAACGGGCTTTTTGGTTGTATATGCAAAATAAGGAAAAAAAGGATACGGATGTTTGTAGTCAGGATGCGCCATCTGTTTTTGAGAATGACTTAAGTTTTGGAAAGTCATATAGAGATGCTGTTTTGTCGAAGCCGTTACAATCTAAAGAGTCTGAAGATTCTGTCTGTCAGGCTGAGGGCCAGCGATCAGTAAGTCAGTACAGATTAGAGAGCGAGCCACAACAAGAGGTTCGTAAGCCGCGGAAGCCAAAAAGAGTAACAGATGTGAAGAGGTCCGAGTGTCTATTGGTCAATCAGCCTACTATTGAGCAGCTGATATGGAAGATCAAAGACAAAATAAGGACAAGAAGAAGAGACGTATTACTTTTGAAAGGCTGGTTGAGAAGACGAAGGATATTTTGTTTTCTACCGAAAGTTGGGAGGAGAAGTTCAAAACGCTGTTTGGAATTGTTGTTAAGGGGATTTTGGATTTATTTAAGGATTTTTTTAAGGAAGGTGATTTTGTACGTTTGTTTTTGTCTAATGTAAATGGCTAGGTCTAATACCAGATCTTTCTTGAATCTAATGTTCAATTCAATATTGGCGGAACCCTTATCGCAATCGGCTAAATTTGTATACAGTTTTTTTTATGTAAATAGTGTATACAAATTTAGTTGTTTTCGTGTACATGTTATTTTTAAGTTTATTTATATCCAACAGGGTACATAATGTGATACTTAAACTATTTACTAATCATTATGTGCAATAAACGTATTGAGTATTGAGTATATATTTTATAATCGTTCTTAAGGCCAGGCGCGCACCACGATTTTAATCGCGCGATAATTTTGTCGCATAAATGCAAGATATGGGTTTATATGAGAGTGCGCGCACCACGATTTTCATAAACCCAGAAGTACGCTTATTTCTGCGACAAAATTATCGCGCGACTAAAAAAAGATCGTGGTGCGCGCCTGGCCTGAAGAGTAAACTCCAGTCGTGCGTCGGAGCTGACACACACACTTTTTTTGTAAGAAAATAACACAAGTTTTATTATAAATTTGACAAATGTAACAAAACGGTACTTAATCGCGCACACAGTGTTTATGTAATTACCTCGAACGTCTACGTTCATGGTCTCTAATATAATGAGAAAATCGTGTAGGGAAGTTTCAATCAATATAACACAAGTTTTAGTTCATTTCTTTTTTAGTTCAAAACTTCAAAAAGTAACTTTGGTATAAAATAGGCCGCCTTATCATTAAAGATTGATGACTGATCACTGATAGAGATCAAGACTGACAAACTTTTTTATCAATCTGATCGCTGGAATTAAGAGAAATCCGTTCAAAATTGACCGGTGAGTTTACGTGAAAGCTATTTTCTCGTACGAGACAGACCGGGTCAACGATGCATTAAACTTGTACCTGACATTATCAAATCAATGTTACATTGTACGTACAATGTTTATGGATGCTGGTCAGACAATCATTGGTCATACATACATAAAACGCTTACTTGTACAATGGTTGAAATTGGAAGAGACTGCTTTACCAAAGTAAAGAATTCACATGGGTTTTAGGTATCCTTATAAGTACGTAATTTTTCTATCATTTAATCAATAATTAATGTTAAAAGTGAAATGTTTATATTTAAAGTGTCTGAATACGCAAAGCATTAAAGTAATAAGTACATTAATATACCCAATTTAGTGTGATGTTTATAGTTGTCCAATATTTATAGCGGAAAACTATATCAGTAAAATAAAATATTATATTATTAAAATCAAATTGTCCCCTTTATTATAAATATTGCTTAGCGTCTCAAAATTCATGATAACCTTTAAATCTCTATAGAACTGAACCTATCTTATCTAATATAATTAATATAATTAGATAAGATAGGTTACCAATAACTGTCAGTCGGTCTGTCTCTTCGCGAAGCGTAAACAAGACTATTCAATCACAGCGGGCGGTCACGATTTACTGCACCGGACTCGAACCCACGACCCGTGACCCCACGTCATCGTGCTTTACGGTTTCGAAAGCCTGTCGATACCGTAGTACCCACGGTTTGATATCAGATGATAACGAGAAAGTTTTACGTGACCAAAATGAACAAACAAGTTAGGTTATACCACAGAATAGATAATTGGTTAATACGTAGGTATTTCTCAAATTTATGGATATCTGAATCCCTAACGTTTTTTAAACTATTTTTGCATTCCCTAACGATTTATGTCATAATGATCACTATAGTCCTAACACTCATATGCCCTAATTTTGGTTTCCTTATTATCTTATTCCCTAATGTCACTTGCCATATTGATAATTTATCCTAATGTCATTTGTCATAATGATCATTTCTCCTAACACTCACATGCCCTAATTTTGGTTTTAATAGCTCGGCTCAAGTACTGTTGTGGTCGCAGTTCTAACTTAACCTAACCCATTAAACTACTTTACTAGTAGCAGTTCGGTGGTTGCAAAAGGGGCGTGGACTTTAAAAAACGAAAATTGTTAATAATAATAATACTCTTTATTGTGCACCACTAAATATAAATAAAGATTATACAAAGAAATTGCAAAAAAAAAATCCGTAGGTAACAACAGGCGGTCTTATCGCTAAAAAGCGATCTCTTCCAGACAACTGAGGCTAGTGAGAAATACGAAAAATAATTATGAAATTGGTAGTGCAATATTTTTGAAAACGACTAATTTGACACAAACATTTACAGACAAACTAAAACATAAAAAACTAATATACATTACAAATAGATACTAAAATATACAAATATATATACATAAATACATACGACGACATACATTAAATGAATTAACCACATCGACAACTAGACCTCAGAAAGCGACAAATAATGTTGTTTGAGATGATTTTTGAAAATCGGAAGAGATTTTGCACGCCTCAGATCCAACGGCAGAGCATTCCACAACTGGACCGCTTGGAAGGTGAATGAGTCATTATAAAATTTGGAAGATGAAACAGCAGGAGCAAGAATACAATTTTGAGAACACCTTAACGAAGACAGATAATTAAAGCGTTCTTTAAGATAGCAGGGGGTAGCGGGATTGAAAAGTACGCCATAGAGAAGGGCAAGAATGTGAGAGTTACGGCGAAGACGAATGGGAAGCCATTTGAGCTGAGAACGAAAATGGGAGACGTGGTCATACTTACGCAAGCCAAAAATAAACCGGATACTAAGGTTTTGAAGGCGCTCTAGTTTGTTAAGCTCAGCTTCAGAAAGATCTAAATAGCACACATCGGCATAGTCAAGAATAGGGAGTAGAAGTGACTGTGCAAGAGCAATTTTAGTAGGTAGTGGCAAAAAGTTACGAAGACGCCTTAAAGAACCTATCGCGGCAAACATCTTTCTACTAACCTCGCCGACCTGAGGAACCCATGACAGAGTACAGTCCATGATCACACCAAGATTTTTTACCTGCTGTGAATAGGGGATCTGAGTACCGTCAAACATAATGACAGGTAAGTTCGCAAAATCGATTCGCGGCATGAGTTTCGAGCTGCCAATAATAATTACCTGCGTCTTGGTTGGATTGATTTTCAGCCCATAGCGGAAACTCCTCATTGATTTCAGGGATTGCGAGGAATATGGCTAAAAATATTAGGGATATTGATAGGTAGGGTTATTGATGTTTCGGACAAATGAGTTTTCGGACAAACATTACGTTATGGAAACTAATTGTTATGGCAATTGATCGTTAGGGCTCATGCCCATTACGACAAAACAGTTCGGGCAAGTGATTTTAGGACAAACGATGTTAGGAATCGCAGGGGAGAACCCAAATATAAACCGACGATATCTCGAAGGAAAAGTGCATGCTGCGCCGAGCCCAAATAAATGGGATAACGGCTAGAGAATAGAATGGTAATAGTCATGATTATAAAAAAAACGGCCAAGTGCGAGTCTGACTCGCGCATCTAGGGTTGCGTACAAATACTTATCGTATCTTAACTGGCCGGGTTAAGTTAAGTTTGCACCGTGGTGCCAGATACAAATGAGGTGCAAAGTTAACGCAACCGATCACGTTTGTTGTATGGAGCCCCCTTAAATAAGTATTTTTTGACATTATCTGTGAATATCTCAGCTATTAAATTAAATTAAATATTAAGGGACGCGGTTCATGAGATACAGCCTGGTGACAGGCCGCCAGACGGACAGCGGAGGCTTAGTAATAGGGTTCCGTTTTTACCCTTTGGGTACGGAACCCTAAAAAATATCCATAATATATATTTTTTCAGAATCCTTACGGTAGATGGCGCTGCTATGCCACCCTAAGGCATGTAAGAAATGAAGCAACTGGTTGAAAAATTCGATGCTTTGGCTAGTGGCTTTGATAGAATAATTGGCAGTGCACCCGTCTGGCCCGGAAAGCCGTGGAGAAATGGGTTCAAATCCACTCTATTTTTAGGGTTCCGTACCCAAAGGGTAAAAACGGCACCATATTACTGAGACTTCGCTGTCCGTCCGTCCGTCCGTCCGTCCGTCCGTCTGTCACCAGGCTGTATCTCAAGAACGGTGATAGCAAGACAGTTAAAATTTTCATAGATGATGTATTTCTATTGCCGCTATAACAAAAAATACTGTACGGTCCACATACCGCACATTGCCATCTCAGCGAAATAACCAACAATCGCGTAAAGCATTGACTTAGCGTCAGTACACGTTCACATTAGACAACAACCACACGTGTCCTCATTAGCATTATCATTCATAATATCGCGCTTTTATAGTTTACTTTGACATTATAATTAAAGTGTGTATTTTCGACTATATTAGTGAGTTATTATTACATCCAGCAAATAACATTTCATAATTGGTGTATGTGACACTAGCAGCCCGTACATCAATTTGGTCCTTCGAGCAGAAAAGTAGTGTTCTTGAGTGTCCAAAGTGCAGTATCGCATCGGTTTGACTGGCCTCCCACAAGCGGGTCTCACCAGTTAGATTGAGAAGGCGTCTACACTGTACATAGGAAACAGGAACATTGCTTTACCAGCATCGCAGCACTAGCAGCTGCATCACAGAGCATAACAGCAACTATACAGCAGATCAACAGCAACTTGTGCAGTTAAGTACACTTTTACTATCAAAATGGGATCTATTCAGGAGATATTGGATACCCAATCTCAGCTTATGGAAGCAATGAGAAAGTTTCTTGAAAACTTTAAAAAAGACGGAGCAGACCGCAAGACGCCCGAAAGGATCCCAAGAAGGTTACAAATTCTTGACCAGTATTGGGCCGAATTACAAGCAAACCACGAGAAGCTTTGTGAAGGGAAACACTTTGATCATCCCTACTTCTCCGAAAATCAATACGGCGTCACGGAGCAATTTTACCTGGCCACAAGGCAGCATGTTAACGCCTTTATGAAGGCGGAACGTAAGCCAGTAGTTACACTAGCCGACCCAGCAGCATCAAAAATAGGACTATCGCCCCAGCCAAGTCCTCGCGACCGTGCGGATCCACCCCGCCAAGATCAACCCCCAGTACAACCAACGGAAACGCCTTGGTCGGGAACTACAAGCAATGATGATGTTGCCCCTACCAACACAGGAGCAATAGCAACAGCAACCCGCGGATCGCTCAGCAAAACTGACGAGATGTTACGTAAGCAAGCCAGCAACTTTAGAGCATTTGTCAGAACTGTATCTAGCATAACCTTGGAACATATCAACGAAAAGTGGGAGTTTGAGGACGCCCTCAAGGCTCTACAAGCACGATGGACTGCCATAGATGCCCTTCACTGGGAAATCGACAGCATTCTAGAAACAAAAAACGTAACCTACGAGATGAACTACAACACTTACGAAATGCAGTTTAACAAAATCAAAAAAGAAATCAATACCAAGATGTGGTCGGTCACCCACAGAGAAAAATCAACCCCTAAAATGGATATTCCCATTTTTAGCGGCAGTTATCAGCATTGGACGTCCTTCAAGGACTTATTTACAGAGGCAATCCACGCTAACCCATCTCTCCCAAACGCTCAGAAAATGCAATTTCTCAAGAGCAAACTAAAAGGAGAAGCAGAAAAACTGATCCAGCATTTACTTATCAGTTCAGAAAACTATCAGACATGTTGGGATATTTTAAATCATAGATACAACAACAAAAAGATGATTTTTTCATCTCATATCAACACTTTACTAAGCCTTCCCAACACACAGCAACATTCAGCAGCATCTATCAAAAAAATTCACGACACAACCAATGAATGTCTACACGCCATCAAAAATCTTGGAGTAGACACAGCGACGTGGGATCCAATCATAGTGCACCTGCTCACTCAAAAACTGGATGCGGAAACGCACAACGATTACGTGGAGTCCTTGAAAACACCACGTGAATTACCAACTCTTGAAGACTTTTTAGAGTTCTTAGAAAACAAATTTACATCATTGGAATCATCCCGTCGCAGACCAGATTTATCAAAATCATATCAGAATCATCAGCATCAAAATGAACCTTCAATAAGCAACAAGAAGTTTCATTCTTACAAAGCATATAGCACTAATCAGAACATGAATGCCAAATCATATTCATTTACAAAAACATCAAACAATTATAATGAACATTATAAATGTCCACATTGTCAGAATGACCATAAGTTATTTGCCTGTAAGGCATTTCTCGGATTACAAACTGGCAACAAGCGGGAAGTAATTGCGAAATACAATTTATGTAGAAATTGCTTATACGATCATAAAGGCAAAGAGTGTCATTCGCTCAAACGATGCCGCGTTTGTAGCGGAAATCACAACACGTTACTTCACGATGCCTACGGTTACCCGAGCCCGAGCACATCAAATCACAAAGCAATTGCCGTCGAAAACAAGAAACCTAACAATAGCAATAGCAACCACGTGTCTCAAGAAGAATTACCAGAAATACTTCTAGCAACAACATTAATCAAGGTCAAAGCAATGGACCAATCAATGGTGACTTTGAGAGCTCTAATTGATCAAGGTTCTCAAACAAGTTTGATTTCTGAAAAAGCAGCACAAATTTTGAGATTACCACGTGAACAATGCAAAGGTGTAATTTTCGGCATCGGCTCAAAAGAAAACAATTGCAAAGGCATCATTAACATAACGTGTACATCACTACACAATGAGTATACCTTTAACACAGATGTATGTATTATGCGAAACCTCATCAATAATCTGCCCAACAAATCATTCAAGAAACCGTCATGGGATTTCTTAGAAAACATTAATCTAGCGGACCCAGAGTTCTGCACAAGCCGCCCGGTAGACATCTTATTTGGAGCCGACATTTATTCTGATATAATACAAGAAGGTATCATCAGACACGGGAAAAGCCATCCTCTGGTACAAAAAACACGCCTAGGTTGGATTTTGACTGGAAATGTGCAGACGCTGCAATGTAACGTTGTTCTCAACAACGTAGAAGATATTCACAAATTTTGGTCGGTGGAAGATATATCAGAAACATCAAACATGTCACAAGAAGACCTCGACTGTTTACATCATTATCAGAAAACAACAACTCGCAACGAAGAAGGCCGTTATATCGTGAGCATGCCTTTTAAAACAGATTTTGAGGAAAAACTAGGAGCTACGAAACCTATGGCCGTGGCACAATTTCGTCAACTCGAAAACAAATTTATCAGACAGCCGAAATTAGCAGAAGCATACAAAGAATTTATCACTGAATATCAATCACTAAATCATATGGTTGAGTGTACTAGCAACGAGACACCCAGTTGCTACTTACCTCACTATGTTAGCGTCGAGCGCGCGGAATCAACGACGTCGGTATTACGCGTTGTTTTCAACGCATCGGCAAAAATGACAACTGGCTACACTTTGAACGATTTAATGCACCGAGGCCCGAATTTACAACAGGACCTCATGAGCCTCACCTTGCGATGGCGACAATATCAATACGCATATACCGCCGACATAGCAAAAATGTTCAGACAAATATTGATGACCCCTGAACATCAGCAATTTCAAAAAATAGTATGGAGATTATCATCAAATGAGCCGTTGCAGGAATTCAAATTAGCAACTATCACGTATGGGACCAAGGCAGCTCCCTTCCTCGCCATGATGACCTTGAGGCAGCTAGCCATAGACGAAGGTCATAAGTACCCAAATAGCAGAGCAGCACAAGCATTACAAGAAGAATTTTATATGGACGACCTTGTTAGTGGAAGTTTCACTTTAGAATCAGCAAAACAGCTACAGTCAGATTTAATACAGCTTCTTAAATCAGGAGGCTTTAATCTACGAAAATGGTCATCGAATAAGGCCGAACTCCTACAAGATGTCAGCATAACACAAAACAAAGAAGAAGAATTCAACTTCAAGCATTTAGAATCAACAACAAAAACACTTGGTATCAAGTGGAACCCAATCGAAGATCAGTTTACATTTCAGTTGAAAAGCAACTTTACAGGGACACCGAAGACATTGACCAAAAGGTCACTATTATCAGAAATTTCAAAAATATTTGACCCCGTTGGCTGGTATAAGTACGCCCTTAACCACCAAATGCAAACTCCTGTTTAAGCAAGTCTGGCTATCTAACATACAATGGGATGATGAACTTCCCGGAAGCATCAGAGCAGAATGGGAGAAAATTCGATGTGACCTTCAGTACATCAACGACTTCAAAATTCCAAGATGGTACCAGACCGGTGAGTCCGACAGCATTGAATTGCATGGATTTTGCGATTCGTCAATAAAAGCATTTGCCTGTGTTGTATACTGTAAAGTTAAAAACAAGATAACACTGGTAGCAGGAAAATCAAGATTAATTCGATGTGACCTTCAGTACATCAACGACTTCAAAATTCCAAGATGGTACCAGACCGGTGAGTCCGACAGCATTGAATTGCATGGATTTTGCGATTCGTCAATAAAAGCATTTGCCTGTGTTGTATACTGTAAAGTTAAAAACAAGATAACACTGGTAGCAGGAAAATCAAGATTAATTCCCGAAAACAAAAATCTAAGCCTGCCGAAATTAGAATTATCAGGGGGCCTATTTTTGGCCAAACTAATGAACAAAATACAGCAAGCATTGACGGGTCATCATATCAAGGTCTTTGGGTGGACCGACTCGACCGCTGTCCTTGGATGGCTTCAAGGAGATAGCGGAAGATGGAAACCATTTGTAGCCAATCGAGTTGAGCAGATAAAGCAAGTTATCCCGTCAAGAAACTGGCGATATATCAAATCGGGTGATAACCCAGCCGACAGCGCAAGCCGTGGCATGTCCGGAGCGCAGTTAAAGCATCATTTGTTATGGTGGAATGGACCCGCTTTCCTACCATCATTCAACGAAAAACATGAAATAGATCACCCGGCCTACGTCACAGATCAAGAAGTACGCAAAACAAAGCTTACAAACGTCACGACTGCACGTCACAGCGATGACGACATAATACAGTACATATTAAACAAATTCAGCACAATGACGCGAGCAGTACGCGTACTCGCTTGGATACTACGAGCGATAACACCGAACACAGAGCAAACCGCTTACTTGACGGTTACAGAGCTAGATCGAGCCAGAATAAAAATCATTAAATATGTGCAGGAACGTGACTATCAAGACGAAATCAGTAAACTTAAATCACATAAACAAATACACAAAGGCAGCAAGATTTTGGAACTCAATCCATTTCTCGACGATCAAGGACTACTAAGAGTTGGAGGCAGACTTAAGCATGCAAATTTAAGCAAAAATAAAAAACATCCGTACATCATTCCGCATCAAGGCCGTCTGACCGAGCTTATCATAGATCACGCGCACCGCACTATGTTGCACGGGGGCGCACGCCTAACATTATCAGAAATCCGTAACACTTTCTGGATAATAGGCGGAAACAGAGCAGTAAAAAAAAGGTTACAGCCTTGCGTGAAATGCAAGAAGATCAAAGCAAAACGCCTGCACCAACTTATGGGTGATCTACCCGAGGCCAGAATCAACCCCTCGCGACCCTTTGAGCATACAGGCCTTATCAAACGCCCCATAGTTAAATTGTCGCTACTCTCAACCGACACGTCATTAAACTCAGCATACAAATCATTGAAGATATCACAATCAGAAGCAAGCACTGACAACGTAGCCGGCGAACAGAAAACACAGCAATCAAATGTCGGAACTACGGGACAGAATAAATTTTCGAAAAAAGGCTCAAGGACATCAATTTTCACATCAATGGCCTTACTCGTATCATTATTTTTATTCATGGTCGTCTCAACCGGGAACTGCTACTACAACATCACTAAACTGAGCAAATCACTTTATTTGGACCGAGTATCAAGCATGCAAGTCATACATGCTGAATGGAAGCTGGTCGTATATTACGACATGGACCCATATTGGGACGGCTCAGCAACATTTGAAAAATACCTGAAGCAAATCGAAAATGTTTGTTCTAAAACAAATACAAACATCTTTGTGACATAATAATGTTACAATTACATCACAGCGATAGCGAGCTACGATACTATAATAGCATGCTACTGGGTCAGCATTTTGAGTCACACATACGAGAACGCCGCGGCCTTGTGGATGGCGTAGGCTACATCGCTAATAGCCTCTTCGGGGTCCTAGACCAACGATTTGCTGACCAGTACGAAAAAGACATCACTATTATCAACAACAACCAGAAACACCTGGCTCTGCTATGGAAAAATCAAACATCGGTAGTTGAAACAGAGTACAATTTACTCAAACGAACAGAAGCGGCAATCAATAAACAACACAAAGTCATCAACCAACATTTGAACAATTTAATAAACGCCACCAATACGCTGAACACAGAAGTTCAAAAATACAGAAATAATGAATGAATTAGCACTGTCAACAATCATCGCCAACAATATGCTTATCAAACTAAAATCAATTCAAGACACATTATTAGATACAATAACGGATATTCACCACGGCATGTTTAACATTCACCTACTATCACCCGAGCAACTACGCAGCGAACTAAGCATCATCTCAGGACAGTTATCTCAAGACTTATCTTTGCCCATCAACAACATACAAACAGGGATGGCGAACATTTATCATTTACTGAAAGTTAAAGCAAGAGTTACGCAGCGATACGTAATTTTCGAAATCAAAATCCCACTGGTCAATAGAGAGAGCTTTGACTTATACAAAATTATATTGATCCCGCAACAATACAAGAATAAATCAAAAAGCGTGGTACCAGTGTCCAGCCACGTAGCTATCAATTTACGCAAGGATACCTATCTCATTATGTCAGAAAAAGACATACAACAGTGTCTCCGATATGAAGAATCTATTCGACTTTGCCGCACAAAAAAGCCAGTCTTTCATTTCAAGTCAGATGAAAGTCTTTGCATCAAGGATCAGATGACAAACCAATGTCTTACTACTATCGCAACATGCCGAAATAGTTGGACGGAATTAAACAATATAAACACGTACCTATACTACTGTTGTGATAAATGCACACTACGAATCATATGCGAGGATCGAGTTACGGCAACGCAGACAGAGAGTGCCGGGGTTATCGTACTCGGTCAGAGCTGTGTCATCAAGGGCGAAGACTTCACGGTATTCTCCCATAAGGATCACTGGAGTGAAATTAAAACTACATCGGACATTTACACACCAGAAATCGCGCAGATAAATCACATAATAAATATTTCACTCCCACTATCAGAAATCAATATCACTGATAACAGAGTTGAACTCGAACAAATTAAAAATCAAATTCAACAAATGAAGACTGAGACACCTTTAAAAGAAAACATTTCATATCACGACGTACACCAGTACTCCATCATTTACATCTTACTTGTTGGTGCGCTCATATCAATTGGAGCAGCCATCCTTCGCCGCTTGCGCAGTCGCCGCAGCGGGAGCGCCGACATTCGTTCGGAACTACAGGAACAGCAGCTATCATCTGTCGCAACCCACGCTCCACCAATTCAACCTAGAATCCTGGGGCATTCGTCAAGACAAACTTCGATCGTTCAATTGGAATTAGAAACATTACCCAGCAATCCTAGCATTCGCAAGACGACGAAGCAAAACAAAGCTACCTCACCTATTTTGCACTAAGACTAGTTTCCAGGACAGCGGCAGTTTATAATTTAGAAATTTATAAGTTTTAATGTTTTATTTTGTATCAATTGCTTTTATCATAAAACTTGTATCATTTTTCATCTCACGCTTCTCTCGCGGGGCAGCATGTACGGTCCACATACCGCACATTGCCATCTCAGCGAAATAACCAACAATCGCGAAAAGCATTGACTTAGCGTCAGTACACGTTTACATTTGACAACCAACACACGTGTCCTCATTAGCATTATCATTCATAATATCGCGCTTTTATAGTTTACTTTGACATTATAATTAAAGTGTGTATTTTCGACTATATTAGTGAGTTATTATTAAATCCAGCAAATAACATTTCATAATTGGTGTATGTGACACTAGCAGCCCGTACCAAATACTAAAAATAAAATAAAAAAATATTTAAGTGGGGCTCCCATACAACAAAGGGATTGGTTGCGTTAACTTTGCACCTCATTTGTATGGAGCGCTATACATACCAGGTGCAAACTTAACTTAACCACTTAAGGATGGAAAGTGTTTGTACGGAACCCTCGGTGCGCGAGTCCGACTCGCACTTGACCGGTTTATATATATATATAAACATTTGATATCATCAAATTTACTTTACATAAGAATAACGGAAAGCCAAAAAGGTTCCCTGAATAATGTGATAATATTTTGCCAACCAACTACAGTGAAACGACAAAGAGAAATGTGATTACATAGTAAAGAGCAAATCAATAAAATTGCTCATTTTCGTCGTCGATAAAGTTTCATATTATTATTATTACCTAGAGATCATGTAAATGTCCCATTTTATACCATAATTGATTGACATTTCATTATTTCGAGCTTCCGACTTTTTCTGATGTAAATTCTTTATTACCTGTTTTGTACTCTGTAGATTTGAATAAGTAGAAAGCCTATGCCTTTAATAAACTAACAATATCTCCCTCGGAGATTTCCCTACGTTGTATTCGTTTAGCGCATAATAAAAGTCAACTTATTGGCATTCCTCGATCTATCGTGTTTGAAATATTGTTTTTCTCCTTTTAGCGTAGTAAGCAATATCGCTTTATTGTAATATACTGGCTTTTGAACACGTTGGGTCAGCATTCCGCTTTATAAAAATGTTTATTGATGTCGAGGGTTTTCGGGAAGCTACTGAACATTTCTAAAAGGAAACCGTTATGTACGGACAGCATCAAAAGTAATAATTATAAAAACGGTTTAAATTCACGTAAAAATTGTCTAGAACGGCCCGACATGTTTCAGCTCACACGAACACACTCACAAACATTCGCCTTTATAATATTGAGAGTTGTGTGATGACTACGATAGGCAAACACATATAGGACATAGGTCCTATGTAATTAAAGTAAGTTAGTTGCTACCCAAGTAGCACACAGGCTGCATAAGCGCTCATACAGCCCTTATATAACTTAAATTAGCAGGTTGTCAGTCCACCTTATTGCGGACCACCCACGCTGCGTCTTCCGGTCCGCGATCGCCACTCACTTACCAACGGCCGTCGGTATATACTTAATTACAAGTACCTATTAGTTTCCCACGCACGTATACTAATCGGCCCAAAATTCAATCAGAGCTGCTTTAGATCCGTCCCGGATATGTCACGTCTTATCGTAAAGTCTTAACTTGGGGTTTGGGTTTTTAGGGTTCAGTACCCAATGGGCGCTATTCCTAAGCCACCGCTGTCTGTCTGCCTGTCCACTATTTTGCCGTCCACAGACGTGGTAGTGGTACCTTTTCCTAATTTACGTCTCCTGACGTACCTGCTCTCCGTGAGTGTTAGTCTTAACCAAAACCGATGTCATTATTGTCATTTCCTACATTTCCTGCTTATTTTTCTCCTGTGGTCAACGAACGACTCACTTACTCGTGGATTTGAATTTCTCAAGCAAAAATCCACAACAAAAGCTTTACGAAGTAATCTCTAAACTAAGCAAAGCTAATAAATACTATAATAAGTTACAAATACATACTTAAAACAAAACTAGTAGTATCTCAGTGTCAATCAACTTACTAGATACGAATTTTTGAAGAGCAGTGACAGAAATTTTGGTTGTCACCGGGCGAAATATTCGTACGGTGTAGGTGAGGTAAATGATCCAGTGTTTTACACCCTAATTCATTATAAATAGTTGACAGTAGGCGTCAACTTGACACCCTGTTTGTCATCTTTATTACTATCTACGAAATAAGGTTGAAGATGCCATTTATTGGAACAGTGTCAACTACTAGGTATATTTAAATACATTACTTGTAAAATCCTACTAATAATATTAAAATTATATACCTATGAGCAAAGTTTGTGAGTGTTTTTTTCACGTTGAAACGGTTCGATGAATTTGCATGATTTGAATTGGAACAAACATAGTTTAAACACTAACTAAACATAGATACGAGTATACGCTACTTTTTCCCGAAAAAAGCATTGCTCGCGTGGTCTAGGTACCCCGATTTTAACGCGAGCGAAGCCGCGGGCAAAAGCTATCATTGTATATTTATTTACAGTCCATGGGAATGCAGACTTAAAACTCCTCATAGAAATTGTCGTCAACGTGTTTGTTGATATCTTTTGCATATTCAAAATAAATAAAACACTTCATAATACCAGACTAATTTCGAAACTTGTCCATTACTAAGGAATTCTTGAATGTGTTAATTTCTACACTATCTCCATAGAAAACACATAAAAAGTACAAAGTAGGCGTCGGTGCGTATTTTAATTCTGAATCGACACTTGGCATAATGGTGACATGGTACTTGACGCCATTAAACTTGGACTTTACTGCGTAAAAATTCAACGTGCTGGTTAAATGCATGCCGCGTAAGACTTCTTGGTTTTGAGCAGTAAAATTGTAGGTTCTTTGGATTGCATGCAGTGTTTATCACTTGTACTCGACGCAAGGGTATTCGAAGCATGTACATTCTTAGGACTGTGATATTGCATCGTATCTGTCTCATTCATTTCGTAATTTTTTTTGTAGAGTCAGTGGGAAAGAGAGGAGCCTTCTTAAGACGCATTTAATGTATAAGGTGTCTGCTCTTTTTGTGTTTATTTTACAAGCTTTTATTTACTTTCACCTGTCCCGTTGTAATGGAATTTTGCAAATTAAATTTGACACATTTTCCGGTTCCCGATTGAACTGAAATTTTGCACGAATATGCAAATCGCGTGACGATGCAATATTATGATGTCGTGGAGCTGATCTGATGATGGAGCTGGAAGGTGGCCATAGGAATTCCGTAATAAATAAAGCAATCATATCGTTTGGGCTCTTTAGAATCGTCTCTGTAAGCAATTGATGGATGTTCAAAGAAAAGTACAGTCGGTTATAAAAGCTTGTCACAAAAATGAAATTTTTGACAGAAACTTATTAGGTAGGCATAATAACTGCGATGTAAGGAAGAATGAAGATTATGGCATTGTTTGCAGGTAATAAAATACTGGCCACAAATATAATTCCTACTATATGTGATCCATCTAGTCTGCTTCTCCGCACATTCTACAACCAATAGGAACCACGAAATACTCCACACAATAATTAATTATGCATTCCATTAATTGGTATTCATGGCATCATTAAGGGTTTACGGCAATACTTAGTGTCTCGTTTTGGAGCAAGATATGTGTGTTTGAGTGTTGTAGGTAGTTTAAAGTGATAATTAGAACACATGGTCTGCCGTTGAAGTGCCGACGACGGAGTAGCTATTTTTAAACAAATCCAATTAATTTATATTTAACCAGACATTACGTTCTAAAAGCCAGACATTTATGTAAAATAGGCATTGACTTTGGACTCAGCAGGCAATTACCTCCTCTTTTTTTGGAGTTGGTTAAGAGTCGGCGTGCGTAAGATGAAACATGTTTGCCTATAAAATGTCTATTCACTCTATATTTGGAAGTATGTAAGTTGTTATTCTCAAGGAAAAGATTCGCCAGAAGGAAATTTAATTCTTCTGCTTTTCTCATCCTTTATGATACTTTGTAAATAATATGAATGGCTTCGAGAAAAGGATGTTACGGCGTGCCGGCAAGCGCTTTGCTCGATTTGGCGGGGGCACTACCGTGCCCCCAGATGGTAGTTATACAAATAATAGTTATCAAAAAGACGTTTCTTTCCTTTTTAACAGCAGGCTAGCTGCTGCATCTGCTGAACTACTAAATGGGCGAATTTTTATTTTGTTGTTGATTTCTTTTTTTTTTCAGATTTCAATAAAATTAGTAGAACTAACGGCCGATGAGGCAGAAAGGTTCTCGAATGGAGGCCACGTACCAAGCAAGCGCAGCGTGGGTCATCCACCCACAAGGTGGACATACGACCTGGTAAAGGTTGCAGGAAGCCGCTGGATGCAGGCCGCTTCCAACCGGCCGATCTGAAGGTCACTGGGTGAGGCCTATGTTCAGCAGTGGACGTCGAGTGGCTAAAATGATGATGATGAATAAAATTCGGTAAGTTGGTAAAGTTGCGTATTCTGGACAATGTAAGCCCAACTTCACGCTGTCCTACAAAATTCTCCATTGAGTTACAAAAAATGTATGGAATTTTTTAAACTAAATTTCGTATTTTGTACTAAAATTTAGTGTAACTCAATGGAAAAATAAATTTATGACATATCGTGAAATTGTGCTTACTATGATCAGAAGAAGCAACTTTAACAACTCACTAAATTTCACCGGAGAAAAAAAGAAATCGACAACAAAATAAAAATTGGCCCAAATAATAAAATGTTTGGTATCCTAATAAAAGTCATACATTATTAAGAGCCTTTTTGTCATATCTATTGCGTTGAATTAAGATAAAAGACAAGAACTATAAGAACAGTGTCGAGTACTGGGACGTTTTATCTCGATAAAAAATTTCGAGACTCGAGTCCAAAAAAAAAAAAACAAAGCGACACATAGAAACTCGTCCAATATAATTTCTTTCGCGGGTCTTTTGCGGTGTTTTTGATAAATCAATGAAGGTTAATCAAAAACACCGCGATAAACTCGGTTTAGACAGAGTATAAAGTGTTCTATTGGACATACTTGTGTCCACCTGAGCTTTAGTTTCAATTGCTTAATACGCAAAATTACGAAATTCTCGGACTTCAACTAAATTCCTTGTATTCAATTGGACTAATTTGTGTTTAATATCTTAAGAAACTTGGCCGGAATGAGCTCAGCCCAACAAAGCGTCGTTAGGCTGCGGTTTAACCCAGGTAGGCTAAGAGGTAGCGACCATTTTAATATCACACCAATATTCGAATCCCGGCCGGGGCAAATATTTGCGTCATGAACTCGAATATATTGTTCTTGGGTCATGGATGTTATCTATATATGCATTTATATATTATGTATATCGTCGTCTAGTACTCATAGTACAAGCTTTGCTTAGTTTGGGACTAGGTCGATTTGTGTAAGATTTGTCTCTTAATATTTATTTTAAAGGCGAAAGTTTCTGAGTGTGGTACGGGTCTATATTGATTCGTAGAAATTTTTTTCGTCGAATGTTTAATTTTGCCGAAAAATAATTTCGTAGAAAGCCATTTTTCTCTGCAACCGTCAACAATTTGAGATTGTTATAAAACAAACCTAACCTTACCTAACATAATCAATAGGATGATATTTGCAAAAATTATGAAAAATGTATGACTACAGAAAGATAAAATTCTACGAAACGATTTTTGGGCGAAATGATACATTCGACGAAAACATTTTCTACGAATCAAAGGGCTCCCGTGTGGTATATGTGTATATTTATTACTTCTTAACGCTAAAATGACTGGACCAATTTTGATACATTTTGGTATGATAAACATAGGCTATCGGGACTAGTTTTAATCTTAGTACAGTGACATATTTATATTATTAGGTAATTATTTTACATTTACACCAATTTTAATACGAATTATTCATTTTTAAAACTTCATGCTACACATGTTATTGGATCTTAAAGCATGAAGGTGTACACATTACAATGTAATGTTCAGCTCAGTTGACAAAGATTACCAATTTCAACAAATAGTAAGAAAGATTGAAGAAATGTTGAAGTAATTAAGAGAATGACAACTATTTGAGTCGTCTTAAGGCGATATTGTCCGGCCGTGGTCGCGCGGAACTAATTGACGCTCTTCAATCGCTGACGCGCGACGATATTTAGCAGGTTTTTAGTTCTAGTGATTAAATAAATAATTTTATCGAGACAATCCTAGAGAATTTACCTAGATAATGTTAGTATCCATACATTTAAGCAAAAAACGGGTAAAAAAACTTCGTATTTTAGCCTTGCCACTGGAAAAATATTACAAATAGAGGTAACTTTGGGATTATATTCTATTGAGCGAAATTTATCCAATCGTGTTGCTGAAAACGACTTTATAATCGCAAGATCCGCAAGTATTATATATATGTTTTTCATAATCTTCAAACACTGCTTAATATGTTTACGACTCATTCCAAAATGAGTGAGTTCGGCGTCTACTGTCGGCGTAACTGTGCGTATTTTAAAAGCGTTTAGTTTGTGAGTGTGTATATGTGTATGCTTCTTCACTCTCAAACGCCTGAACCTATTTTGATAAATTTTGGTATGGAGGTAGCTGACACCCTGGATTAACACATAGGCTACTTTTTATCCCAAAAAATGTAGTAGGTATTCTCGTGGGGGAAGCGGGTAACACTGCGCGGCGCAGCTAATATAATATATATTTACCTATGTTCCTAATTTCCTCTTGAGTAAAAGGTTAAACAATAAACAAAAAAGTATGCAGGTACTAAATCTCATGGAGCTTGCTTTTGAAGTTTTAAGTGGAACCTGCCTCTTGGACTACGCGGGATAAATCTTGCGAACTTATTGCGTACGAGTTGGCAGCACTTGCGCTAATTTAGGACGTTACTTTACACATTAAATTACAATCTTGGGAGTGGAATTATTTTTGAGAGAGCCTAGTTTTAAGCTCGCTCCATTCGCATTCTATGCAGCGAAAATTAAACAAGATTGCGAGAGTAAAGTAGCAACATTAACGCTTTAGTGAAATTATGTGAGTTAGGGACAGGAACTTCATAGTTTAAATCACGTGTCAGCTATAACAAGTATCGCGACTGAAGGATAGCACATTTGTTTCCTTGATAAAATTCGTATGTTACATTACAATGACATACGAATATGAGATTGCGGCGCTACACTACTCGCGGAGTTGGTAGAGGCATAGCGAGAGGCATTTCGCAGTGGAAACCCAAACCTCAGCCAACTTCGGTCAACTTCGGTCAACTTCGGTCAACTTCGCGAGTAAGTATAGCTAGAAAGAGAATTTTGAGAAATCAAACGTCACATTTATATTACACAAAACGTTAACAAAACTAAAACCTCATTCACAAATTAAGTAAGGGTTTCCCAAATAGATATAAGTGGTATGAAACGCCAGATACTGACATTAGTCACAATTAGGGATCGTAAAGTGCGAGCAAAATCGATTGATATGACGTATATGACAACCAGTGACGATCCTTCAATGAATTTTCGCATTTTACAAACCTGCGGGTCTATGATGGTTGCTTTGTCACTTATTTATCGCGCGATAAACGCAACTATCATAGGCCTGCTGTTATAATCATTATTGAGTATGTTATTAACACTTTAATGTCTAAACACATACCTATCGCTCGACTTATTCGAATGTGAACTGGCACGTTCTTGTTTCAAATCGAGGCAATAATTTTAACTAAATATAAGCCGTACTCTATTTGAAATAACATTGAATTGTATAATCATTAATAATAAATTTTAATAGGTACCTATGCAAACATTTATCATTGAGTTATTCAACAAAATTAATCAGGATCAAGTGAGCTTGAAATATAATTTTGTAACCACTATTTACAAGTGGAATTCAGGCGTAATTGACTAGTTATTAGTAAATTACTTAGACTAAAGATTGCCTGGGTTTACGTCTAACCTTCAGGTGTAATTGAGCATATCTCAAAAAGTGTACACTATTAAGACGTCAATTATACAGGCTGCTCGCGGCGAATCTTAAATTCTCTCTCGAAATTTTATTTATTTAAAATATTTTAAAAACCAGCGCATTCCTGGTTATGTTTAGAAAATAAAATGACGACATAAAGCAAGCTGACCTCTGCTTAGTTTACGAGAAATTAGTATTTTTTTGAATACCGAAGTTTGGTCCAGCCGTTTAAGCGTGTAGAAGTATCAGACATACAAACACACTCGCAAACTTTCGCCTTTATAATATTGTGTGATTGTCTCAGGTTCAAGTTGGTATCTTTTATTAATTCCATAGCATAACTGTGACAAATATCACATATCACTTTCCTTTTAATACGGTGCGAGCAAGACGGCTGTTGCTAAAGTCAAGTGATAAGCATAGTCGCGGTAGGATATGCTAGCCCTAATATTTTTATCCTTTTCAACACTACAACATTAGCATAGTTAGCATTAGTCATTAACAGTTTACATTCAGAGCTGGATACATTACATATACAAGGTGGAACAGATCGAGGGACTTTTAAGCAAACAGGGCTGTTCAGACTGAGTACTTAATTTTTCACCAATGAACTATGTCAATATTTCTATCCGTTTTTGAGATACAGTTTGTTAAACATTAGTGTAAAAATCTGCACATATCAACCCTAGTACTTTTGACAATCGCTATGTTAATGACAGCTGTCAATTTAAAATGAACTTTGAATTAGTAGGGTTGTCACTATACAAATATTTTAAATTGATGACTTTTTTTTAACTTTTAAATCCAGCTTTACAATTATAATAGGTTGATTGTAGATCACTCAGATGACACTATCCTGTCAGCCCAGCCTTTAAAAATGTTCCACTCTGTATGTATTTAGCTAGAAGCCTAAGTATTAATGAGTGAGCGAAGCGTCTCCATTTAAGCTTGGCCTATTATGTAAGGTTCTCTGAAATAAGCAGCACACATCGGCTATCAGTACTACGATCAATTAAGCATGACGTCCCATCAGAGCACATGACAATAGTACATTAAAGACCTAGGGCGGTGAATTCGTGAATATCCCAGATCGCAGGTCTTATAAATATGCGATCTGGGGCTTTACGGATTACCGCCCGTGGTTTGTCTAAGGTCATAGGCGTATTTAGGTGGGTGGCCGGTAGTGTAGTGCCCCGATATGGTCCAGGGCCCACCCCAGGATGTTGGGTTATCGATAGAAATTCATGGCTTTCCCCACCCACCCATATCTTGCCTAAGCCAAAAAATTAGATTTTGCTGCCCGGAAAAATCCTACTCACGTCCTAGGGCGACATAAAATCATTTGATAAATTATTTGCTAAACCGTACGCTATAACCGGGCGCTATAATCTAAATCGAATGCATACGATCTTGTTTCAGATACCAGGTCGCCATAAGTGCACTAGAGATATCGACTGCTTACTTTGTGATATCTGGCTTTTACGTTGGGCTAATATCTGCTTATTCCCTCAGGGCAGAGGGTTGCTTTTACAGTAATGTTACACCCTTCAGCCAGATAAGGCTTTGCAGTCGAAAGATGCAGTAAGATCATTTTGAGTATTGGCGCAATGCCCGGATTTTTATCTCTGAATTAATTTGGAGTCAGCAAAATGTTTGATAACAAAAATTGCTCGAAAAAGTATTCGAGCCTTTCATAAAATGGGAGTTGGCTTGGATCCCAATGAGAAGTAATGTAAGTTTGTTTAAATTTAAAAGGATACTTGAAATTAAGTTAATGTCTTTAAACGGAGTAAATGAAGGCTTAGAGAATTTATATAAGGACATTTATATAAGGTTGGCTCTTGGCTTCATGATGAATTGTTGTAGGGACGCTCGTCCGGAGACAGGCGGGCTGTCCATCACTTGGTTGCCTTCACTCAGCCCAGTTTCCAGTTGGATTCAACGGTTACTGTCCTGGCGGCGCTACCATACAGCCCCGATTCTTCTTATTCTCCTGCAGAGAGAAAGGACATCTTTAAGGTTAATGTCCTGCATCTCTTTCTCTCCTAGTTCATCTTTTCTGAAGATGCTATATCGTACAACTCCTGGCCACAGTGCGAGGTGGACTCAATGTTAACAAATTCAGGGTTTTTTTGACGATATCTATGAACACTTCTAGCTTCGTGTTAGTTCACGACGACCAGGTGCGACCCAACGCTGTATGTAGCATTGTTTGAGAGTATGGTCCCAGGTTTTGCGTCAATGCAGAATTTATAGCAACTATACGTAATACTTAGGAGGTTCGAAGATGTTTTGAATAGCTTCTAGAAAAGGATAGATAGTCAGTTAGTCCGGCGTGCCGGCACGCGCGTTTGCTCCACTTGGTTGTGCCCCCAGATAGGAAACATAAAATAATAAGTGCCTATATACAAAGTAGTTTTTTGTTATAAAAAGGGACGTTTGCTAGCATGGGTTCTGTGGTCCAATAGGTAGGACGCCAATGTTGACCCGGAAAGCCGCTGGAAACGCGAGTTCAATACTCGCTTGAACCATCAGCATTATTAATTTTTCGTTACAATGTAATCCACCAGATAGCCCTAGTGCCGAGATTGCCAGGACTTTGCGCGACCAGCGGCGCGGCGAGCGGTTGAGCGAGAGATCCGAGCGCGGCGGCCTTCAAGTAAGCGAGACACACGCACCGCGTTGGCGTCTCCGTTAATCCTTCGCGGTCGATGTTTAATGCCAGCCGTCGGAGCGTAACCAGTTCAGCTGTGATTTGCTGGAATTTTCTCTCGGGGCTCCACGCACTAGGTCCAAGTCAAAAGAGACTAAAGAACGAATGTAGCCATTACTGAACTGTGCCATGCCACCGCTGAGAATCGCTCGCGGTGGAAAGAAGGCCCAGGTGCACCGCCGCTCGAGCCGAACTCATCGAGGCGACCGAAGCCATCCACAAATTGATGGCCCGAAGACCCTGTAACCAGGGCCCTAGATGCCCACATCGTGCCGCGAAGCCAAGATGGTTAGCCAGGACTTGAGATTATGAACGATTTCTCTCGCCTGAACCACAGTAGTGATGGCCTGGCGCCAGGCGCGACATTGCGCGCTTGAGACCCCAATACCACGAGTTTATTCGGACGAAGACGGCTAGCCGAGATTTGAAAATACGAGAGGCTGAACCACAGAATAAAATAACTCATCAGAAAAGCCACTTAAGATCTGTATATTTTATTGGTCGTGTATTGTGTATAATGCGACACCTTTAATCTTGGAGTACAAGAAAGCCGCCGCCAAAGTTTAGGTACTTAAATATTTTTACGAATTTCCGAACCCTGGTCATGTGCCACGCTATGGCAATGTTTCCTGTCACTTGGTTTGGTACCGTAAATTTCTACGATGCGTGACGTCGATTTCCACGTTACGACAACGCAACGCTTAACGTCTCAGTAACAACATGTTACAATCTCGGCTTCGCCAATGATTGGTCGAAAATGGGGTTTGTGTTCGCAGCTAGTATAGCGGCACACACACACACACACACACGTCTCGGTCGGTCATGTTCAGGGATCGGAAATTAGGACAGACATTTACCTAAAGTTGTCAAAGTTCTATTGCTTCACCCATACCTACAATTGAACAAGAAAGCCGCCGCCAAAATTTTGGTAGGTACTTAAATATTTTTACGTAATTCCGAGCCCTGGTCATGGCACCAAACCAAGTGTCAGGAAACATTGCCATAGCGTGGCACACAACATTATCAGACAAAGGCAAAACAAAAAGGGTCTCGAAGGGACCATGAACCACTAGGCACCATGAACGTAACATCACGTTCTAAATGTCGAGGTTATTAAATAAAATATTTTTGAACGCGTGAAAATCGTGTAAGTTTAAATCAATATAATAATTATCTAGTTTTGATGGTTACACTTTACTAGCAAATACGTCCGTCCCGCTACGGCCCGTGTGTTGTAATGCATGCCAGTTGAATAAGAGACATCAGTCACAAGTTTTGGCGAAATCCCTTATCTGTCAAAATCTCGCGTTACGCCAACTGTGGTCCGGCGGTGGCCATGGCTTAGGGCAAATTACGGGATAAGTTGGAAATATTATCTACAAAAACGTTTTTCATTTTTTAAGAACGTGCTATGGCTGTGGATAACCCTTTAATTTTTGTGAGTGATAGGCAACATGGGCGTTGCAAGTATCTTTCAAACCACGTATTTTTTTATATGCGGAAATTATTGACATTTTTTATTTATAATACCATTGTAAACAGTTTGCCCGCTATTTTTTACATTATTTTTAATCCCAACGGGACATGATTCCTATACAATCCATGAACAAAACTTACCTACGTCGTTCAAGGTTTTAACGAGCTAAATTACCTGAAACCCTGGGTATTTTAGGGTTTCCCTAATAGATAATCCTAGTCCAGGGTGTAATAGCCTGTGTAGTTTGCATAATTGGCGCGACACGTCCCGTCCAATCTGTGGCCACCCCACAGGCGAATGTTCGGGAAAGTAATTTGAGTACCTACTAGGGTTGACGGCTGATTCATACCGAGTCTAGGATTACCGTTTTTCTTATTTACTGACATTTATATACAATTAAAGCTTATTTTTTTTAGATGTTAATTGATGATAAAGCGCAGTTTATGTAACACTTCACTTCATGTTTAATAATAGGTGACAATGTCAATTTATTTTGAACTTTCAGCAAGAAATGTAGTTTACTACATTAAATAATGTCAGTTTTTTATAGTATAAAACATGTGGTACTTCATTAAAGACAATGCTAGAATTTTCGGCTACCTTTGTAATACAAGTTACCTACTACGTGATAATAGGAACAAAGCAACTGCAATTTAAAAGCAGAGCTAAGCTGAAATGGAACTGCGCCGAGCCCGCCAAATCTATTTAGAAAACAAGCTAAATTGCCTGAAACCCTGGGTTAGGGTTTCCCTAATAGATAATCCTATTCCAGGGTTTGATAGTTTGCATAATTGGTGCGCTATGTCCCCACAGACAGGTGATCTGTGGTCACCCCACACGCGAATGTTCGGGAAAGTAATTTGCGTGCCTACTAGGGTTGACGGCTGATTCATACCGGGCCCAGGGTTACTGTTGTAGCTTTTTAGTATTTACTTACATTCATTAGCAAGTTATAAGATGTTTATATTAGCTTCATAATGTTATAATAAGTAGGGAATGCAAACCGGTAATTATTTGTATGAAAAATTACTGGTTAAATTACTGGTAATTTCTATACAAACATTTACCGGTTTGTAATCCCTAATTATAAGTAAAAACGTGTCTTCATGGTTCAATGGTCGATCAAAAGTCGTTATGAATTATAATGGGGACAATTTTACTTGGGCTCTATATTTATTTATTTAATCTTTATTGCACAAAAGAAAACTTATCGCACAAAAGGCGGACTGAATGGCATGAGGCATTCTCTACCAGTCAACCCTATATGTAGTTAATATTTGTTTTTTTTCCAGGTAATTATGCACAAAGGAATCTGCAGTTTTGAAGTACACTATTAGGTATAGTTTAATTATAAAACCACCGGTCGGGTTGATGATTACTTAACGATATTTGTTTCTATTTCTGTATGAGAAAGTTATGAAAATTAATAAGAATAAATAATACAACAGTGTTTCAAGACCTGCAAAGAAGGAGTACCTTGTGTTTTTGTCATTTCAATAAGTTCAACAACTGGATTTTTAGAAAAGTTTTGCGCTTGAAAAGGTTGTTCCATTGTCTATTTTTAAAAGTGAAAAAAAAAATGAAATTAATGTTTTTTTTTTACTTTGCACAAATCTAAAGTGAGTGCAAATGGCGGACTTAATGCCAAATAGCAATCTCTACCAGTCAACTATACGACCAAACAGAGATACCTACTAGAAGCTGGAACAAATCAGAAATCGAATTGTACAGAAAATAATAATGAATGATGTACCTATTCTGTAAACAGGCCATAAGCATAGATCAAACATTATTCCTTACTCTATGCCATAAGGGAATATTTACACTATTAATTCTACCAGCATTTACCAAATGAGACCAATGGTTGAGAAGGAAAGCCGAAAGAAACTCGATATTCAGTAATTATTTCTTAAATTATACGTCTTAACTATTATAATATTATTAAATAAATAATCGATCTAGTCCCATAGTAAGCTCCAGTAGGCTTGTGTTATGGCATCTAGACGACGATATACATACGTATATACCTTCATAGAAAACATCAATGATCCATGAACAAATATTCTAGTTCATCAGTCATCACACAAATATTTTCCCTTGCAGGGATTCGAACCCAGGACCGTCATTATTTACATCAGTGTTATTTCAAACCTTGCACATCGATTTGAAACATTGAAAAAGAATGAAATGAATTCCGTGATAATACTTAAAAAAACTGCCTAGTCATAAAACGGTTGTAAAAATCTGTTTCCCAAGGGTAATATAAGGGTCATACAAGGGTAATACAAGGGTTGCAAACGGCAGTAACGTGAATACTAAGGCGTAACGGAGTCATATATACGTTTTACGACTGACCCTGTGAGAAGAATTCAGGCCCTTTATTAATTTCAATATTACTCTGTGATAAAATGCAATAAAACTCAGCTTTCCCCTTCAAGCGCATGTTACGCAAGCATCTATCCTATTTTTCTTAGGATTTACAAGGGGTGGCACCGGATTGGCACGACGCCGTGCGAACAAATGACGATCCTGCATCACATTATTAAGATTTTTCCTGAAATTATGGACCTCTCCATACAAAACTAACTTTCAATACAATTGTAGAATTTTATAATAGCCTAGATAGTGTCGAACATAGCCAAATTTTCACTTAAACCATTAAAAATGTAAACTATATTAGTTAAACACAAAACAATAACATAAAAATAGAACACATTGTTTATGTTGCTGCATCTATAAATCTACATTGTCCATAAAATAAACTTTTTTAAAAATCGTTGCGTGTCAGGAATCGAACCGCTAGAACGTGACACCTACGCTCGATACCGATCCCAATCACTGCCTGAGTTATTTTAATTGGTGTATTTTAATTAATTTATCTCTGATCTTATTATTTTTACACTCAATGGGAGGAAATTGATGACATTGTTCGAATTTGTTGACGACCTGTGCCGAGCGTCGGGCGGCTCCTGGCCTATTAAATTCGGATTTTTTTACTCATATATAAATTATCAAAGGGAAGTTTGATAAGCCGATTAAGATAAAATGTTACCGTTGAATATATTCTGAGAATCGTTAAGATGGTAGATAAAAGTTAAGTTGTTTTGCCAGGACAGAATGTGTGACCTGTTTTGCAGACGCCATTAAAAAAATATATTCCTCAATTTTATTCTCGTATATAAAAATCTGGCCGGAAAACTCCACTAACTTACATGCCTCATCATCATAAAAATAGTCAAATTGCCACCTACACTTCATCATGTTGATCCGTTTCTGTGTTGCCAGTGGTGTATCATAATACTCCCCGATCCCCTTTGGTTACCTGCATGAATCTCATGAAATCGTGAGTGTTTTAAATCGATTATTACGACAAAATAAAACTTAGTCAAAGGACATGACAATCGTTATGCATAAATGCATTTTTTTTTTGTACGAGTGGAGGCAAGTATTTTTTGCTTATAATTATTTTGTTACCATAAAGCAGCAGCTAATCAGTGACGTAGAAAGGCTCACTAAGCGGAGTGTCATACCTCATTTTCTTGTACCATCATCATAATCTTCCCTTTATCCCATTTAACTGTGTTTTTTTTCCATTCTTCCCTATCATTCGTCATCTCATCAAATAGTTCCTTTTTCTCCATATCATCTCTCACACAATCCATCCACATTTTCTTTGGCCTTCCTCCTTTTCTATTTCCCTTTACATTCATCCTTAACGCTGGAATTAATAATTATGAATTACATACCTATTATTAAGTAACTTTTCCACCTACATACTTCTCGGCTTCAAAGTGTTGTGGCACGTTTACATGTATTACACTTAAACAACAATTCATTATTTCACACCAACAAGAC
Organism: Apotomis capreana; assembly: GCA_947623375.1. Taxonomy (NCBI): domain Eukaryota; kingdom Metazoa; phylum Arthropoda; class Insecta; order Lepidoptera; family Tortricidae; genus Apotomis; species Apotomis capreana. Next base: position 37,339,879 of record OX392500.1, read on the forward strand.
AACACAATAAAAACCTTAAAATAATAAAGCTGCAATCGTTCGAATGTAAAATTCGTAACAATGATTAAATACAAAACCCGCAAATGAAATTACATTACATACAACTTATAACGTTTATAAAAACCTCAACACTCATCACGTTATGAAAGACTGATAATGTGAAGCCTAAGTAATTTAGCGGGAAGTTGTAAAAGTTTTGACATATTGTCGTGGAACAATGGATTTTTCATACAAATCGCTTTTGTCCAATAACAAGGGATACGCTATTTTGTAAACAGACAAAGGCGGGTAAGGGCGCGGGGGAGTGTTAGCGGGTAACCGACACATTTATTTGAATAAATACATGTTGCCTATGTAATCGTTAGGTTCCTTTAATTCAATTCTTTTGGGTAGTTTACGTGGAGTTTTTGAACAAAACAATCATTTTTTTTAGATATTCGATCGCCATTTGTTTTATTTTCCTGACCTGAGTGGGTCCCATGTTTATGACTGAGACAGCTAAACTGTGAAATGAACTGTCGCTTGCAGTATTTCCGGACAGAACTTCAATCCTTTAAGAAAAGAATGTACTCCCATCTGAAAGGCAATATGACAAGACAGTATGCGGTTCTTCAAGAGGGGAGTAAATAGGTTCTTAAAGGGTCGGCAACGCGCGTGTGATGCTCCTGGCGTTGCAAGAGTTCATAGGCGGCGGTAACTGCTTAACATCAGGCGGGCCGCACGCTTGCTTGGCACCGTCGTAGTATAAAAAAAAAGGCAAAGCACCTGTGACCGCTCTGGTGTTGCAGGTGTTTATGGGCGACGATAATCACTTACGATTAGGGAATCCGTCTGTCCGTTTATTCATATTGGAGAGATTATATTAATTTTATGATTAAAGAAGAAGAGTTCAATAAGAATTTGCACGAAGAAAGAAATGAGAAAAGTTCATATGAACACTTTTGTATAATTTTTGCGCTGAGACTAATTTCTTGCGGATGCGTCTAACTGAATCTTGTAGACTGAGGATTTTTTCAAACGCATTCTGTATCAGATATTCGGATATGTTCGACTTTAAAATCGTGGTTATATTTTTTTATCTTTTATTTTTATTTTATCGGAAAAAAGCTTAATAAATAAATTACCTACAATGATTGCTTCCACTGGCGCCTTACCCCCACCGAGCGAGGATAAAAATTCCCTCCATCCCGCAGATTGCGCCTCCGTCGATACAGGAATATCGTCCCCATTATTCAAGACGTAAACATGATAAAGGGAAAACTGACATTCCGCGTCTTAGAGACGTTTTGTGAAAGCGTTTGATTTTTCATGGCGTTATTAGGTATGTGTTTGGTGGCGGCGCTGTGATTTGTTTAAGTATTTTCAGGTCGTTACTTGGTTTTCGAACTTAATTCGGTGTTGTTCATTCTGTAGCTGCTATATGATAAGAACAAAAAGTTCAAATATAAATTATGTTCTGTATTTTGCTATACCTACTCGTCGGATGAGTAGGTACTAAAAGTTCAACTATACATGACATTCTTCAAAAAACCGGTTAAGTCTGGGCGGACTCGCGTGCGTACAGTTCCTTAGTTTTATTATTTTTTATTATACTCTTAATGAGAATTGCAGTCTTTAAATATAGCTTAGAAAATCTTTACAAGAGTAAAATTGAAATCATTGAGTCAGTTACTTAAGGTAAAGTGCCACTCACTATTTTTCTCAATTGTTTTTCAGTATACTGTCACAAAAGCCAACAGTGAATACGAAGAAAAAAACAGGAATGAAATAAGGGGTGTTGAGTTAATACAACGTAATGCAGAACGTGAATGAAATTAGCACTATAGGTACGTCACGAAACAAAAGAAAATGTTTATTTTGAAATATACGTTGACTATACGCAAATTTTGTGCTTTTTTATATGAATCCAAAAGAAATTTCGGAATTGTTTTCAGAATCCTCATAATTTACAACCATGAACTTAAACGGACATTTTCACGGTGAAAATGGCAAATTTATTAAATTTTCTCCATACAAATATTAGTACTAGACCCACAAATAACGTCACAGGTAGGTAGTCCATTTGTGTGGAGCGTTGTTAGCTCCGTAGGAATGTTGAACTTTGACGGTCCTCAATCCTCACTATTAGAGCAGTCTAAGTGTAGTTAGTCCCATTCAATAAAAAGTAGAATCGATTGACATTCTCAAAACAAAACTGTCTACATCCCTATTGCAGCCAAGTTCATACAACTGTTTATCCGATAGATCAGCTAATAGACTTTGTGTAACAATCGTTACTCACGCTCCCGTCCGCTAGCCGGTCCGGCCTCGGGGTAACTTCATTACGTGATTTTGTGTCATCCAGTTCGCACGTTATACTTCTGTCCAGGACCAAAATTCGCGATAATTATGGGAAAGAGGAAGAGATCTAGGTCAAAAGAAAGTGGTTACGACGATATACTAAGAAAAATGAAAAAGTTAGAACGCAAGTTGAAACGTAGACGAGAACGATCACCGGTTAGTTCAAATTCATCAAGATCTGATGAATACGAGTACCGCGATGATTATTACAATTTCTATCCAGGTAAGTAAGTTAAACAATTAAAAACATAATTAATTGTGTTCAACAAGCGTTTGTATGTTGTTTAGTAGGTACGTTACGTACGTAAAATTTCTTTTCATACCTACCCACGTCTAATAATCGTAATCGTCAAATTTATTTCACGTTAAAAAACAAATTATCATGCTATGTTTTAAAACGGTTAAGTGTACCTTCACGTAACCTCGAAAAATAAAAATGTGCACGGGTACCTACCTTGGACCCAACAGTGCATGGGGACCTATCTTGGCCCCTGAAGGGTACCTATCTTGAACCCACTTTCTATGATTATAATGTAGGTATATCTTTGACCTACTTATGCACTTACAATGACGGGTTACTACCTTGTGCCCACAATAAATAAACGTTATTATTGTATGAATGATATCGAATCATTAGACATACACTGTACCTAATAAATAAATGTATTTATATTTACGATACCTGTTTACACTGATTTCATCGTTAGTATAGTACCTAAGTCTAAACTAGGTATCATTGGTACTTTTTAGATGAAGACACGCATGATCAAGTTATAGACTTGGATGGCGAAATTGGCGATGAGGAGCGCCCTGCGCAGCTAGACGCAGTTAGACCCCCGCTCACCCCGCCGGCGCCAGGCACACCGCCGCCGGCGCCACTGCCAGGCACACCGCCTATACAGCCGCCCTCAGCGTCGCTGCCGGTTGACACCGCCGTGCAGAGCACTTCATCACCTGTTACCTTGACCCAAGATGACAAGACAGACGGTGCAGCGAATCTGGATCCTGCAATTCTAGATCTTTTAGGAGAGGACCCTTGTACTAAAAAGAATTATGGTGCAAATTTGCATAAGGACATTGCTCCTAGATGGGCGCATATCCTCACCAATGGTTTGACAAAGGAATCTCAATTAGATCTAATGAAACAATATCCGCCACCCGAAAACTGCTCCAACTTATCACCGCCCAAGTTGAATCCGGAGATAAAAGCCGCACTCTCCGAATTAAATATTAAACAAGATCAATATAGTCAGGGCAAACAAAATCAACTTGGAAGCGGTCTCGCAGCACTAGGACAAGCTTTAAATTGGGCTGTTCAAACCAAAGATATGGTCCCTCCAGACGTAGTTAAAGCCTTAATTGATGCAGGGAGGCTTTTCTGCGATAACCATTACAGGGAATCGTTATCGCGTAGATATGCGGTATTAAATACAATTAACAGGAACATCAGAGATACCGTTAAAGATACGAAAATTGATGAAAATCTCTTTGGATCTAACTTATCTGACCACTTGAAGTCATCCAAAGCAATATCGAAGACCGGGTCTGAGATGAAGCCCACGCCTCGTGCTCCATACAGGGCGCCATCAGCATTCCAGCAAAAAAGGGGAGCTTTAAACTTGAGGGGGAATCCGCGGGCAGCGGCGACCGAGCCGCGGACAGCCCCTGCACCTCGCCGGCCGCCGCCGCCTCCGCCGCCGCCGCCGCGGGACCGCCGCCAGACTCACCCGTCCGCGCGGGGCCGTCAACGGGCTTCCGGCTACTCGCGCCATCAGAAGAGATATTAGAGAGCCCACAGGTACCCGTCGCTGGTCGCTTAAAATATTTTTACGATAAATGGGCTGAACTTACCGATGATAATATTATCTTAGATTGGGTCAAAGGATACAAAATACCATTCAAAATACCGCCTACACAGACAACGCAGCCCAAAAATAATGCTTGTAATTCTCATTCTCAAACCATTAACATTGATAATTGCATTACCGAACTTTTAACGTCTGAATTTATATCACCTTGCACACCCTGTGAAGGTCAATTCATTTCTCCCATATTCACTGTGCCTAAACCAAACGGAAAACATAGGTTCATATTAAACTTAAAAATGCTTAATAAATATATAGAGGTGGATCACTTCAAGATGGAGGACCATCGAACTGCTCTGAAGCTATTACAAAGTAATTATTATATGGGTTCCATTGATTTACAAGATGCATATTTTTTAATCGCGGTAGATGAGAATTATAAAAAGTTCCTGCGGTTTGAATGGAAATCCCAGATATATCAGTTTAACGTTCTCGCGTTTGGTTTGTGCACAGCACCGTATGTATTCACTAAATTATTAAAGCCAGTCCTGCAATACTTACGATCATCAGGATTAATATCAGTAGCTTACCTCGATGACTTTTTATGCATTGGTCAAACTTATGATGAATGTTTCAATAACATTACTGTAACTAAGACAATGTTGGAATCGTTGGGGTTCTTGATAAATACAAAAAAAAGTGTAATGACACCACATACGACCTGTAGGTTCCTGGGTTTCAATCTCGACACTAAAAATATGATTATTACTTTGCCAAAAGATAAAAAATCCCGTATTAGAAATAAAGCTATTGAATTGATGGGGAAAAGAACCTGCACTATTAGACAATTTGCTGAGTTCATAGGTTTATTAACCTCCGCATGTCCAGCTGTGAGTTACGGGTGGATGTACACCAAACTATTTGAACGTGAAAAGTTCCTTGCACTTAATTATAGTAATGATTATAATAGACGAATGAATATAGAAGCTTTCCTAAAAATTGATTTCTTATGGTGGATTCACAAAATTGGCTCATCTTTTTGTCCTATTAGAAAGAATAATTATTGCATAGAAATATTCAGCGATGCTTCTAATACTGGCTGGGGGGTCGCATGCGGTGATCAAAATGCACATGGTAACTGGACTGAGTCAGAATTACATATCCACATAAATACTCTCGAATTAAAAGCAGCGTATTATGGATTGAAAATATTTACTGAAAATTTACGAGACTGTGATATATTGTTAAGGATTGACAACACCACTGCCATTAGCTATATAAATAGGATGGGAGGCGTACAACACCCCCATTTGAACGATTTAGCTCGAAAAATATGGCAGTGGTGTGAAGACGGGAATATATACATATTCGCCTCTTATATTAAATCTAGCGAAAATGTAATAGCTGATAGAGAATCTCGTCGAATCAATATCGACACAGAATGGGAAATCTGCCAACCAGTGTTTGAGAAAATAACCAGTCTATTAGGTGAACCAGAGTTTGATCTATTTGCTAGCGCCCAAAATAACAAATGCATTAGGTACGCCTCCTGGAAATTAGATCCATTCTCGGAGGTGGTTGACTCATTTACATTCAATTGGCATAACTTAAATTTCTATGCATTTCCTCCCTTTAGTCTGATCCCTAGAGTATTGGAAAAAATTATTACTGACCAAGCAGAAGGAATTTTAATTGTACCTGACTGGCCTTCGCAGCCATGGTACCCGCTGTGGTCTAGACTTATTATATCAGAGAAATACTTCTTCGGTCCTGATAAAACACTATTGTGTTCCCCTTTCAGAACCTGCCACCCACTCCACGCGGACCTCATTCTGGTGGCAGCGAAGTTATCAGGAACTCGTTGATACAGCGTGGTGTACCACTGGATTCTTTAGATATAATTATGGCTTCTTTTTCAGCACAAACATTAAAACAATACAGTAGTACAATTACATCCTGGGCGTCCTTTTGTTCAAACAACAATTTAAGCTTATTAAAAGTTGACATCAGTCATGTAATATCTTTTCTCACACAAAAATTCAATGAAGGTTCAAGTTTCAGTTCCTTAAATACACACAGATCAGCCTTGTCAGTAATTTTAGGTAGAGAAGTGACATTAAATGATTGTATTAATAGATTTATGAAAGGTGTGTTTAGGCTTAATCCACCTCAACCTAAATACACTTCAACATGGGACACCAATACCGTGATAGATTATCTCTCTAACGCGTATCCCTACCCGTATGATGATATTTCCCTACCTAACTTGACATATAAAGTTTGTACTCTTTTATGTATAGCATCTGCTCAACGAATGCAAACTATCAGTTTAATTAAATTAAAAAACCTGACACTACAAGATGATGCGATTATTATAAGAATTACCGACTTAATTAAGACGTCTAGGCCTGGAGCTTGCCAACCACTTATCAGACTGCCCTTCATCCGTGAAAACCCCAATATTTGTCCGGCTTTAGCACTCCAAACCTACATAGAAAAAACCCAACACATACGACAAAATCCACTAGACGGATATCTGTTTTTAGGACTTTGTAAACCTCACAAAGAAGTTGGAACGCAGACTCTAGCGCGTTGGGTAAAGAAGGTTTTACAGGAAAGTGGCATCGATATTTCAATATTTGGTGCCCATAGCACTAGATCGGCATCGACATCCGCTGCGTACAGGTCAGGGGTCAGTCTGGAGGTGGTTCGCAAGGCAGCAGGTTGGAGCAACACCTCCAATGTATTTCTAAAATATTACTACAGAGAAGTGGTACAAGCAAATCAGGATGATTTTGTTAACGCAATTCTTAAATAATTTACAGGCTATTTACTTTTATATGTATTAACGTAAAGTTAAGTGAGCGATAAATGTACAATAACCTTTTTGTTTACTGTTTAGCTATTAGATGATTGTTTTCCTTTATTAATTCTTATCGAGCATAAAGTAAAACTGTGGATTTGAACATTTTATCTTTTTATTGTTCCAATTTCTCAACTTTTTGGTACTTACCTATCTATTTTGATTGGATCAACTTAAACCACTCTGAACATCTGCAAGTAAATAGATGTAATCGTCTTCGGCTGACACCTGAAGTTATAATTAAGAATCAAACGAACTTACCTTGTGTTGAAGTGATGTTTGATTCCAATTATACGAAGGTGTCAGCCGAAGACGATTACATCATCCCAACCCACCCTAAGCCCTAAATATGGTAGGAAAAATGTTCAAAATTATAACACAAAATCTACTCTCTCTTAAACAATGAAGTTACCCCGAGGCCGGACCGGCTGCGCAGGAGTGAGGGAGCGAGACAGAAGATAGGGTTCCTTTTGTTTCTAGGATTACTCTAAATGTGTGACAAGGATGGCATGTACTCTCGTACTGCTGCAAGTAAATAGATGTAATCGTCTTCGGCTGACACCTTCGTATAATTGGAATCAAACATCACTTCAACACAAGGTAAGTTCGTTTGATTCTTAATTAGTCCCATTCAATAAAAAGTAGAATCGATTGACATTCTCAAAACAAAACTGTCTACATCCCTATTGCAGCCAAGTTCATACAACTGTTTATCCGATAGATCAGCTAATAGACTTTGTGTAACAATCGTTACTCACGCTCCCGTCCGCTAACTGCGGACGCAAACAGTTGGTCAAAAATGGGCAGGCGAGGCGATTCACTAAATGTTAGTGCGTCGGTTCTTACCAATAACGGTTAATGATAACGGATAATGATAATTAAAACTTATTGAACCGGGTCTATTGCGATATTTTGTTTTACATTCGTTGCCTGACGTTTCGACAAATATCAAAAATCTATTAATAACTAATATCGGTTCTGTAAGTTTTAATTATGTGTACAAACCGCGAGAGTATAAAGTGTTGTAGCGGTTAATGATGTGCACTTTCATCACACGCCACATACTTAAATGATAAAACGGTTTGGAAAAGGCTGATATTTGATATTTCAATAAGAATTTGCACGAAGAAAGAAATGAGAAAAGTTCATATGAACACTTTTGTATAATTTTTGCGCTGAGACTAATTTCTTGCGGATGCGTCTAACTGAATCTTGTAGACTGAGGATTTTTTCAAACGCATTCTGTATCAGATATTCGGATATGTTCGACTTTAAAATCGTGGTTATATTTTTTTATCTTTTATTTTTATTTTATCGGAAAAAAGCTTAATAAATAAATTACCTACAATGATTGCTTCCACTGGCGCCTTACCCCCACCGAGCGAGGATAAAAATTCCCTCCATCCCGCAGATTGCGCCTCCGTCGATACAGGAATATCGTCCCCATTATTCAAGACGTAAACATGATAAAGGGAAAACTGACATTCCGCGTCTTAGAGACGTTTTGTGAAAGCGTTTGATTTTTCATGGCGTTATTAGGTATGTGTTTGGTGGCGGCGCTGTGATTTGTTTAAGTATTTTCAGGTCGTTACTTGGTTTTCGAACTTAATTCGGTGTTGTTCATTCTGTAGCTGCTATATGATAAGAACAAAAAGTTCAAATATAAATTATGTTCTGTATTTTGCTATACCTACTCGTCGGATGAGTAGGTACTAAAAGTTCAACTATACATGACATTCTTCAAAAAACCGGTTAAGTCTGGGCGGACTCGCGTGCGTACAGTTCCTTAGTTTTATTATTTTTTATTATACTCTTAATGAGAATTGCAGTCTTTAAATATAGCTTAGAAAATCTTTACAAGAGTAAAATTGAAATCATTGAGTCAGTTACTTAAGGTAAAGTGCCACTCACTATTTTTCTCAATTGTTTTTCAGTATACTGTCACAAAAGCCAACAGTGAATACGAAGAAAAAAACAGGAATGAAATAAGGGGTGTTGAGTTAATACAACGTAATGCAGAACGTGAATGAAATTAGCACTATAGGTACGTCACGAAACAAAAGAAAATGTTTATTTTGAAATATACGTTGACTATACGCAAATTTTGTGCTTTTTTATATGAATCCAAAAGAAATTTCGGAATTGTTTTCAGAATCCTCATAATTTACAACCATGAACTTAAACGGACATTTTCACGGTGAAAATGGCAAATTTATTAAATTTTCTCCATACAAATATTAGTACTAGACCCACAAATAACGTCACAGGTAGGTAGTCCATTTGTGTGGAGCGTTGTTAGCTCCGTAGGAATGTTGAACTTTGACGGTCCTCAATCCTCACTATTAGAGCAGTCTAAGTGTAGTTAGTCCCATTCAATAAAAAGTAGAATCGATTGACATTCTCAAAACAAAACTGTCTACATCCCTATTGCAGCCAAGTTCATACAACTGTTTATCCGATAGATCAGCTAATAGACTTTGTGTAACAATCGTTACTCACGCTCCCGTCCGCTAGCCGGTCCGGCCTCGGGGTAACTTCATTACGTGATTTTGTGTCATCCAGTTCGCACGTTATACTTCTGTCCAGGACCAAAATTCGCGATAATTATGGGAAAGAGGAAGAGATCTAGGTCAAAAGAAAGTGGTTACGACGATATACTAAGAAAAATGAAAAAGTTAGAACGCAAGTTGAAACGTAGACGAGAACGATCACCGGTTAGTTCAAATTCATCAAGATCTGATGAATACGAGTACCGCGATGATTATTACAATTTCTATCCAGGTAAGTAAGTTAAACAATTAAAAACATAATTAATTGTGTTCAACAAGCGTTTGTATGTTGTTTAGTAGGTACGTTACGTACGTAAAATTTCTTTTCATACCTACCCACGTCTAATAATCGTAATCGTCAAATTTATTTCACGTTAAAAAACAAATTATCATGCTATGTTTTAAAACGGTTAAGTGTACCTTCACGTAACCTCGAAAAATAAAAATGTGCACGGGTACCTACCTTGGACCCAACAGTGCATGGGGACCTATCTTGGCCCCTGAAGGGTACCTATCTTGAACCCACTTTCTATGATTATAATGTAGGTATATCTTTGACCTACTTATGCACTTACAATGACGGGTTACTACCTTGTGCCCACAATAAATAAACGTTATTATTGTATGAATGATATCGAATCATTAGACATACACTGTACCTAATAAATAAATGTATTTATATTTACGATACCTGTTTACACTGATTTCATCGTTAGTATAGTACCTAAGTCTAAACTAGGTATCATTGGTACTTTTTAGATGAAGACACGCATGATCAAGTTATAGACTTGGATGGCGAAATTGGCGATGAGGAGCGCCCTGCGCAGCTAGACGCAGTTAGACCCCCGCTCACCCCGCCGGCGCCAGGCACACCGCCGCCGGCGCCACTGCCAGGCACACCGCCTATACAGCCGCCCTCAGCGTCGCTGCCGGTTGACACCGCCGTGCAGAGCACTTCATCACCTGTTACCTTGACCCAAGATGACAAGACAGACGGTGCAGCGAATCTGGATCCTGCAATTCTAGATCTTTTAGGAGAGGACCCTTGTACTAAAAAGAATTATGGTGCAAATTTGCATAAGGACATTGCTCCTAGATGGGCGCATATCCTCACCAATGGTTTGACAAAGGAATCTCAATTAGATCTAATGAAACAATATCCGCCACCCGAAAACTGCTCCAACTTATCACCGCCCAAGTTGAATCCGGAGATAAAAGCCGCACTCTCCGAATTAAATATTAAACAAGATCAATATAGTCAGGGCAAACAAAATCAACTTGGAAGCGGTCTCGCAGCACTAGGACAAGCTTTAAATTGGGCTGTTCAAACCAAAGATATGGTCCCTCCAGACGTAGTTAAAGCCTTAATTGATGCAGGGAGGCTTTTCTGCGATAACCATTACAGGGAATCGTTATCGCGTAGATATGCGGTATTAAATACAATTAACAGGAACATCAGAGATACCGTTAAAGATACGAAAATTGATGAAAATCTCTTTGGATCTAACTTATCTGACCACTTGAAGTCATCCAAAGCAATATCGAAGACCGGGTCTGAGATGAAGCCCACGCCTCGTGCTCCATACAGGGCGCCATCAGCATTCCAGCAAAAAAGGGGAGCTTTAAACTTGAGGGGGAATCCGCGGGCAGCGGCGACCGAGCCGCGGACAGCCCCTGCACCTCGCCGGCCGCCGCCGCCTCCGCCGCCGCCGCCGCGGGACCGCCGCCAGACTCACCCGTCCGCGCGGGGCCGTCAACGGGCTTCCGGCTACTCGCGCCATCAGAAGAGATATTAGAGAGCCCACAGGTACCCGTCGCTGGTCGCTTAAAATATTTTTACGATAAATGGGCTGAACTTACCGATGATAATATTATCTTAGATTGGGTCAAAGGATACAAAATACCATTCAAAATACCGCCTACACAGACAACGCAGCCCAAAAATAATGCTTGTAATTCTCATTCTCAAACCATTAACATTGATAATTGCATTACCGAACTTTTAACGTCTGAATTTATATCACCTTGCACACCCTGTGAAGGTCAATTCATTTCTCCCATATTCACTGTGCCTAAACCAAACGGAAAACATAGGTTCATATTAAACTTAAAAATGCTTAATAAATATATAGAGGTGGATCACTTCAAGATGGAGGACCATCGAACTGCTCTGAAGCTATTACAAAGTAATTATTATATGGGTTCCATTGATTTACAAGATGCATATTTTTTAATCGCGGTAGATGAGAATTATAAAAAGTTCCTGCGGTTTGAATGGAAATCCCAGATATATCAGTTTAACGTTCTCGCGTTTGGTTTGTGCACAGCACCGTATGTATTCACTAAATTATTAAAGCCAGTCCTGCAATACTTACGATCATCAGGATTAATATCAGTAGCTTACCTCGATGACTTTTTATGCATTGGTCAAACTTATGATGAATGTTTCAATAACATTACTGTAACTAAGACAATGTTGGAATCGTTGGGGTTCTTGATAAATACAAAAAAAAGTGTAATGACACCACATACGACCTGTAGGTTCCTGGGTTTCAATCTCGACACTAAAAATATGATTATTACTTTGCCAAAAGATAAAAAATCCCGTATTAGAAATAAAGCTATTGAATTGATGGGGAAAAGAACCTGCACTATTAGACAATTTGCTGAGTTCATAGGTTTATTAACCTCCGCATGTCCAGCTGTGAGTTACGGGTGGATGTACACCAAACTATTTGAACGTGAAAAGTTCCTTGCACTTAATTATAGTAATGATTATAATAGACGAATGAATATAGAAGCTTTCCTAAAAATTGATTTCTTATGGTGGATTCACAAAATTGGCTCATCTTTTTGTCCTATTAGAAAGAATAATTATTGCATAGAAATATTCAGCGATGCTTCTAATACTGGCTGGGGGGTCGCATGCGGTGATCAAAGTGCACATGGTAACTGGACTGAGTCAGAATTACATATCCACATAAATACTCTCGAATTAAAAGCAGCGTATTATGGATTGAAAATATTTACTGAAAATTTACGAGACTGTGATATATTGTTAAGGATTGACAACACCACTGCCATTAGCTATATAAATAGGATGGGAGGCGTACAACACCCCCATTTGAACGATTTAGCTCGAAAAATATGGCAGTGGTGTGAAGACGGGAATATATACATATTCGCCTCTTATATTAAATCTAGCGAAAATGTAATAGCTGATAGAGAATCTCGTCGAATCAATATCGACACAGAATGGGAAATCTGCCAACCAGTGTTTGAGAAAATAACCAGTCTATTAGGTGAACCAGAGTTTGATCTATTTGCTAGCGCCCAAAATAACAAATGCATTAGGTACGCCTCCTGGAAATTAGATCCATTCTCGGAGGTGGTTGACTCATTTACATTCAATTGGCATAACTTAAATTTCTATGCATTTCCTCCCTTTAGTCTGATCCCTAGAGTATTGGAAAAAATTATTACTGACCAAGCAGAAGGAATTTTAATTGTACCTGACTGGCCTTCGCAGCCATGGTACCCGCTGTGGTCTAGACTTATTATATCAGAGAAATACTTCTTCGGTCCTGATAAAACACTATTGTGTTCCCCTTTCAGAACCTGCCACCCACTCCACGCGGACCTCATTCTGGTGGCAGCGAAGTTATCAGGAACTCGTTGATACAGCGTGGTGTACCACTGGATTCTTTAGATATAATTATGGCTTCTTTTTCAGCACAAACATTAAAACAATACAGTAGTACAATTACATCCTGGGCGTCCTTTTGTTCAAACAACAATTTAAGCTTATTAAAAGTTGACATCAGTCATGTAATATCTTTTCTCACACAAAAATTCAATGAAGGTTCAAGTTTCAGTTCCTTAAATACACACAGATCAGCCTTGTCAGTAATTTTAGGTAGAGAAGTGACATTAAATGATTGTATTAATAGATTTATGAAAGGTGTGTTTAGGCTTAATCCACCTCAACCTAAATACACTTCAACATGGGACACCAATACCGTGATAGATTATCTCTCTAACGCGTATCCCTACCCGTATGATGATATTTCCCTACCTAACTTGACATATAAAGTTTGTACTCTTTTATGTATAGCATCTGCTCAACGAATGCAAACTATCAGTTTAATTAAATTAAAAAACCTGACACTACAAGATGATGCGATTATTATAAGAATTACCGACTTAATTAAGACGTCTAGGCCTGGAGCTTGCCAACCACTTATCAGACTGCCCTTCATCCGTGAAAACCCCAATATTTGTCCGGCTTTAGCACTCCAAACCTACATAGAAAAAACCCAACACATACGACAAAATCCACTAGACGGATATCTGTTTTTAGGACTTTGTAAACCTCACAAAGAAGTTGGAACGCAGACTCTAGCGCGTTGGGTAAAGAAGGTTTTACAGGAAAGTGGCATCGATATTTCAATATTTGGTGCCCATAGCACTAGATCGGCATCGACATCCGCTGCGTACAGGTCAGGGGTCAGTCTGGAGGTGGTTCGCAAGGCAGCAGGTTGGAGCAACACCTCCAATGTATTTCTAAAATATTACTACAGAGAAGTGGTACAAGCAAATCAGGATGATTTTGTTAACGCAATTCTTAAATAATTTACAGGCTATTTACTTTTATATGTATTAACGTAAAGTTAAGTGAGCGATAAATGTACAATAACCTTTTTGTTTACTGTTTAGCTATTAGATGATTGTTTTCCTTTATTAATTCTTATCGAGCATAAAGTAAAACTGTGGATTTGAACATTTTATCTTTTTATTGTTCCAATTTCTCAACTTTTTGGTACTTACCTATCTATTTTGATTGGATCAACTTAAACCACTCTGAACATCTGCAAGTAAATAGATGTAATCGTCTTCGGCTGACACCTGAAGTTATAATTAAGAATCAAACGAACTTACCTTGTGTTGAAGTGATGTTTGATTCCAATTATACGAAGGTGTCAGCCGAAGACGATTACATCATCCCAACCCACCCTAAGCCCTAAATATGGTAGGAAAAATGTTCAAAATTATAACACAAAATCTACTCTCTCTTAAACAATGAAGTTACCCCGAGGCCGGACCGGCTGCGCAGGAGTGAGGGAGCGAGACAGAAGATAGGGTTCCTTTTGTTTCTAGGATTACTCTAAATGTGTGACAAGGATGGCATGTACTCTCGTACTGCTGCAAGTAAATAGATGTAATCGTCTTCGGCTGACACCTTCGTATAATTGGAATCAAACATCACTTCAACACAAGGTAAGTTCGTTTGATTCTTAATTAGTCCCATTCAATAAAAAGTAGAATCGATTGACATTCTCAAAACAAAACTGTCTACATCCCTATTGCAGCCAAGTTCATACAACTGTTTATCCGATAGATCAGCTAATAGACTTTGTGTAACAATCGTTACTCACGCTCCCGTCCGCTAACTGCGGACGCAAACAGTTGGTCAAAAATGGGCAGGCGAGGCGATTCACTAAATGTTAGTGCGTCGGTTCTTACCAATAACGGTTAATGATAACGGATAATGATAATTAAAACTTATTGAACCGGGTCTATTGCGATATTTTGTTTTACATTCGTTGCCTGACGTTTCGACAAATATCAAAAATCTATTAATAACTAATATCGGTTCTGTAAGTTTTAATTATGTGTACAAACCGCGAGAGTATAAAGTGTTGTAGCGGTTAATGATGTGCACTTTCATCACACGCCACATACTTAAATGATAAAACGGTTTGGAAAAGGCTGATATTTGTAATTTTTTACGTTATCAACCCCGAAAAGATGTCTTCGTTATTTTCAAAATTTTCGAAAAACTGAATCGATAAAAATAATCTATATACTTATCAAACCTACGCACAAAATCGCTTGAGAAATGTGGGCTATAATTATAAATCTTCAAACATCTGTGACATAATTCTTTAATTATGTGTCTAATATGCCTGAAAATAAGGTTGCTCTAAGAGTGTTGTAATCCATCACAACAATGAGATCGATAGGAAAATTATTTGTTTGTCAACACAGTTATTATTTTCGCTTAATTTTTAGGGTTCCGTACCCAAAGGGTAAAAACGGGACCCTATTACTGAGACTTCGCTGTCCGTCCGTCCGTCCGTCCGTCCGTCTGTCACCAGGCTGTATCTCAAGAACGGTGCTAGCTAGACAGTTGAAATTTTCACAGATGATGTATTTCTGTTGCCGCTATAACAACAAATACTAAAAATAAAATAAAATAAATATTAAAGGGGGGCTCACATACAACAAAGGGATTGGTTGCGTTAACTTTGCACCTCATTTGTATGGAGCGCTATACATACCAGGTGCAAACTTAACTTAACCACTTAAGGATGGAAAGTGTTTGTACGGAACCCTCGGTGCGCGAGTCCGACTCGCACTTGACCGGTTTTTTTTTAAAGGGGACGCCATTTTTGCATTAGTAGGTATATTAAATGTCACTGAAAGTCCTTTAAATATTTGTTACAACAGTTCTCGTAGCTTTACTACCTCATTTCAAAATATTCTGATGATGCCAAGATGCTGCTTCAAATTTACAAATTTTACTGAAGATAGAACTTTATTTTAACTTAAAAAAAGTAAAGTTCATGCTCAAAAAACAAAAGTATCGCATCGTTTTTCGTAGAACAGAGTGTAACTGAACGTGATGGTGCGTCAACTAAAAGAATGTGCTAAGTCACAACCCAATGCACTTTCCTATGGAGATTCGATGCACTTCAAACATGGCCGATCGGCGGTTTTTAAACAAAAATTGATTTAAGTGTTTACGGAATTGTTGTAGGAGGTACAGTTAAGCTTTCGGAATGTACACAAACTGGGTACACCCACACAGTTGCGGTTATTTATGATGTTGGCCATGATTTGATTGTTTGCGCTGCTGTCTATTAATAGAGGCGAGATATAACTAGTTTTCAAAACATTATTATGTTACATTTTCAGGATAGTTAAAATTAGACTTAATATCAGGATCAGTATAGAAACACCTAAATATCGTTTGACTTCACATTATTGTGCACTTCAACATCACTTTCGAAATGTTGAGGTAATTAATTAAACACTTTTTCGACGCAATTAAAGTTCCGTTTTGTAATAATAGTACCTAATGTGTGAAAAACGTGTAAGTTTAAATCAATATAGTTTTCTATACTTTAAATAATTGACCACCTTGTATGTAGATTTCCTGGTGTTCTATAGACCGCATTTTGTATGAGCAGGTTCAATAATTATAATTTAAAAAATGAGCCAGTTTTATTAAAAAAATTAAATCTGACTGAGATATAGGGTTCAAAACTTAAAAACGTCGTATATCAACTCATAATCACTTAAGGCTAAGGGTCAGATTAAAGCGACGTCAAGCCCAATATAAAAAAAAAAAGATATTTTTTATGGTAACAATAGTACTACGAGTATTGTAGTTGTTTTCATGTATTTCTGTTACAGCTTACTGAACATGGCCTACATTCATAAACAATGCATGTTTAATAATTTTCATGAGCATTTTCGCATAGTTGAAAATGGCGGAAAAAAGTAATAAATTATGCCTCGCTAAATATCGCAGTGAACACGATTTTCTGGTACACTCGGCGAGAAAAGTGGGAAATTAATGGTACCGGTATTTGTCTGTTTGTTTTAAATTACCGGTATTTTAAGATAGCCAGTATTTGGTACTAACCTACGTGTAAAGGACTACAGTCTTACCATGAGTTAACGTGACCGTACTCGTTAGCGACAGCGTAAACGATTTGTATGGAGAATAACAGCGCTAAACTCATGGTAAGGACATAGTTATAATAATAAGGTTCTGTCAAAATTACGACACTACGAGGTGTCAGCAATTTCGTCCGCGTAAATCTTTTTTTAGCGTAGTCGGATAAAAGGCAGTAACATACTATAAAACAAAGTCTGTCTGTTCCTATGTATGCTTAGATCTTTAAAACTACGAAACGAATTTTGATGCGGTTTATTTTTAATTCAAGAGGAAGGTTTATATGTATAATACATGCATGCATTTAGTATAGTAGAGTTAGTATCAGCATTGCACCCGTGAGAAGCCGGGGCGGGTCGCTAGTATTCTATAAGCATCTTTGGGTTTCCAGTTGTCCCCATACCAAAATTGGTTCTTAAAATCCGTCCAGCCAATGGAATTTTTACCAGATGCTGTACGATGGGTGCATTTTCAATACAATTTTAGATTTTTTTAATAGTACTAGGAGGTGCCCGCAACTTCGTCCGCGTATTTTTTTTATTTACTGTAGCCGGATAAAAAGTATCCCATAACCATCTTTGATTGTCCAGCTATCCCTGTACCGAAATTGGTTAAATTCTGTCCAGCCGTTTCTGCGTGATGCGAGGATACAGGAAATTATGACCAACAGATGGCGCCAGACTGGCACGGCGCCGCGCGCCCATACAAAACAAATGACGATCCTGCATCACGCTATTAAGATTTTTCCTGAAATACAAATCTAGAATTTTATAATAGTATAGAAGATAATTATAAATATGATCACTTCTTTATTGCTTTGATAGAATAACTTAATGAAGGTTAAAAGTAATTTCTAGAAACATGCAATTAAATGTGGTCATAACGTGCGTTATAAGGCTTTGAAGTATCACGTTTCAGGCGGAACAACTTGAGAGAACTGTAAAGAAATTTCATACAAAATTGAAGGCTTAGGTTTAGCCGGGAAGTATTTTTCTTTTAAACATGGCGTTTGTGTTCATTTACTGGCTACAGAGCTGAATTATATTTTTTTGAGTGTTGTATTTTTGGAGTTTACTCCTTAAGAATCGATTTTCATATATAAGCCCGGGGTATGAAAAATATGGGGTATAAAATCGAACGTATCTGCCGTGCTAATTTAAAAAGTCGTATCTCAGTATACGATCGGAGTAAAAATACGACTTCTTAATTTAGCAGGTTATGCGTTACGCGTTATAGGCTAAGATCCCGATATAAAATGACCTTCACCGAGATGTTTATTTTATGAAATGTATTTTATAATCAATTTAATATGTCAATAAATATATTGCATATGGGTTGCCTAACAAATTTTAGTCCAGGGTATGTTTAATTAATAATAAAAAAAAATGTTTTAAACATTTCACCGGTTTGATTAATATTAGATAAATTCTATACCAATCGAAAGTATGAAGCCCATAGAATATGCAAACGTTAGGTTACCTATTCTTTTCCCGTCACAACTATCGGGTAGCCAGGTATAAACAGGTAAATCTATACCTACTAACATTTTGCAACGGTCTGATTATTGAATTGAAACTGAATAAAATTAAAGATTATTTAATTATGAATTTATCTAATAATCAAATCGGTGAAATGTTAAAAAAATATATATTTTTATTTTTTACTAAACATACCCTGGACTAAAAATTGTTAGGCAACCCATATGCAATATACTTATTGACATATTAAACTAAATATAAAATACATGCATCAAATAAACATCTCGGTGAAGGTCGTTTTATATCGGGATCTTAGTCTATAACGCTTAACGCATAACCTGCTAAATTAAGAAGTCGTATTTTTACCCCGATCGTATACTGAGATACGACTTTTTAAACTAGCATTATGTTCACATAAACAAACTATAAAATTGCCAATGTCAACTTCATGTCGAGTGTCAACAAAATTTTATAAATAAAATAAAATTTAATCAAATCTACGCTTAACGGGTAAAATGTACTGCTTTTGAAACAATAGCGCCCGTCACACAATCGGCTAAAAGATACGTGTTCGTTTCAGCTCCCAAACAAACCTAACGAATTTTTGTGATATCCAAGATTACAACTTTTATAACGTGCAATGCAAAGACCGTGTTTTCTTGGTGTTTAAGCCGTGCTTGTATGGTGCTAAGATCGAAGAAGACGTCTTGCTGTAGAGAGAGAGACCGCTTTAATTGTGACTCAGCTTTAAGCTTAGAAATAGAGAAGGCGTGAATACTTTTCCATCACCACTGCTCTCATTTTCCTGCATTCAGCCGCAGAATGGTTTTGATTTCGTGAAACTTTCCAGGATAAATACATACATAAATCAAGGATCCAACACAACCGAGCCATTCATTTTCTAGACGGGAGTCTTGCCGACCGACAAGAAGCTATGAAGTTTAAATCGAAATTGTTATGTTTTTGATGTTGGCTTTTAAATTGTATCTTTTTTTATTATAATTGCTTGTATTTTTACTTTTATTTGTAAGTGTTAGTTATAAATATGAGTGATCCTTCTTCATCCTTGCGCTGTCCCCATTGTCCCAACTCAACTCGAACTTTTACCCCTCATGGACTTAAAGTGCATATAGGGCACATGCATAAACATTTTCCCCAAGTCATCCCCTCCAACCCTAGACTGTCGGTTTCACAGCAAGCTCATGGTAACAACCCCATTCATCTAGATTTTGGTGATCTAGCTACGTTAAAGCAGTCAGTACGTGTGTTACGGCAAATTGAGCGACCTCATTGATAAGTGTATCGACTCCAATGGCACTCTCGAATGGTTTAGTTTACTGTCTTTTGCCTATTCCGCACTCAAATCGCCTGAAGCGTCGGCCACGGGCAATTTAACCACGAAAGTTAAGAGAAATATTAACTCTGCTTCTTTTGATATCAGTGGGAACATCGGTGCAGAGACCACGCCTTTGAGATCACACTCCATACTGAAGACAATTAAGCGTAAAGTACATGAAGGGGATCTCAGGTGCAGAGCGAGTGCTTATGTCGGATGAGGGCGTGGCGCCGTCGAGCCCTGAGACTTTAGCTACGCTGCAGTCGAAGCATCCAGCCCCGTCCCGGCCGCTGGTACTTCCACCGGAACCTGACATATCTATTTCTGCCTTAACTGTTAAGCCGGAGGAAGTGGTGCAGGCACTCAGCTCTTTCAACAATAGTTCGGCCGCCGGTTTGGATGGTATCCGCCCTGTTCATCTTAAGGAGCTTACGTCTGCATCTGCGGGAGACGCCGATTTTCGGCTCCTGGAACATCTGGCCAAGCTTTGTAATTTTTTGCTCAGTGGTCAATTAAACCCTGAAGTTTGCTCCTATATTTATGGTGCTTCCTTATGTGCGCTGTCAAAAAAAGACGGTGGTATAAGACCCATTGCCATAGGCAGCGCTTTCCGCCGCTTGACGGCAAAGCTAGGATGCCGTGCAGTGAGAGAAGAAATGGCAGCTTATCTGCAACCTTGCCAATTAGGGTTTGGCACAAGATTGGGCTGCGAGGCTGCAATTCACGCTACGCGGGCTTTTTCGGTAGATAGCAAAAACTTAGAATCCGTTTTAATACGTATAGTTAAGTTCATATCATTGTAATAGTTAAGTACTTATGCTTTCTGAAAAAATGACTGACTGTTGAGTTTCTTTCGGCGTTTCGTCTCAACAGTGGTCTCCTCTTGTGAAATGCCGGTAGACTCAGACATGTAAAAGTGCCCTTGTGGCCTACTTGCAGAATAAAGTTCATTATTTCATTATTATTATTATAAATTAAAATTGATTTAGAAAACGCGTTTAACTCAGTGGAGCGTGATGTTTTACTGTCCGAAGTGAAGGATAAAGTGCCATCACTCTACCCCTTCATTTTCCAAGTATATTCTTCCGCTTCTAATCTTTTCTACAATGGTCCTCTTGTTCTTTCCCAAGTTGGTGCACAGCAGGGGGATCCGCTACGCCCTTTAGTTTTCTGTCTGGCCATACAAAAGGTAATATCAGAGGTTAAATCCCCATTAAATATCTGGTACCTAGATGACGGTACCCTAGGTGGTAAACCTGAAGAAGTGGAACAAGACTTGCTCATGCTCCTGCCTCGTTTAAAAGCTCTGGGTTTAGATATTAATTTCAGCAAATGCGATTTTTTCCCCTGCAGTACCAACTCACACGATTCTTTCCCCTTATTCAGTGCTCTGCTCCCCGGACTGAAAGTGTTGTCGGCGAGATCTTTCAACCTCTTGGGGTCCCCAATATTCCCAGAAGCCATTCCTGAAGCCTTCGAGGAGAGAAAGCTGCTTCTGCTGATGGCTGCGCAGAGGTTGAATGAACTTTCGGCTCACGTAGCCCTCGTTATGTTGCGAGTTTGCTTTGCCGTGCCTAAGCTGACATATTTCTTGTGCACCGTGCCAGCCTGGCTGCACCCTGTCCAGACAGACTCCTTTGACTTCGTGTTGAAGGAGAGTTTGGAAAAGGTGCTGAACGTCGCCCTTAACCAAGGTCAATGGGACCAGGTTTCTCTGCCGATTCGAACTGGTGGTTTGGGCGTGCGTCGCGCGCGAGATGTGAGCCTCCCGGCCTTCCTGGCTTCGGCGTGTGGGGTGGTGGACCTTGTCACTCAAATTTTATCTTTTGATGGTGACAAGGCTATCATTCCTTACGCCTCCGATGCTTTGACGGCCTGGACGGCTCTTAATCCCGGCGTAGCCATACCCGTAGAATTGTTCCGTCAGCGTCTATGGGTTTATTTATATGAGAGTGCGCGCACCACGATTTTCATAAACCCATAAGTAAGCTTATTTCTGCGACAAAATTATCACGCGACTAAAAAAAATCGTGGTGCGCGCCTGGCCTGAAGAGTAAACTCCAGTCGTGCGTCGGAGCTGACACACACACTTTTTTTATATTATTGCATTTTTCACGCAAAATAGGCGCATTGTAAGACGTCAAGTTGCGGAAAACCAGCCTGCGATAACCTATAACCATAAAATTATGTTGGAGAAAAGCACTATTAATACCTAGCCGTAAAAGGGCTTGTATCACTATTCTATACCTACTCGTAATATACTATTAGTACTATTATTTTAGATTATTATTATTATAGTTTAATAAAAGACTAAATCGTTTCATGTAAACAGTAGGTACACACTTATATAATAACAACAAAACAGAATAAGCCCCCAGGTAAACTTGTACAAAACCTTGTAAAAACCGTATCTCCAGGGCCCAAACAAAAACTCTCACTTCTGCACTCGCCTGTACCGTTCTCTACTTAAAAAGGTATATGTTCCAGGAATTTTCGCGGTAGTTACGTCCTTTCTTACTTGTACAGTATCGCGAGGATTCCTGAGGGACCCATATTTTATATTCCCAGGGATGTTGCTTATTTCTGTTTTATATCTGGCAACTTTGATGCTTGCTAACTGTCGGTGTTTGAGGGAAAGGGCATATATAATTCTTTGTAGGATTGTCTGCGATTATATTTATGAATTTAATTTTCTCTTGGTATGCAAGGCGGGTTCATTTTTAAATGGTTTCCTTAATTTTTAGGTTTCTGTACCCGATGGGTAAAAACAATGGGGACCCTATTACTAAGCCTCCGCTGTTCGGCCATCTGTCCGTCTGTCACCAGGTTGTATTTGAACCGTAATAGCTAGACAGTCGAAATTTTCACAGATGATGTAGCTGTTGCCGCGATAACAACAATTAGTAAAGCTTAGTGCTTGATATTTTGCGTTGTGTTTGATAATAATAACAGTTCGTGTTGCGCGTGATGAATTTGTACAACTTGGTGCTTAAAAAGTTTTTTTAAATGATGACATAAGTGTATTTTAATAGTAGGTACACTACTGCAGAGGCAGGGAAAAGTCAGTTCGTGGATGAGTATGATTCAATAATACGAATCTGCGAACTGACATTCCAGCCGAGGCCTGTATAGTGCTTTTCTCCAAATATGCTTGGAAATAATCACCAATCTACATTTTGAATTTAATATATCAGTGCCATGAAGTTCATTTAGTAAGTACTTACTTTTTTTAGGAATAGGAATAAAACGGGTCCGAATCATATGTTCGATAGGGAGAGGAAAAGGGGGGATTTTGATGGATTTTTTTATGACACTATTTTTAGGGTTCCGTACCCAAAGGGTGAAAACGGGACCCTATTGACTGGTTTTTGACCCATGTTCCATTCGCAGTTCTTCCAAACATTTTGCAATAAAGTAAGCAAACATTCTGACGCTCCGCTATCCATGGTCATAAACAAACCTAACCTAACCTACAGTTTTCGGTTTTTGACCTAAACAAAAAGCTATAGAATATCACTTTTAGGCAGTGGGTCTTTACTTAAAACCATTAAAAATGTTTTCAATACGTACCCATTTCATCATTGAAAATTTTACATTTTATAATCCGTCATTTGTCTTGGTAATAATATACATAAAGCTGATCGTGCCCCCAGATTCAAACGACGCAACGACGATTTTCAACCCATTTATGAAGAAATAACAAAAATATTAAAACTTACCTCGCTTTCAACTAAATTTAGACATTTAAACATTTAGCGTAGGTTACACTCAGGTTACCAACCGTACGATACACTCCACACTAAAAATCATTGCAACGTTACGTCAATATTAACATACGTTCCTAATATTATTTATTTCACGAGTCAATGAGAACGAACGTTATTAAATTAAGCACATCACAAAACCAATATGTAATATAAATATTAGTAAGTTTACTAAACAATCCATTTTCTTTTTTTAAATATGGCGGCTGCCCCGTAGTGCATGCGCGCATCTCACGCAATGGAGTCATGGATTTTCCGCCAAATTAAAAAAAATATTATGTATTCAATATATTAAAGTGTTTATTTGTTGAAAACTGTTTATTTATTGAAAAATAAGTAATGGTTGAAATTAGGAAAATGTTTTATTTACGGCCCATAGCATAAATGTTCAAAATTTTCATAGTAAAACTTTTTTAACCAAAACTTATTAAACAGTAAACTTGAGGCGTATTTTCTTACTTAAGAAAATAAACTCGTTTGCGGGTATTTGTCAGTTTAAGAAAAAATAGACCTTATAAATGACGCATTCTCATTGGGCAATTTAATTTGACATGCAGCAGACGATTAAGGTTTAATTGTCATTTAAGCCGGCCGAGAAAATTACTCTGAAATATTTTCTAAAAAGCCGTATCTTACTATGAAATTCATGTGTAGATATGAACTGTTACCGTAACGTGCTACATTGTTGTCGTGTTGGGAGCTCACATAGATATACAGTTTACAAATGAACATATTTAAGCGGTTTTGTGTACTGGATTTAGGTAATCTATATCCACATTTTCGAGCAGTGTCGTGAAAATTATATTAATGAGAATTAGAATTATAAAAAAACAATAATAAAAAATATGGGCATAATTATTAATTTTGGTTAAATTAACAACTTCTAAACGCACATTTTTTTTTAGAAACCATACCATATTTATCATTCGGGGAAGATTGTAAGTTCAAAATAACTTTTATATTGATTTGGACACAATCATTTCTGTTTTATTTTTTAATTTGTTTACGTTTGGTAAACTTATTAATTTTCAATTCACTCATTAAATACCATCATATTATTAAAATCAAACTTGTCGTGGGAAATCCATACTAATCCATCCATATTAATATTATAAATGCGAAAGTGTGTCTGTCTGTCTGTTACACCTTCACGCTTAAACCGCTGAATCGATTTTGATGAAATTTGGCATAGAGATAGTTTAAGATCCGAGGAAGGACATAGGATAGTTCTCATCCTGGAAATTATACCTAAAAAAATTGAGAAGTGAGTGAACATGTCTGTTGGGGTGCGGTGACCCTGTAGGAAATGTAATTATTAGACCAAAAGCACAATTGCTCTTACATTTGCTTAGGCGTTTTTAATAATCCCTTTTATCAAGTTCCACGCGTACGTAGTCGCGGGCAAAAGCTAGTCTGTAATAAATAACTAAGAATCATGAAAATAAATTAACCGCATATAAAATTGTTATTCATATTGTTTGTCCGTTATTCGAAATTACACACACACTTTGGTGAGTGTGCACTAGGACTGCATGAATTAATTCCACCGTCTCCGTTCAGACAATACAGTACTCGGCGCGGACTTGGATTCCACCCTTATGTTGTCGATATACCACTGATTCGTACGAAACGCTTTGCGTCTACTTTCCTTATGAGGACAGCTAAGGAATGGAACTCTCTTCCAGCGCACCTGTTTCCTGAAAAATATAACTTGGATTTCTTCAAGTCGAGGGTGAATAGACATCTTCTAGCCAAGCATGCTCCCATCTTAGGCCTTATTGTCACTTAACATCATGTGCAATCGAGGTTAAATGCATGGCTATTTAAAAAAAAAAAAAATTGACGACATTTAATATACATTAATAGTAGCAGAGCCGAGAAATGTTCAGTGCGAGAACTAAAACCTACTAGTTCTTTAAATTCAGTTTTTAATACTTTGTGGGCTGTAGGGCGAAATATCAGTCTTTGAAAAAAATCCATCATTTGTATGGGACGTCATAAACGGAAGGTGTGTTTTTTACTTAATCGTCTTATTTAAATAATATTGATTTTCCGGCCGAGGCCAATAATTTTTTTTTTATTTGTATTAACGCCCTATAAAAATAACGAACCATTTCGCGGTCCAGTTTTACTACATGAATGGGAACATTTCCGAGCAAGTTGGAGAAAACATACTCAAGTGTTTCTTTTTAATAATCCCCGCCGGACAACAATCAATCCCTGTTTAACGAAGTGGTTGACTGGTAGAAAATGCTTTAAGGCATTAAATCCTCCACAAGTACATTTTGTATTGTGCAATAAATAATAAATAAATAAATAATAACACAAATGAGGAGTTCCACAGGGCAGTAACATGGGTCCATTACTGTTCCTCATTTATATTAACGATCGTCCCCAGGCGACCCCAGCGTTGCAAACTATACATATAAACTGTGATAGGCATTCGTAGATATTCATTCAAAGATTAAAAGATGTATTATGCGGTAAATGTATTGTTACTAACAAAGTGACACACTAGCAAAGTGACACACGGACAAAGTGACACACCAAAGTGTCACACTGGCAAAGTGATAAAGTTACCGCCAGACCGTATGGGTCTCTGATGAAGAGCTCCATAAGAGTTCGAAACATGTCGTGCTGTCAATTTCACTTCAGCGTCAACTGCTTAATACTGTTGTTATACTGGGCGTCCTAGACATGAATATCAAGGGACATACATAAAGTACCTTAAATATCGTAGATAGGATATTTTGCCGAAAGAAGACTTTATGTTATTTTTAAAAGTTAGTAGTTAATTCTGCATTTACAGATTTTCTAAGAATTACCTAGGTACTTGCTTAATTATTTGTCGTCGGCAATAAATAATTTTCTTGAAATTCGACTCAAATATTTTACGTTTTTCCTTTCTTTTAATTTAAGGTACTATGTTACTTAGGAAGTAGTATTATTTTTCCATTGTTTTGATTGGCATCATAAAAATCGGGGTGATTTTTTTTTCACGTTTAAGTCGGTACGATTCCCAGACGAAGCAAGTAATTCTTAGAAAATCTTTAAATGCAGAATTACTAAATTTTAAAAATAACAGAGTATTCTTTCAGCAAAATATCCTATCTATGATATTAAAGGTACTTTCCCTTG
Source organism: Apotomis capreana (assembly GCA_947623375.1). Classification (NCBI taxonomy): domain Eukaryota; kingdom Metazoa; phylum Arthropoda; class Insecta; order Lepidoptera; family Tortricidae; genus Apotomis; species Apotomis capreana. The sequence goes on from OX392500.1 coordinate 37,366,896, forward strand.
TATGCATAGTGTTGGGACGGCCTGTTTAAGTCTCACGAAATAATAAGATTAACACAAAATATATTCTGACGACTCGAGCTTCCTTGTTTTGAAATCCTTGAAAATAGGAAATAGGCACATTTCTCACAGCCTAGTTGGTACTGATTAATGGGTAATAAAATAAATAGGTTTTGCGTGTGAGTTCCATCGCCATCCCACACGTTCCATAATTGGCTTATCAAATTCAAATTCAAATTCAAATTTCTTTATTGTACACGACTATCATATTAATGTTATACAAAAACAAATTTCCACATAACAACTAAATGACAATAACATGCACCTAAAACTTAACAATTTAAGGTTACACTGGCCCCTACACTAGGCGCAGCCTGTCTCGTAGGAAGCCAATTCAGACATGAGTTTACATAATTGATGCGAAAAGCTAATAAGATGCCACCATTAGGGAAATGAAATAAATACATAGTAACACGAATTGTATGTATAAGACATTCTAGCTAATTACAATATCGGTGCGTGTAGAGGTGTGAAGTGAATGCAAATGTGTATATCTGTGTTTGTGTGTGTGTGTGTGTGTGTGTGTCAGTGTTGTGTTCTCACTTAGCTACTCTAAATAGATCCTCTATCTCCTCATACGTAAGGGAGCTGAGCCATACTGATGATTTTACCTGAGCTTCCTTAACCGATAATTCTTTAATCGAGATTTTGGAGTTAACCTTATTGTAAACAAATGGCTGAAAGAAATTGGGGAAGCGTTGAGCGAATACTGAGTTAGTTGAAGGAACGAGGACTTTGAAGGTGCGCTTCTGTAGCATGGAGTAGTAATTAGAAGACCCTAAGACCGTTTTATGCACATTAGTCACTGCACGCAGAACGAGCAATCCACGAACTGTGAGAACGTCGATATCGCTGTAGACAAGCTTGGTTGGGAATCTAATCGGCTTTCGAAGGATAACCTTAAGGACAGCGCGTTGCGCCTTTTCCAATAACAACATATAGGTCTTACATGCCCCGCCCCATGCAGTTATACAATATGTTAGTACAGATTGACATAAGCTAATATAGACTGTTCTAAGCAACGTCTTGCTAGCAGAGTTGCGCAGATTTTTAAAAACATAAATAAGTTTGCGGACGCGACTTGCTGTTGTTGTTAAGTGCTCCTTGAAATCCAGCTTTTCGTCGATTACCACACCAAGATATTTAATAGAACGAACCCTCTCAATTGACTGACAAAGGCAGGAAGTATTTGTCAATTCGTTTCGGTTGCAAGTGTGAACTTTGATGTTGGGTATAGTAGTTGGGGCTGAGACACTTGTTTTATGAAAACAGAGAAATTTTGTTTTCAAAATATTTAGAGTGAGCAGGTTACATCTCAACCAGTCCACAACAGCACCCATACCACGCTCTCCAGACCTAGCAACTTTGGTCCAGTTTTCATCATGAAAGAGAATCGCTGTATCGTCAGCATAACAAATGACATCGGCATTGGGTACTTTGTCAGAAGCAATGTCATTGATGTATATATTAAATAATATTGGACCAAGGACACTTCCCTGTGGGACTCCAAAAGCGACATTCATAGGGTTACTTACGTCCTGGCCAATCTTCACCCGTTGGGTTCGTCCGATCAGGTAGCTTTTAAACCAGTCCAAAGCGATTCCTCTCACACCCACAAGCTCCAGTTTTTTAAGTAAAATCGGAATGGAGACGGTATCGAAAGCCTTGGATAGATCTAAGAAAATGCCAAGACAGGCCTCATTGTTATCCAGGTATCCTGAGATTAGTTTTGTCAAGAGCACGACAGCATCTTCAGTTGATCTCTTTGCACGAAAACCAAACTGGCGATCTCAAATTGTGGAATTACTTTCTAGGAAGCTGACTAAGCGCCTAGAAACCAATCTTTCCAGGATTTTTGAAAATATCCCAAGCAAGGAAATTGGTCTGTAGTTCGTAGGATCCCGTTTATCACCGGCCTTGTGTATTGGGAGAACTACCGCCTCCTTCCATTCACACGGAAAGATTCCCTCGGATAGACTAAGGTTATATATATAGGTGAGGGGTGGGATGATGTGGGTTTTGATTGCCTTTATCAGACGATTAGTAATCCCATCAAGACCAGGAGAGCTATCTAGTTTTAGAGCATTTATTAAGGATTCAACTTCTGATTCGTTGGTAGCATGCAAAAAAAGTGACTGTGAGGGAGTTACGTTTGAGGTCATACTATCTGCTAGATCATCCTGGGTCCGGTTTAACGTTTTTAATATGCCACTAGCCAGATTCTCCCCAACACCAGCAAAGAATTGATTACAGCAATCAAGTGAATCGGTTACAGAATCTTTTATTTGAGTTAGTTCAAGTGGTTTCTGTATGCTTTTTGTCGTATATGTTATATTTTTAATTGAGTTCCATAGTCTCTTTGGGTTATTTTTATTTTCCTCTAGCTCTGATGATTCGTAGTTATGTTTTAGTTTTCGTAGGAGGTTGTTGTGGAAATTTTTGTAGCGGAGGTATATCTGTTTTATGGTTTGGTCATTCGGATATTTGCGACTTTTCAAGTGCAGATGGTCTCTGTGCCTCGAGCATCGAATGAGCCCCGGCGTCATCCAAGGCTTGATGGCAAACTTGGACCGACTAACGGGAACATAAGTTGTGTGTTTGGAAATAATATCCGAGCCATTGAAGGCTGAGACAGCCGCTGGTACTGTGTTTGAGGATGTAACACTGCTCCAGTCTGATTTGCCAATCTCGGTTTCTACCGATTTATAGTCAATTTTTTGCACAAGCCTCTTCTTTAGGACTTGTTTGGATGACTTTGTGCTTATTCCTGTTACAACCAAATCGTGGTCCGTGACATCCGATTTGCAGACGACCGATGTAGCCTGTAGTCTGGAAGTAACATGAACGTGATCCAGACATGAATCACCGCGAGTAGGCTTAGTCACTGTTTGCTTCAAATCTAGCTCTGCTAACCGGCAGAGGTAGTTAGCACAAGCGCCCATGTGTAAATTGTTTTCTGAGAGCGTGTTAATATTTATGTCTCCTGCAACTATCACACAGGGCGAGCCCTTGATTGACAAGACCGTGGACGTGAGTGAATTAGTAAAAGTTGCGGTATCAGTAAACGAAGGGGACCGATATATACCCAAGATGTTAAACCTATTCTTGACTGCAACGTGCAAGCAATCCGCCTCATTGAAACTTGGCTCCGAGACTTGTGGCATCCATAAATTTTTCACGTAGATCACAACACCTCCAGCTTTATTAGTACATTTATTTGTTCTGAAAGACTGAAACCCTAAAATTTGTGGAATAACAGACCCCTCATTCAGCCAGCATTCTGTTAGGACAATCACATCGAAAATCAGGTTAAATCTCGATAAAGATAAAAGAAATTGGTCGAAGTTTTTTTGCAGACTTCTAATATTGTAAGTAAGAACCTTAAGATTAAACTTTTTATCTATACTCAGCTTGCATAATTCCGGACAGTCAACGACATGGCAAGGCGTGTCTTCCAGATCAATATCTAACAAAATATTAGAGTCAACCATTTTCATATAAATTAGAATTGGGATACATTCGCCTCCGGGGGTATGCCTGCCAGTGAAGGACTGAGCCGATAGCTGTAAGACTAACAAGAGATAGAGGACATTGGATAATATAGAGCTTGCTGATAATTGTATCTGAAAGTGTAGTGAAAGTGTAGGTGTGTGACATAAATGTAATGAGTTGCATATTGAACATAATCCATTTAAGCTTAATTACCATTAGGATAAGAGATAACAGAGCAGTAGCAGGATTATTCATTTCGTGCTTCCTCCAAAACTCCTGCAGGTTCAAAAGTTGAAGGCAATGAGTCAGCCTCTTGAAGAATGCGGGCCATATGTCCAAGCGATCTGATGATGATAGCTTCCGCTCCCTTGCCTTCATACCTCTTAACATAGATTTGACCCCATTTCGTCCAACAGTGTTTATAACCAGCAGCTTTAAAATGTATTCTGCATTCACGAAATAAATGACGATTTTCGCGGGTCAACCTTTCGTTACAGTAGATCTTGCTGCAGGGGCCTTCAATTTTCAGGTGATCTGTAGTCAGACGCTTAGATTTCATAATTTTGTAAAAATGATCGCGTGTTTGGCGGCGGCAGAATCTAACCACAAGGGGACGAGGGAGATCATTCTCTTTATCTCGAGGGGGGCCTGCTCGTGCGACACAGTCAATATCGGTATCAGCCAGCTTTACGCCGGCCACAGCCGCCAATGTAAGGAGCAGGTGATGTGGGTTTTCTGCAGGAGTTTCTGTTATACCGGCAATCTCGACATCTTTCCTCAGTAGAGCCTGTGCTTGGTAGTTCACTTGCTCCTGAAGCCTCTCGCAGGTCTCTGTCAGCTGAGCAACAATGGAGGGATTCTCTTCAACCAATTTCAGCCTGGCTTCATATGACTGTAGAGTGTGGGATTGGTTTGTAATATGTGTTTGAAGCCTGTCGTTTACCTTTTCTAGTTCCGAAGTCTTCCCCTCCATCGACTTTATTCTGGATTCGTAGGCGGTCATTGAGGCACATACTTCATCTACCCTGTTTTCACAACGACGCACTGCTGAAATAGCTACCTCGAACTCTGACTTCATACATAATATTTCCTGCCTAAGTAGCTTGATTTGTTCAGTCAGGTTCGCAAGAGATAAATTTGTGTCCGGACCTGGTTCTGCAGTCAGGGTTGGCGGCGCGGTGGACTTTGGTTTCCTGACCGTCACATTTTCCGATGAGCGGATAGGGGTCGACGAGTTGTCTCCGCCCTTTTTCTTAGCACAGTGGCACACTGGGCACGTCCAAGATTTTCTTGTCTCAGAAGTTGTATTTATCACAATCTTCGTTACGGTGACGCCACGACTTTGCGCGACCAGCGGCGCGGCGAGCGATTGAGCGAGAGATCCGAGCGAGGCGGCCATACGAGTGAACGAGACACACGTACCGCGCACCGCTGCCGCTGTCGCGCAAAGTCGGGACATCTGCCTTACGGGGATTTATATATGACTTATCTATCTATATCTGAGATCAAACGCTGGTTAATTTATGAATAAAAATATATATCTACGTACGTGACTCGACCCAGGAATATTTTATGTGTCAGATAGTTCATAGTAGTTGGGTGTTTTCGTACATTGATTGGGCCTAAATAAGCAACACGGCGTTAACCGCTGTTTACGATTGGCAGCCGGGGGAGAGAAAAATGTGCCAATTCTAACCAAACATCAGTTCTGAGGCACAAGTGTTAGAAGGTTTACGTATTTTAGTGATTAAGAGGCCTTATACATTTTAAAATGTATTTTTATACACACACGACAAATATGTTGTTAATTTCACCCAACTTTTTAAAGTGGATAATACTTTTCCCTGGGTTCTAGATCGTAACATAGGTATTTCATACTTTCATTGCGTGCAGTAAAAAATAGTTATTTGTTATGCAAGGCTGCAAAGTTGTTATTTGGCGCGAGTGTTGAAATTGAAAGCTAAGCGAGCGAAGGAATCTAAGATTGAACCATGAGTGAAGCGAATGGTTCAAAGATAGATTCCTGAGCGTAGCGAAGCTTTCAAGACACGAGAAGCTAAATAATTTTGCAGCCATGTGGAACACACAACGTTTCACCTCACTACAGCGAGGAAAATGGAAGTTCAAGGAAAACAATTAAAACATAAAAATAATCATATTTAATTTTGCCTTCTATTTAACACATCAAATTTAAAACATTAACACACTCAAATCCAAACCAAATAAATACGAGAGAAGCACACATATTAAAAATATGGCCGCATTCGTATTATAGTTGTGTATATTTTATCGTTGAGTTTTTCTTAAGCACTGTTATATTATCTTTGTATTTGAAACTACTTGACACATTCGTTGTGAATGTGGGAGAATGGCATTCTGGGAAGGATTAGTTGGCCACTCGGAAGTATTTTCCATAACACTTGCTTTGGAAGTTATTGGACGATGGGATCCGCACAAGATTATTTCGGCTTTACCTTCTTTAAAAACGCCAATAGTTTCGGTAAATTACTTATCGTCTCCAAATATTTATAACAAATCCTTTTTCGTTTTAATGCAGGCTTTTTAGCATTGAATAAATACTCCAAATTGGGCTTAACTTTCTTGTTTTCCATATTTCTAAAGTAAGACAACAGTATGTATTCTCCACCGAACCAATTTACGTTGCTTACGTGAATTGTGAAAACTTCCAACTTTTCAATTATTAATTTTTTCTCGGGTGCGTTCAGAAATTACACTCTTATGTTCCAAATTTTATAACAAATAAATATTAAAATCTGTGATGTATTTAATATATTTACTAGTCAAAATATGTAAATGAAACTGAAATACATACTATTAATTACTAAATAATTACTATTAAATACTATGAATAAACATATTCAACATAAAATAAAAACTTAAAAATTTCTATTCAAACGTACATATGATTTTAGCCGGCCAGACCAGATCGCCCTTTATTAGCGTGCTTTGATTGAGATTGATTGATTGAGATTGAGATATTTATTGATAAAATTATAGAATTTTACATGTCAGTTCATTATTTAACATAAATAGTATATAAGTAAGTTCAAATACAAAATTCTATATTATACAATGATATTATTAATATTCATTTAAGTTATTGAAATTATTATTCATTTAAATTATTTACAAGTTTCATTTTTATATTAGTATTTTAATTATAATTCTTCATTTTAATAATTATACATTTAACATTTATCTGTTGTCCATATTATGTCCAAACATCCAAACCTCTCAAGCCAATGATGTAGGGTGTTATCTAATTTAATACACAAAAACAAGGTGTGTTGTAGATTTTATTACCTCGACATAAATTCCGCTATGCTGTAGCAAGCGAGGTCGATTAACATTAGTTTTAGTCTATGAGTGAATATTTTGTCGCTTGCAGCGTTCACGATATCACTCGGAAGTGTATTGTAAATCTTAACACCTAGGACACCGAGTGACTTTCGCGCTTTGGCGAGTCTCCGACGTGGGACGAGCAGCAGGTGCGCGCCTCGGGTGTTCCTGTCGTGGCACTGCCCGCGGCTCGTGTACTGGTCTAGGTTAGCTCTCACATATTGACAGGCTGTTAATATGTATATACACGGTAGCGTGAGGATTTTATTCTCCTTAAATAACGCCTGAGCCGGAAAATCATAAGGCTTACCGGAGATTATTCTTAGTGCCCGTTTTTGTAATAAGAAAGGTCTCTCACAATCTGCCGCGGTACCCCATAAATCGACACCTTGAATTAGAATTGAGTGGAAATATCCATAATAAGCAATCCTGAGGTTTTCGGGTGACAGGGTGGGTGCGAGTCTGGATAGGGCAAAACAAGCTGATGATAACTTGTCACAGGCTACATCTATGTGGGGCGACCATGTCAGACCTGCATCTATTGTAAATCCTAGATATTTAACATGGTCAACTTGGGGTAGGTGGATGTTATTGGTAACAATATTAAATAAATTGGTGTCGCCTTTGCGCAGTTTAAAATGCATAATATTAGTTTTTTCGATATTTAATTGCATGCCGTTCGACTCAAACCATTCGGAAATCTGATGCATCACCCTATTGGCCTTAGTTTTTAAGCTATTAAATTCGACATCATTAATTATTATGCATGTATCATCCGCAAACATAATGTATTCGGCATCGGAACATGCAGTTGTTATGTCATTAACTAGGGCTAAAAAAAGGTTATTCCCCATCACCGATCCTTGTGGAACCGAGCAACATCCGATAGGTTCGAGGTTTGATTTCGCGCCAGGAACATATGTACTTTGTTGTCGGTTATACAAAAATGATGCGATTGCATTTAGGAAATTTCCTTCAAAGCCATACCGAGCCAGTTTTTTTAACAGTAGCGTGTGGTCAATCATTTCGAAGGCGCGCGAGAGGTCGCAGAATATCGCTGCGACCTGTCGCCCGCCCTCGAGATGCGACATGACCCGTGCGACCAGGTCGCGCGCCGCGTCCTTTGTCGATCGGCCTGGTTGGTACGCATATTGCTGCCCATTTAGAAGGTTATTTGATGTAAAATGTTTCATTAGTCTTGCACTCAATAACCGCTCAAACACTTTAGATACTACAGGAATGAGTGATATTGGTCTGTAAAATTTTGGTACATGCATTTCTCCTTTTCCCTTGTAAATAGGCTGCACTTTCACCAACTTTAGCGCATCCGGATAAACGCCAGCGCTAATACACTCGTTTAACAATAAAAGGAGCAATGATATTAGGACAGGTGGAAGAAAGTCTATGATGTGGGTTGACATATCATTAATGTCCTTTGATTGTTTGCGTTTTACTTTTTTACATGCACTAATTATTTCGTCCAACGTAAACGGTTCGAAAATAAATGTAGGCGCTGAACTAGCTATGTATTGATCAAGATATGCAAGCGCATCACCAGTGCGCGGCTGCGTGTTGACGTTATTTGTGTGTGTGTAGTAGTGGTTCAGCTGATCGGCGGCGGCTGCGGCGCGCGACCGCTCGCAGTCTCCACTCGACCGGCTGATAAGCACATTGATCGGGTTGCTTCTGCTGGTGTTGCGCTTGCATGTCTCAGAAGAGATCACATTCCACATAGCTCGACTCACATTGCCATCAGTACAACGTCCTATTTTGTGGTTAACGTAATCCTTCCTTTCACTTCTTAATGTTGCCCAGAATGTAGTTTCAAGTTTTAGTAAGTACGAACGTAACTCGGTGTCGTTTGGTTGTTTTGATAATTTCAGTTTAGTCCTGTGTATGTCATAGCGCAATTTACGTATGAGGTCATTCACCCAAGTATTAGAAGTGTTTTTGAGCAGTTGTTTTCTAACAGGAAAATGAATATCATAATAATGTTTGATAACGTTTATTACCGATGATGTTCGGATGTTTGGACATTGATATTTTGTGAGCATAGTATCCCAATCGTATGATTCAAGACTAAATATAAAACTATGAATGTTCTGTTTTGAAAATGTTCTTTTTGATATATGCATCGTAGGAGACATACAGTTTTCTATATTTATGATGACATTAACACTCATGTGATCGGATAGATTGATATCTTTACAAAACACGTTATCAATTTTACTTTTATGCATGTTTGTGTATGCATGGTCTATACATGTTTTTGATGAGTCAGTTACTCTCGTAGGTGTGTTTACTATCTGGCGGAAATTATATTGCTTAATAGTGTTCATAAGGTACTTACTGTTAGGACATACCGTTATCAGATCAATGTTAATGTCACCGACCACTATAACGTTATAGTTCTGAATAGCTTCTAGATTTAGTAACTCATTTAACTTAGAAAAAAACACAGGTACATCACCATTGGGCGGGCGGTATATACAAACGATGACGAGATTTAGTCCTATACATTCAATTGCGCAGGCCTCGAACTGGCATTCCACCGACATCCCAGCGATCTCCTTGCGGTCCATAGTTATCATCTCCGACCTGGTGTAGATACAGGCGCCGCCTCCTTTTTTCGTTTGTCTTGAGAACTGGGCTCCCAGTTTGTAGTTAAGTATGTTTACTAAGGATATTTTATCATCCTGAATCCAGTGCTCCGTAATGCATACTACATCGACAGGAGTTTGTAATTGTAGTTCACTTTCGAGTTTATACGTTTTATTTTCGAGTCTGTTTATATTCTGGTGTAATATGCGAAACTGACTTGTTTGGCTCGTTGTCGGGTTATTACTTTTTCTCGGAGGGGTTTCTTGATTCTTGTGTATTGGGAGACTTGTGCTCCCGGGGTTGAAGAAAGGGCCGCCATTCCGATATACAAGTGTTAAGGGGCCACACTGAAGCCACGAGGAAGTCGCTGTAAACGGCAGATGGTATACCTATTTTGAACGATTTATAAGTGTCCCTCTTCGATGGTATCAGCTCTACTGTGTACTGAGCGTCATTTCGCACGGACTTTAAGTGTTTTATTATGTCGTCAGGTGTTGATTCCTTTTTAAAGAAGCATCCGTGGAGGTACTTGATGACTTCTACTCCGCATACCTCAGTGTTCTCGGCGGATCCCTTTAAGGTTAGCGTGTTCCTGTGATTGCGTCGACGTCGATTGGTTATTCGAAGATTTATCGTCTGATGAAATCAGTCACGCGTTGAAGGAGTCTTAAATATAAAAATGTTCCATGCACCACAGAGAATCAAAATCGTCGTGTTCGAAATTCAAATGACTTTTGCACGCTAGCGGATAAAATAGACTTTTGCACGCAGATTTCGCCCTATAAACGGAGGTTTTCCGAGCGAGTGATGTGAAAAAATACTTTTCTGTGTTAATTTTGACAAATTTCGAGTAGTTTTTGAAACCAAAATTAGCAATGAAAAATTCTAACTGTAGGTTTTAAATATATCTCAATATAGTTTTAAGAAACACGTTTGATCACTTTGATCATCAAGAGAAAAATTTCTAAAACCTAAGTTAACGTAAAAAAGAAACGGCCATTTATGCCGCAAAAAACGTATATTTTCGACACTCTCTCGTATATTTTCCGTTGTCCTAGAACTGTGAAATTTGGCATGTAATACCGTCATTTACTATAAACATAGGGAAGAATCTGAAAACTGTACATTTGTAATTAAATAATAAAAAATCTTTTCTTTATTTGTTCCTAAAATATTTTTTTGTCGCTTAGTCAGTTTTTCTTTTCTTTAGAGCAATATACAGTGCTTCCTTATTTCGTATGGAACGGAACCCTAGTGGTGCGAGAGTCCGATATCCGATACGCACATGACCGTTTTTGGGTATATGAATCGGCAACCCTGCGAGAGAAAAATGAGCTAATTCTAAGCAAATGTCTGCTGCCGACGCGAAAGTGTTAGAAAATTACATATTGTATGAGTTTATGCTCCAATTCTCCATAACGCCGCGGCTGCTTACCGTGAGCATGATTTTTATGACGAAACTTACTTTTAAGTGTAGGTAAAACTAGATTTTTTCCAAGTTAAGTACTTTTCGTTTTATTGATCCAACGGACCTATGGTTGCTTTTATCACGCGACAAATAAGTGACGAAGCATCCGTCACGTTTTGAAAAAATGCGAGTGAGAGTGACAGGTGCTTTGGCACTTATTTATCACGTGATAAACGCAACTATCATAGGATAGGTGTTTACGTTCGAGGACAGGCTTGACAAAAGTTTGCGGAATAAAAAATCATCCAATTATTTTTTCTTTATTCGCAAGGAAACTCCTAACCTTAAAATTAAGTTTTGTCACGCCTTGAAAATCGAAATATCGGTCAGCATTTCTTCGTTTATCGCTTGTTTCATATTGGCATGGCTTACAGCGCCATCTTTCGGTTGAAATATCTTTGTGTACTCATCACGTCAATACGGCTGGATGTATTTTATTTATTTCGGAACGAGATAGCGGGATCAAAGTTGGATAATTTTTACCCGACTAGCGTCGAGAAAAAATAAGGTTACGCCGGCAAAGGTGCGGGCACCATCAAGTCATTGAATAAAATTAAATACGTGTAAGTACGCTGGAAAAAAAAATAGCTCAACTAGTTTAAATTCTTGAGAAATAGCGAATTCTTGAGAAATAGCGAATTATTTCGCAACTTATTTTGGTTACTAGTAGCCCTCAGTTCGTCGGTCCTCCGATTTATGTAACTAACAGCTAACATTTGGTCCACTGTTAACAATTTTATTTTAGTGTAATGTTTCTTTCTACCTTTACAGTACAGTTACGTACAGTCGAGTTCATTTACATCTACACACTTACGAGAACAAAAATATCTGAACACGACCCTATTGTCAGGAGCATAAAATCGTTTTCAGATATTTTTGTTCTCGCAAGTGTGTAGATGTAAATGAACTCGACTATACAATATTTGTTGTATTGATACTCTAGAAATGATTCACGCTGCATAAGCTGATAAAGACTCAGCAGCTGCTCAGGTCTTGGTTCTCAGTAAAACTCGCGCCATCTTGTCCCGTGGCCCTCAACCATCGCGCGCACGGTTCGTTACACATTTTTCCGTCAACGCGTTTGTCTGTCTCACCCCTAATTAGCCCCCGCGCTGTACTCAAGGGTGAGGATAAAGCTACAGCCAAATCTACGCGCCTGTCATGACTTGGAAAGTGAATTTGTTCGTACGTAGATTTGTTGGGGGATTTAGGGCGCATTCGAAGATTGGTATCGCGTGGTACGGGCGCGGAGGTTTGATCAGCGCTTTAAAATCTCATGGGCATCTGGCATACCTATTTACCATTCTAACAGCACGCTTTGCTGCCATTGGCATTTTTTTTTTGATTTACCTATCGTCGGCTACCTCATGGTTTCGGCACAATTCCTCGGTTCGCATAAATTCTACCTCTGCCAATTTCCTATCCAAATATTGTTAGTAGGCAGGTTAATTATCTTTGGAACCTTTTATAGGTGTAAAATGATAGCGTTTCTTAGTAATATTCATGATCACGAAAAAAATGATGTGAGACATATGCGATAACGATATGCTGTGCTTACTTCAAGCTGATCAAGATTGTGATATTCGCTGATCGGATCTAATGTAGCATACCTATGCGATGTAGATCAGATAATACAATTACAGATCGATTACTACTCGCAACTATGAAAGGCATTGAAAATATAATTTAGAAATAAAATAAAAAAATGTTTCCTGACGTCGCGCATAAGGGACCCGCTACTGCCTACATTTTTATCCGCCCGCTTCTTAAAATGGCTCAAACTGTAGCTTAATTCAACCCCGCGATTCATTTTTTTTCCGTTTCTTGAATAGCAAATTGAAATTCTCTTGAGTCAGCGAAATATTTCGATTTTCATCTCTAAATGTTACCGACGGATTTTGGAAATTCAAATTAAGCTTTCGACATATAGCCCATAGACGCTTTTGACATATAATATAGCCCATCCGCGTACCTCACATATCTGCGATACTACAGGAAAAGGTCACGATTTCATACTTCCGGCATCCAGGCAGTAAAATCGATCAGTATGATGATTACTTTTGTCACGCGATAAATTTAAAAAAGCATCCGTTACTTTTTGACAAAATGCTAGTGCGAGTGGCAGATACTTTGTCACTTTTTATCGTGTGATAGAGGCAACATTTACAATGTTGAAAAACTACGTTTCTAGGTACCTTAGACGATCAATAAACTAAAAGGCTTAACCAATTAGTTTTTGTACTGTAGCGACTAACGCATCATATTCCCGTGCCCTTACCATGAGATGCTGAGATTACAGTAACCCACAGACATCCCCCACTAGACGGAGCATGTAAGGCGACCCGCGCGCACCAACGATATGGTACGGCAGAACATTAAAGTATCAACACGGCGGCCACCGTTTAGTTGCGTCCTTGTTTATGATCCATGCGTACGTCAACGAAAAAAGAAATTAAATAAATAACATGGTAAATTATAGTGTTAAGTGGTGTAGAAAGACCTCATAAACATGGACGCAACTAAACGGTGGCCGCCGTGTTGATACTTTAATGTTCTGCCGTACCATATTGTTGGTGCGCGCGGGTCGCCTTACATGTGCCTTACATGCTCCGTCTAGTGGGGGTTGTCTCCCAACTAGCAAAGTAGTGATAAAATAAAATGTTTTAACACTAAATAATGATATAAAAGTCATAAAATAGCAACTCGGAGCTGCTATGTTGTATATTGGCGACTTGTATCATCATCTAGCTGTATAATTTTATACAGCTATATCGTGATAAGAATTGATGACATAAACGGTTACTGGACTTCTTAATACGGCACATATAACACAGCTGCACAACAGTATCCCTAACTGTGATTTAGAGCAATTTCGCTGCATATCAGATATATACAGTGCCTGTATACAGCTAAGTAACTCTATTGTGGCTTTTAATGCGCTGCAATATCGCTGGTGATATATCAGTGCACTAATGGAGCTAACTCGAGATATATAAGAACATAACGCAGCTGATATGCGTCTAAAGTATCATATAATGGCGTTTCCTTAACACCAGCAGCATAAAGTTGTTTAAAGATCTACATTAACACTAAACAGTTGCAAATACACTTTTTAAGACCTTTTATATCATCAGTGACATATAAACATTATTGTTACTAATATATAGCTAAATAAATGTATATCAGCTGTTGTAACCTCATTTATAGGATCTTTATGATAGTCAAACAAGCGTCGAGAATTCGGAAGTTGGTTCCGTAGACACAAAAAATGAAATCTTAACAGAACCTTGTTCAGGATACCAAGATGACTTGTTTGCGACTGACAATTTTGATGACAATGGAGAAGATGAAAACATATTCTTCCACAGCCATTCAAATCTGTTGAGCTTTATGAAATTACTTCTGCTTGAAAAACAGTAATTGACCAAAAATATAATCACTTTCATTTCACGCAAATGAGTTTAACAATATTGAAAATACTTTATTTATTACCTAAAGGTAGGTACAGTAGGGGGTTTTACTAGTTTTATTAAGGAACCCGAAAGTGTTTGGTAATGGCGGTGGACAACTGTAAATTTGTGATATATCGGTAACCAGAACACATTTAAGATACATATTGGTGACTTTAAATAATTTGCTATTTTAAATATTTTTTATTTAATTAAATATTCAATATTTAAAAGGGGCATGAAAAAAACACAAATAATAAAATTTTGACGCATGATAAATTACCCGTTATGCACGTACCTAACAGCAACTTGACACTACTTACTAACACAAAAATAGTTTGCTATTTTATTATACTTACAAAACTGTTAACTGTAAGGTCATTTTTTTTCATACAACTTTATTTACACATAACACTCAGTATTTAGCACTAACGATATGCGACATAAAAGAATCGCTAATAACAATATAACAACAAACAGCTCTATATCAGCATTGCTGTTACTTTCTTATCATATTTTAGTGATATAGTGATTCAGGCACCACTATTGTATATTATTGGTATATTATTGTGTATATTATTGGTGTAACACTAAAGAGATTCATAAAACATTGTAGTATCATGGATATACATCAAAGTAGTGACGTGCGGTGCCAAAATACACATGATATATCATCAAATAGCTGTAAAACTGGGGCCACTTCCCAGTGATAGAGATGTTTCTATCACGGATATAAAACTGCGTCTGTCACTGATTTACAGCTAAATTTGGTTCAGTTTTGCTAGTTGGGCTGTGCATGGTGCACAAGAACCCCGAATCTAATAAAGACCCAAGTAGCACACAAGCTGCAAAAGCACTTAAACAGCCTTTATACAGCTTAAATTAGAGTTATAATGGCTGTGTACGCTCTCATACAGACTGTTTGCTCGTTCATTCGTTCGCACAGCAAGACACTCGAGTATTTTGCGTAGGAAATGCAAACCCAGTTTTACGATACAAATAACCGATTATTACTAGGTTTACCATAAAAAAAAATAACTGGGTTTGCATTCCGTAATCTTGCAAACGAATTCACACTCCACAAGCAGATTTACCTAAAGGTTTACCTTTACCCAACAGTATCTCAGCTCCGGATTAACATTTTTTTGCACTTGTAAAGATTTTTGGAGTGGATTTAATAAGGTTAAGTTGGATTTAATACAGACACGCTTAAGAGGCCCTTTCGGGCTTAAGGCGCTCCTCGATCCGGGGCGTTTCTTTATGAATTTTGTGATTGAACAATAAGGCTTCGTTGAGGGGGTTTTTGTGTTATGACCTTGGAATTTGAATTGGTTAATTTATCCATTTTCCAAACAATGCGCCTGGTAGCGGTGAATGAAGCCGATATTGTGTGTGTGAGTGGATCAGTGTGTTACTCGTCAACCAACTACCTACTTACTTAGTCCATTTTTTTTAATTTCGGATTTCCTCGCACAAATCGATCTAGCCCCACAGTAAGGTCTATTATGGACACTACATGACGATAAACATACTTATATAGATAAATACATACTTAATTATAAATAACATATAATGACCCAGATACAAATATTCGAGTTCATGACACAAATATTTGCCCTTGCCGGGATTCGAACCCAGGACCGCCGGCTCAGTAGGCTTTACTACTGCGCCAATCGCGTCGTCTAATTTATAAAAACGTATTTTACTGAAATCTACGTTAGTTTGAGGTACAGTTGAAACGTTTGTTTTTAATACTTGCGCAATATAAATATCATTTGCACTGTAACATGAACAGGAGTATAAATCTTCATCTCAATGATAAAGGCAATATGACAATGATTACTTTGAACATCAACAAACTGTCTTCAAAATACAACATTACGCTCAAAACTATTATCTCATTAAGGTTAACAACTAGCCACATAACTCACCGAAAAAATGGTTCTCGTTTAATAACTGGACTTTCCTAACTTTTTTTTTTTTTTATTAATTTATTTATTCAAAACAAGGAACTTATGATCTAGTACATAAAGTACGGTGAGCGAAAACCGCGCACGGTTTATATGTCACCGCGTTATCACTCGCTTACAGCCTATCACAATATTACATAAATTATCTTAGCAAACCGTACACCCGACTTTATCACCTTACAAATAAGGTTGATTTGACCAATATGGGCCAAGACAAGATATACTCTTTGGAATAATTTAAAAATTCTATGTAATTTAACACTTTATATGTCTGGGTATTAGGTCTTATTCCAGTTTGGTCAAGTCAGGCCTAGGTTGAATTATGTTTATTTAAAAATGAGGAGAGAAACTGAATATTATATTATATAATGGTACGCCCGGGCAGGCCGCCACCAGCAACGGCGCTAACTAATTTCGTAATAAAATTTAACTTACAAGAATAATGTAAAAATCACAGTAAATTCCCGAATAGAAGTTTGAAAAGAGTCGTTTATCAAAAAACACCCTTATCCGGGTTAATTTGCGAGTTGTAAAAACCACCCCACTTGAGCGCCGTTGTAAAAACCGCCCCGTGTGAACTTGGGACACAAATCTTGGCTAATCGAGGAAAGAAATTCAACCGCTTATGCTCATATAGACCTTTAAGGCGGGGTTACACTGGCGTTTATAAAAATTAATTCCGATTAGAAAGAGGATGTAGTCACTGTTTTTATATTTTTGGTAAGATTATGAATTATTTAATATTCATTTATTAAAATGTACTTACTCATTATAAAATGTAGTTACTCCAAAACTATGACACAATAGAGAGGTTACTTAAGTCCGGTATATATAAAAAAATAAACCAATGACGTTTCAGTTTACATTGTTGACAGGTTATTTTTTTTCGTTGATAGGTTGAAGACGACAACTCTATTTAGGCATAGTTGTCGTAGAATTATTTTATGTATTTTCTTTTTTTTTACATACAGAAAAATAAATTCAAATAATTATTTACGGTTTACACGATACTTTTTCGATCTCGAGGTGTCACAATATTCGGTTCACCTATTTAACTTTTTTCAGTCCCTTCCCAATATTTTTCCTTGACTATTATAAATGTATAAAAACGAAATAAAACTCTTTTCTTTAATTTGTACCAGGTTAACAGGTTAATTGGTTGAACCGACCAAGAGATTCCAAGTGCCATCTCCACATGCAGGGTTACCCTGTAATTGGGCGCTTCGTCGACGCTCAGTCTCGAGTATTCAGAGGCATTCCGGCCATTACTCCACTATACGTGAAGACACTCAGCGCCGCAGAATATTACACGTCTGACGCCGCCGCTAGTGGCAAAAGTGTGACATTTTACTATTCTTGACGTGTGTATTTCTTAGGCATTTCGACGAACTAACTGTTACCCTGGTAAACGTAAGACTCTATGGAAGAGGTGCAACAATGTAATATATATATATGCAGTAGACATTTAATCTTATTTATTGTATATAATTTACATCTTATAATAAGTAAATATTATATGTATCATTGTTTTTATGGTAGTTATGGTAAATAATATTATACGTGTATTCACTTGAATCTTAGACGCTCACTGAACGATCAATTTTCTACTCTTAAAGCTTCTGTGCCCTATGGTTGACGGGTTGAGAATGCCACTAGGCATTAAGTTCGCTATTTGTACTGACTTTTGTTTTGTGCAATGCCATTGCCGTTAAGAGTAGGTATTGTATAGTAATAGACCCGGATATACATCTCCCGGTAAAGTGTGCCCAGTGATTTGACTGTTGGATTAATTTATTATTATATTATTACGATGTAATTATTATTATAATTTTATATTTATTATTGTTATGTCTTATGTAAAATGACATAAAAGCATGATATAGAGAGCTTCAAAGGCACATGTAAAAGTGCCCTTGGCCTACTTTCAGAATAAAGGCTCGAATTCCAGGTTTGACGAATACTTGTGGTATCAAAATTAGGTAGTTTACAATTAGACATACGAGTATAGTATAAGTAGTAAAATTGGTAGTTATGATGCTGACTGTACGTGTGTACGAGTTCTTCGGGCCTCATCACACTTGCGAGTTGCGAGCGAGTTTTGTATGAAGGCGATCACGCAGCGAGTTCGCCGCGACTGATATTGTATAGAAAACTCGCTCGCAACTCGCAAGTGTGGTAAGGTCTTTAGTCGTACCTTAATTCGTGTGTTTAAGGTGCTCAAGAGCTTGAGCGTTACTCACGTAATTACTAACGTAATCAATCATCGAGGCTGAACAACGGTATACATTTGTACGGAACCCTCAAGCGACTTTTATTTGTTTGGTTTTTAGGGTTCCATACCCGAAGGGTAAAAAAAGGGACCCTATTACTAAGACTCTGCTGTCCGTCCGTCTGTCTGTCTATCCGTCTGTCACCAGGCTGTATCTCATGAACCGTGATAGGTAGATTGTCTAGACAGTTGAAATAGTGATGTATTTCTGTTGCCGCTATAACAACAAATACTAAAAAGCAGATTAAAATAAATATTTAAGTGGGTCCCATACAACAAACGTGATCGATCGGTTGCGCTAACTTTGCACCTCATTTGTATCTGGAGCCATACATACCAGGTGAAGACTTAACTTAAGCCAGTTAAGATGGGAAGTGTTTGTACCGGAACCCTGGGTGCGCGAGTCACACTTGCCCAATTTTTTATATTCTTAATTCCTACAACGGGTACTATTCAAGATTCTAATAAACTTCTTACCACCGTTTTCTCCTTTTCGAAACCAACAAATTTTCCGAGCTCCTTAAAAACATAATAAATTCCGATGTAAATAACTCAAGTCTTAAGGAGCGGGAATAAATTCCGACCGATAATGGAGCCATATCTCGTGGAAGGATATATATTATTCTTTAAAATGTGAACTTTACTGCGGGCGTTTGGAAAATGCGAAAATATCTACCTATTAGATACTGTTGGTTGACAAAAAAAGAATCAATTTATAGTCAAAATCAAAAGTGTCTATTTGTTCAAAATAAGTAAGTGTAGTGTAATTTATTTTTTATATTATGATGGTGTATTTGAGGTAATTGAATGATTTTATTATTTCAATTCATGTAAATTAACTTAGGATAGGTATATGATTAAATGTAATTATAAAATTAATAAACCTGATCTAATCTAAATCTAATAATAGAGGTTTTTAGTATCACTGTGTAAAGAACTAGGTACTGATTTAAGACACAGTAAAAATAAATTAACAAATAGATAAAAAACTATTCATAAATAACTTGCCATTTAGGTACACATAATATGTCATATTTGTGTCAGTTTAAGTATGCATATATGTATATTAGGTATTTATTTGTAATATTACTTGTTAAAATTGTCTCCGAACGTCATAGACCCTGCACAAACTCGATATTTTTGTTTAGCCTTATGGTTGACTGGTAGAGAATAACTTGTGGCATTAAGTCCGCCATTTGTTTGTCCTAGTTTGATCTGTATAGTAAAGTTTGAATACATAAATAAATAATTCTAATTACATTGAAGGATACACAATATTGGTACCTAATAGTTTTTAAAACTTTACTTTTCTCGCAGTTTGCATCTCAAAGACGTTTACTTAGCTTGTACTTTGCAGAGAACTTTTTTCCACCTACGCTTTCTTCTTTGATTAAACACGAACTAAAACATAAAAAAATCAAAGTTTTATAATAAATATGCCAAAATTTAATATTTTAAATTTCTTCCTGTAGACAAACTGTCATAACAGTTTCGCAGGGCTTTACATTATATGTAATCTTTGTTGTAAAATTAATAAAGAAATAAATAATAATAATAATTCTTCATCTGTAAAATTGCGGGCTATAATATTTTATTTATTTATTGATATATTATTTAACGACCCACTACGGCCATTTGATGCATGTTTTATACATTTAAATCTTACTCTTGAATCACTCTATCTATTAAACAAAACGCATCAAAATCCGTTGCGTAGTTTTGAAGGTCTAAAGCATACATAGGGACAGACAGACAAACAGACAAGCAGGATGCGACTTTGTTTTATACTATGTAGTGACATGCAAAAAATTATCATCTGAAAAATTTCGGGATATAATATTTTATTTATTTATTGATATTGAAGAATAAATGAAATTGATTTATTTGGGAGTTAATGGCTAGTTTTCTAATTAAATGTCAATTTTGAGGTTACAATTTGATTTACTAAATAGGGAAAGTACTAACGAGTACGTCTACACTATAAATCAGATAGTTTATTACCCTGCCGATTTCAAGACAACGATAGAAAAAGCGAAGTAAGTCCCGCCGCAAACACAAATATTGTCATAATTCGGGGGATTTGTTTAATTTGACACGGCGTCGCTTTGTCTTGGGTCACAGAATAACGATGTAGAAGCAACAAATTAAATACAACAAACAGAGAAATAAGATGTGCTTGTGCCTCGTTACTTTTTGAATCCTAAAAATATTCTCTACCTACAGTTACTACAGTTTCATATTTAAATTACATTTTCTAAAAAGGTTAAAAGGAATATTCTTTACCCGTGTGTAATTTTTTTCATTTTGAACCATACAATGTACCTTTGCAATTGTAAGTACATAATCGTAATGTTACGATTAGGTACGTGTATTTTCGACATTCTATGATCAACGTCCACGTGATAAAAAACTATAGAATCTCTTTTTTAAATTTTCAAAAAATTTAGGAATTTCAGGCTTGACCCGGGTCAAGTAAGCGCCCAATCTCTGCGACAAAGGCCTCAGCCTCAGATCTCCAAAATCCGGTCGTGACTACCGCTTGAATTGGTATTATATTGGTTGTTGTGTATGGAGCGGTTAAAATACGCCTGCAAAGAGGAAGGCCGAGCTAAGCTAAACGCCATGGGGTGCGCTGGTGCGTAGGATATTTTTGCAATTCGTTTTGTTTATACCAAGCATATTAAAAACACTCACTATTTAATTTGTAAAAAATGTATACTGTTAAGGGAAGGTTTCAACGCTCTTATATTAAGTGATACTAGACGCAATTTTTATTACACGTGTAGTTACAGCATATGAATTACCGGTACAAAGTTGATCATTGCGAATAATAAATTAATTACTTATTAATAAAATTAATATAGGTTAATTACACGCAATCTACAATATAAGCTGTTTGATCTGTACAAATAATCTGTGGCCACGGCACTGCCGGCGCGAGATAAGCTAGCCAAATAGAGAGGTAATCTCCACGCTAGTTTTACGAGTTTATTACTCGGGGCTAACGACCTCCCCTATTCGGTTGGGTTGGATCAATGCAGCTGAATTTTCTAGGATTGTACTTTGGCTGAAAACAAAAGGTTGTTGATTAAAAAAAGAAAAAAATATTTCTTAAATTCTATGGAATGGGATTACGTTTTAGTTTGGAGCGCATTTTGTTTCTTTAGTTAATGCGTTTTGGATGTCAATGCGATGTCGAAGGAAGTATTTGCAGTAAATCAAGCGGTACTATACTTTATGTCAATGAGTTAGGGATGTTTGGAGAGGAATGGTTGTTGGATGTATATGTCTAGAAAATAATGGAGTGGAAAATTGAGTTTAATAAAATGTTTGCTTGCGATTTATTCGTTTGTTTTCGTATTGCGAAGGAGTGGGGGTGGAGGGGGCGTTCGTTTGGGTTTTGTCAAATTGGCAATGTTGTTTATCTTTTATTTTATTACACGAAAGCGCGGTCTGAAGGGAGGGTCACAGGCATGACCCCTTCCCCCAAAATGTAGCTACACATCAAAATGAAAATCTTCTAAAATTTAAGTCAAAGGAATTTTGTGATTCTCTCCAAAATTGTAGGCTGCGACCGCGCGCGCACGACACGACACGTGTCCAATTACGTTAGATTTTGTATCTAGAGGCTGATGTTTTTCATTACTTAATGAAATATTACCATCCGACTAAAAAGAGTAGAAATTAAAAAAAACCGGCCAAGTGCGAGTCGGACTCGCGCACCGAGGGTTCCTTACAAACACTTTCCATCCCTAAGTGGTTAAGTTAAGTTTGCACCTGGTATGTATAGCGCCCCATATAAATTAGGTGCAAAGTTAGGTATTCAAATATTAAAAAAAAACTACTTACTAGATCTCGTTCAAAATAATTTTCGTTGGTAGTTTTTATAGTAATGTACATCATATGTTTTTTTTAGATTTTTCATTTTCTTATTTAAGAAGTTAGAGGGGGGGACCAACTTTTTCCACTTTGGAAGCGTCTGTCACGCAAACTATTCGGTTTAGAAAAAAAATATTATGGAAACCTCGATATCATTTTTGAAGACCTATCCATAGATACCCCACACGTATGTGTTTGATGAAAAAAAAATTTTTGAGTTTCAGTTCTAAGTATGGGGAGCCCCCAATATTTATTATTATTTTTTTATTTTTGCATCAAAATCTTAATGCGGTTCACAAAATACATCTACCTACCAAGTTTCAACAGTATAGCTCTTATAGTTTCGGAAAAAAATGGCTGTGACATACGGACGGACAGACGGACAGACATGACGAATCTATAAGGGTTCCGTTTTTTGCCATTTGGCTACGGAACCGTAAAAAGTGGCAATACTGTAGTGTCATACCTTTCTAATCAATCTAAGAAAACGGGGACGACACTACAGTATTGCCACTTTTTAATTACTACTCTTTTTGGTTGGAGTGTATGTAAGCCCACCACCTGTCTGGGTGCATGCGGCTAACGTGACCAGCCCTGTCCCTCTTGAGTATGGCGGTTTTTTCAGCAGTGGGATACTCAAACTAAAAAATAATAATAATATGAAGTGTTTTTATTTATATCATATCCTATGAGAAGGGGCATCTGTGTCCGCGTACTTTTTTCTTTACTAGGGTATTTATATATAATATATCCTATAACCATCTTTTGAATTCCAGCTAACCCTGTACTAAAATTGCTTAGAATCCGTCCAACCGTTTTGGCGTGATGAGAGGATAAAAAAAATTACCAAAAGATGGCGCATTAAGCTTGAGTAATTTCTTATTGTTAAGGCTGGTGCCACGCGGCTGCATCGCGCTGTTAAGAGTTTGCTGAAATGATTTCATCTCCTCTTAAAAACTGATTTAAAATACTATTTTAAAATTTACTAGCTGCACCCCGCGGTGTTACACGCTCATCCGACGGGGAACCTACCTTATTTCGGGATAAAAAGTAGCTTATGTAATCCAAAGTGTCAGCTACCGCCATACCAAATTTTATCAAAATTGGTAGTAATTGGTAACTTCTGTAAAAATATAGTTTTACTACAATATATTGATATAACTGAATAAACGTACGTGTAAGGTATCTTAGTTCAGTTGTTATACCTGCATACAACGACAATGTACGTCGTATTGTATTAAAACGTGTTAAATAATTATTGACATAACTGTCACCTGCATCAAGTAGCGCCAATCAAATACAAACATTCCTCACTCAACAATGCATTTGCACCGTCAAAAGAACACTTGAATTTAATTTTTCATACAAAAATGCGGCAACAAAGGAACACTTGTCACAATTTTCATCACCACACATGTCATTACCATTACATTTTCATTTCCATTGTCTGCAATTACCATAAAGCACCAAACACACCTGCTTAAATATAATTCAGAAATCGGCTGCCTTTACAATTCACCAAGTTATATTTGCGGGTGGTTAAAAAAAATGTGCAACGGCTTGTACTGAGTTGTGAAGAGTAAGAGGATTGTGGTGACGTTGTCACGTGTTTGGGTAAGTTTGTGCGGCGATGAAGAAGGCATAGATGAGCACACACGAAGTCTATCGAATAAACATTGACAGCGGTTGTTCATTTACAAATAAAGTGAGGCAGGGTAGACGGGCGGTATTTTATTTATTTATTTATAAAACTTTCCTGAGACATATTTCAATATTTTACTAAGCGGTTTACACTCACGTGAAATTTTCACTAAGTTACCGCGTGACTGTACGGATAGAAGTCCCAGCACGTCTAGCATAAATGACACGCGACTCTTTGTCGCGCTACAAATACTACCAGTCACTTTCCTTTCAATACCGTGCGAGCATGACAGGTGACGTTAAGTCGCGTGATAAGCAAATTCGCGGCAAGATATTACTAGCCCTGCTGGTGAAGACCTCCGTATGAGTTCGATACATGTCGGGCCGTGGCCGACAATTTCACGTGAGCTTAATACAGTATTTATTTATTTTTTATTAAACTTAGGTGCACTAATGTAATGCAACTCATACGAAAAGCTTCATATTCAAGAGCTAGTGCTAGCTAGTGTGTGTGTGTGTGTGTGTGTGTATAATAATGTGAGCTAGTGTTCGTTCTGCCGCGTCTTAAACATAGTTTGCTAACTCGAACTATATACATTTTATATTGTTTCCTTGTTTTATTTATTATTTGTATTAATAGTAAAAAAAATGGATTTTACGACTTTAAGTCAACAAATAGGTTCAATCATACAGTCCTCTTTATCATATTCAGCACCAATACTAATTCTCTTTACTATTCCAAATTACTTCATCTATTATCAATCCAACCGTTTTCCTTCTTCTTCCTTGCACAAATACCAACCGAATTCTAGCAAAAAAAAGGGGGTTGCATTTATCACACAATAGATAAATTATCAAGAATCCGTCACTCTCACATCATATAAGTCACTGATATTATGTAACCGGCAGCTTCCTTTAGGTAAGCAAACATAAAAAATAACGCTGTACTTAACATTTTTATGTCACAACAGAAAAAAAAACATTAATCGCGCGTTTCGCCCGCCCGTCTGCCGCAGTCAGTTGGCCTAGCGGTTCTGACGCTAATGTGAATTCCGCCTTACTTTATCGCTTCCTTGTAACTGTGCCTTAGCTTTTACTCGTGAAATATTCTTATGGGATCCGGCCGGATTGTTATTGTATGATTTTTGTGAGGGGGACTTAATGTCTAGGGGCGGTTTCCAGGATTGTGATTGTGTAAGTGGCAATCAACATTATCTCGTCTGTGGGAAATATACTCACGAAAAATATACGTAAACCTTAATACTAATTAAACCTACTTTAGATATTGCGACCTAACAACTATATTTATATTTTACATTATTTAAAATCATCTTTTCACAGTTACAAATGTTGGTGTTTCTTGAATTCTCCCTACTTTGGCTTCTACAACATGTACTTACCTAAGTTGGACAGAATCATTAGATATATAATTTTTTAAGGTTGATTGTGAAAGTGTCTTCGTAAACAAGTCCCTAAGGTCTATTCTCCGCATATTCTTGCCAAAGACGATACGTAACGATGACCTGTGGAGGATATGCCACCAGTCACCCATAAATATGGACATCGCGACACGAAAATGGAGATGGATAGGCCACACCTTTCGACGGGGAGGAGCGAACAACGCAAGCATTGCTTTCGAGTGGAAGCGGCCGGACGGAAGGCGCAGACGCGGACGTCCTGTACACTCATGGCGGCGCACCGTGAGCGAGCTGCGAGCCGTTGGAATGAGCTGAAGCGAGGCCAGAAAAGTTACTAAGGATAGAAAGATGGCGCGAGCTGATGAAGGCCCTCTGCTACTCCGGGGTGCCTTAGGACAACAACTTCTTCTTGTATCTGCCATTAATTCGCATTTAAGTGCAACTCTATGGCAGTTCCTCATTATACAGACTCTATTCAACTTCTTTTATCGGATAATATTAATATACCAAGATAAACAAAAAATGTCCAATACCCGAACCGCCTGTTTACGTGTACAGTCAGAGCGCATTACATTAGCCACACAATGCTCTAGATACTCGGCATAATTTATCTGATTCGCTGCGAAGAAGAACCAAGATAATTTTATATCCTACGCAATAAGGATTTTCTTTGTTGTCTCTCATCCTTAATAATACAGTGTGTGAGCTGACAGAATGTGATTCACGCTTATACCTGTCTCGCTCACTCTTACGTGATCCAGATAAGAACCTCTCAGTTTTTACCCAAACCCGAATCCCAATCTGAGAGTTCACGGACCGTAGCATGTAATATACTGACGTAGACGTAGTAGAATATACTGCAAGAAAAAAAATGTAAAGTAAAAAATAGATAGTCCTCCTTTTTTGCAAGTCAGTTAAAGGGGAAAGCCTTGAATTCTTTAACTTTTGTGGCTCATGCTGTTTTGTTTTATATTTATTACTGTACGATATATTTATTTTTTACTAACTGCGCCGCGCCGTGTTGCCCGCTCATCCCACGGGAACACTATATTTTTTGGGATAAAAAGTAGATAGCCTATGTGTTAATCTAGGGTGTGTTGTCAGCTAGCTTTATACCAAAATTTATCAAAATTGGTCTAGCCGTTTGAGCGTGAAGAAGTAACAAACATACACATAGACACACTCACAAACTTTCGCCTTTATTATATTAGAGTGAGTATTTTTGTGGGGATATCTGTATATTCTTTTTGTGTATATTTATCTCTTTTGTTGTTTATGGTTGTCGTTTATTTAGTCCTATTAATTATCTTCACCACCTAATAAATTCAAACATTAACTTTAACTACTGCGCTACCTAAAGTTTATCTGGAAATTATCGCTATTTCGCCTCCGATCGCCTGTTGTTTTAATGTATCTCATGTTGCTCTTTCTTTTCCTTTCTGAGGTGCAATAAAAAGTATTTGTATTTAAAAACGGAAGTATGGAACTTATCACACAATTGCCTTCGTTCAAACTCATTAGATTACTAATTAGATCTAACCTAATCTAATCAGCTGAGCGCTAAGTGTCTGTATTGCGCTAATCTGCTTTCCGGACAGACGGATGGAACATGATTAGCGACGGATGCTGTAACAAGGTCAGTTCTGCTGGGAGATGGATGACGGGAATGAACTGTTTTCATTTATGTGCACACTGTTACTTCCGTGGAAGTCACTACCATGGATATATTTCGCCTGGTGAAAGCCAATCTGTCACTATTCTTCAAAACCTCGTATCCAGTTTGTGTATTGATACTGAGATACAAGCTTTGTTTTAAGTGTTTGTTACTTCGTGAGATTTGGTTGCCAATGGACGTTTTATTTTATCTAATCTACGTGGGACTGGGACTGATGGCTGGCTGGTGATTCGTATTTTGAGTGAAAATAGGAAGAATGATGGAGTCAGAGCGTATCTCAGTTTATACTCACTGCTGATAGACGAACGGGGTTTAAGTGTTTTTTCTGTTTATTTCTAATACTTTTACATATTCTATCCCTAAATCGTACTTTTTCTGCATATTGCCGGTGTTTTCCTAATATTATCTATGTATATACAAATCACTATACTTTTCATATGCTTACTCATAAATTGAAATGTATTATGTTTATAAAAAAAAAATTAAGTGATATTCCAAACTGATTTACGCCTGTATCTTGTTGTACCTATTCAATAATTTTATTGTTAATGGTAAAAAATAGTGTCCGAAGGTTAATACTGAAACCAAAACCGAACCCGAACCAACGTGATTAAAACGTTAAATACAATTTCATTGGGCCAGTCTTTTTCATCAAAATATAGGTATTCTAATATTTTATGGATATTTGGGTCGTCCTAATTTAGTAATTATATTGGTAGGTACTCGCGAATTTAAAGTCAAACCTGTGAATGAACTAGTGATAAGAATGCCTTTTGATTTGTTTTGATCTAAATACTTAGACAAACTAGTTTCATAACAAGAACAAAAGCACGAGAAAAGAAACATTTTTCGAAGAAGACGCGAAACTAAACGACCTGTCCGTAACATCTACGCTAATCAATTATGCCTGACGAAGAACAGACGACGTAATAACATTAATAAATACGCGTATCCCGCCATTTTGTGTGATGATATCAACTGTAGGCTTTTATACTGTTACTAACCATTATTTTCGATAATTGGATACCTGGAAAAAGATACAAAGTATATGCAACTAAATTTAATAGGCCTGCCTAGGTAGAAACATGGGATCAGGTTGAAGTCGTACATGTTGATTTGAAAACCTTTAACCATGAGAGTGCGAAACGTGACTAAACCGTCTTTGTTTCAGCTTGGAAAAAAAATGCTTTCGTATGTTCGGCAGCAATTCGGTTCGCTCATCCAAATATTGTTTGATAGTAGATCGAGAAGGACCACTATACGACGATCGAATTTCAAACATCGCAGTAGCCTTTCAGGTCCAATTATTAGTAGGTATAGGTTTGTTTTTATTTGTCGAATCAGTTTATAGTTTTATTTTTTCAAAATAACGGAGTATTATATATTTGAGTTACGTACTTCTAAACAGACTCGTAATAAAGTTAAATTTAAAAGATCTCTACGACTCACCCTATGAGTCTGCTGTTCAGCAGCAGTTCGTGAGCAGTTCGTTTTAGACAGGCAACGTATTGAATACAATACGGTACGATACTATACGATACGATACGATGCTATACGATACGATACGATGCTATACGATACGATACGATGCTATACGATACGATACTATACTATATGATACGATACGATACAATTCGATACGAGACGATACGGTACAATACAATATATTATTATAAATACGCTTTATTGCACACCAAAATACAAATTTACATAATATATCCAGCGCATGTACTACCAGCAAGACGCTATTTAGTGATACAGCTAGTGAATAATTTAAATAAAACCATTTAAACGGATTATATCGCGTATATTAATTATTTGAGCCTCCCTGACGTTTCAGTACCTTTACAGATACCGTTGTCAAAGGTTGACTGAGAAAAACATAATTTTTCTCTGTCAAAGTTACATTTGTGCAAATTACCCATTTTATAAATATTAATTTCAAAATAAAGGTGTTCATACATGCCAGATGGGCCTAATGTGTAAAGACAGTTACACATGTGCCAGAAGGGCATTTATTATTTTATATAAAATATCTACCAGCGGTTCACTATAAGGCTTACTGAGGAGAAAGAACCGCCAAAGAAAACTCCCAGATTGCCTTATTTATATTACTATAAAATACTTTTAAACAAAAACTCTACATATACTACTTTTAACACTAATTTGTTTTACACCGTTCGAGGCCCAAGGTTTCCAGTCTTGTGTCTTGCTTGATCCTTGATAAGATGTACAACAGGATCCCAAGCCGGTGGTAATGACAAACCATCTTCTCTATTGAAATTGGGATATTTTTTGATTTCAATAGCCTCGCGCAACATTCTGGGAAAATATCGTTTCTCTCTGGCAAGGATTGAAGTGTTATCAAACTTAATTGAATGGTTTGGTTTGTCCATGACATGCTCGCAGACTGCAGACCTGTTGCAACGACGGTGCTTGACATCGGCTACATGCTCCTTAACCCGTGTAGCTATACTACGTTTCGTTTGGCCAATGTATGACAGACCACACTCGCAGTCCAGCTTGTAAACACCAGCACTCTGCAGAGGGATGCTACACTTCACGGGCCTCAGGTATTGAGACATCCTCTTCATCGGCTTGAAATATGTTTTAATGGAAGCCCGTTTCAAGATGTTTCCAATCCTATCCGTGACCCCTTTCACATATGGCAGGACCGCAGGTTTACGCTTGACTGTAGGAGTCTTCACACGGGGTTTCTGGTTGAGGCGTGGTATCTTGAGCCCATTGGCCCAAAGCGCACGCTTGACATGCTGTAGTTCATCAGTCAAATGTTGGTCGTCACAGATTCCCTTGGCTCTCTGAAACAAAGATTTACCCACTGTAGCAAGTTGACTAGGATGGTGATGTGATTTGCCATTTAAATACCTATCAGTGTGAGTAGGCTTTCTATAAACAGTATGACCTATTGTATTATCAGACCTTCTCAACACACTGACATCTAAGAAGGCTAGTGAATTGTCATTTTCTAACTCCATTGTAAACTTTATTTTCTCGTGAATGGAGTTTAAATGGTCTAGGAAAACTGAAACACTAGATTTAGGTAAAATAGTAAAGGTATCATCTACGTATCTTTTAAAGATCCTCGGCTTGACAGGTGACGATGAGAGTGCTTTCTCCTCGAAGTCCTCCATGAAGATATCGGCGACAACAGGAGATACTGGAGACCCCATAGCCACACCATCCACTTGCACGTAGAATTCACCGTTCCATAGCATATAGCCAGATGTAAGGCAAATAATTAATATACGCGATATAATCCGTTTAAATGGTTTTATTTAAATGTGTGACAGTCGCGGAAACCGAAGAAAAGACAGTGAATAATTGTTTAGTAACCGAATAACTCCACTACACGAGAATTATTTCCGTGCTGGCATGAAATACTTGGCATGGAAGCTTAGCATATTTGTGGCATGCAGCGCGGGCGTGCCAAAGACAAAATGCATCTAGGTGCCATGTCCACTATTGCTAAAATTTGTGGCCAAGACATTTTCCTTAAGAGGGCGCCGAACATCAGCGACTGATCCATAGAGCGCGGGGAATGCGTATTTTACGTCCAACTTTACTTAGTTCTCTAGTCTAGGGTAAATTATTATTAATCTTATAATTTTTCCACGGAGAAGTTGTTAACACATTCTTCGAAGTGCTAAATATATAGTTTAGAAATGGATTAAACAATGTTGACGTTATCTACTTAACGGCACCTGCCTATTTTTTCACATTTCGCTCGGCGCAGTCTTAAACCAGTGATACAAAGTTCAAAGCACAAAGAAAAACTTAAATGCGTGTTATAGCGTGTTGTGGAGAGGTTAACACGCTGGACCGGTAATCCAGAGGTACCGTGTTCGATTCCCGGTCTCTTCCGCCAGGTTACTTTGGTCTTTGTAGATATCAAAGATTCATTATAAAAATTGTAGTGTTTTACATTAGGGGTAATGAGACATTGCACGATTAACAAATACACATTTTTCTGTTCATTATTAACGACTGATTACGCTAACTGAGGATCACTAAATCCAATCTGTTTGGCAAAAGAAAAAGAAGCCGTGTCAGAACAACTTGACGTCGAGTAGAAGAAGAGATGGGTATCTTGGGAATGACGTGAAAAGAGGCAATATAGACTGACCAAGACCAGTGCAATGAGTGATATAGAAAATGCTACTAAAACTGAACATAACTACGAAATTTGGAATTCTCAGCTTCAATATTGGCCGTGATCTTGTCACGTGTTCGAATATCTTGGAAACTACTGCTCCTATTTCAACTAAACATAGCTATAAAATATCTCGATGGACAGACTTTCGATTAAAAAAAATCGCACTCAAATTGGTCCATCGGTTTGGGAGCTACACAAATACACATGTTAAACTTATAAAACAGTACGAGTAAATATTTGACGCATGACAAAGAGACGCGTGTCAGATGTGCAAACTGCGTGATGCTTATTTCCTGCAGAAC
The DNA here is from genome assembly GCA_947623375.1 of Apotomis capreana. Taxonomy (NCBI): domain Eukaryota; kingdom Metazoa; phylum Arthropoda; class Insecta; order Lepidoptera; family Tortricidae; genus Apotomis; species Apotomis capreana. Next base: position 37,398,651 of record OX392500.1, read on the forward strand.
TAGCATATCTTTCCGTCTTGTCACCTGTCTTGCTCATACGGTGAAAGGAAAGTGACAGGTATTTGTCGTGCGTCAAAGAATCACGTGGCACAGTTATGCTAAACGTACTGGATATGGAGGCAATCTATACAATTCTCTGATTATAAATAAGAGCAAAAGGTTTTCTACCAAATTCCGTTAAAATGTTTGTTACTAACATGTTGTGAAAAATGCTGTTTTATTCCCTTTTCCCGCCACGGGATAACCGAAATAATTAAATTGCTATCCGCTTCCATGAAGCTCCTTCTGTATTTTAATTTGAAGGTAGCGTAATACCAAATATCGCGGTGTATTGTTTGTGTTACAATTAATTTTATTCGTCGCCCGCGTTCATTTACGAAAAGAAGTTTAATGAAAAGTCAGTATTTTGGAACACTACCGTGAAACCGTCCTATTTTGCCCTAGCGGGGAAATGTCCCGCGGTTTTAAATATATGTTGCAATAGGTTAAGGATTTACTTTTTAAGCTAAACAAACTCCTTTATATATTGACATTTTAATGATGTTGACCATTATTATTATTATTGTTTTTCATTCTTATGGCATTATACTATATTCCTTTTTTACTTTTTTTTCATTCAGGTTTTATTTGTGGTAATTTTATTTTATAATGAAGAATTTTGATTCATTAATGTAATTATTGTGTAAGTATTTCGTCGACCGTAGGTTCAATTGGGGTAAGGGACAAAATACGATTTTTCAGGAGAGGCTGACAAAGTTTTTTTTTTAACTAAATCGTTCATAACTTTTTTTGTAGTGAACCTTTTTTGGGCCTGATTTCATACATAATCTTGTATTTTAGTGTTCTGTTTATCTATGTAGTGCTCGTTTTAATAATTTAGATCCTCATCCTTTATGGACTAGAAAATTAAAAAAAAAAATACAGCGTTCTTTTGTTTTTCTTTTAACGGCTTTTTACGACGGAGTTCGCGTTGTTATTGCAATAATGGAGAAAGAGCAGTATCGTTCTGTAATTCGTTTTCTGTTTTTGGAAGGAAATTCTTGTGATGAAATAAAAGTACGCATGCAAGCTGTTTACAATGATCATACTCCTTCTATGACAACCATTAGATATTGGTACAATGAATTTAAACGAGGCAGAACGTCCATCTTTGATGAAGATCGCCCAGGACGTCCTGTTGAGGTGACCACAGGTGATATGGTGAAAAAAATCGAGAATATTGTATTAAGCGATCGCCGAATAAAACTTAGAGAAATTGTCGACATTGTAAATGTTTCGATAGAACGCGCGCAGCACATTTTAGAACACAAATTAGGCATGAAGAAGGTTTCGGCGAGGTGGGTGCCGCGTTTGCTCACCGAGGAACAAAAGCTCACCCGGAAGCAAATTTCAAGGCACTGTTTAGATAAGTACGAAAGTAGTCCGGGTGAGTTCCTTCGGCGTTTTGTGACTGTTGATGAAACGTGAATACACCACTATACCCCAGAAAGTAAAGAACAGTCTAAACAGTGGATTTTGCCGGGGGAATCAGCTCCAAAGAAGGCGAAGACCATCGGCCGGAAAGGTCATGGCGACTGTTTTTTGGGACTCGCAGGGAATCATCCATACTGATTATTTACAAAAAGGAAGAACGATAACCGGGCCATATTACGCTAATTTATTGCAAGAATTTGATACCATTTTGAAAAAAAGAGACCACATCTAAATAAGAAAAAAGTTCTCTTTCATCATGATAATGCACCAGCTCACTCCTCAAGAATCGCAGACTCCAAATTAAAGCAATTACATTATGAATTGCTGCCTCATCCGCCCTATTCCCCAGACCTGGCTCCCTGTGACTTCTTCCTATTCCCAAATTTAAAAAAATGGCTCGGTGGAAAGAAATTTTCGTCTAATGAAGAAGTCATTGCCGCCACGGAGGCCTATTTTCACGACTTTCCGAAATCTTATTTTTAGACGGCTTATTAAAGCTAGAACACCGTTGGAACAAGTGTATAGAGTTGGAAGGTGACTATGTAGAAAAATAAATATACACGTATACAAACCTTTGTTGTTTTTTTCTAAACACGGGTATTTATCAAACAACCCTCGTATATAAATGTATTGAAACCGTGTGAGCATTTTTTGTGTGTCCGTTACATGCAATATTTGTATCGTTACACGTAACGTTTCTATCGAGTGGAATGACCCACATTTTAATTTATGTTTTTTTTTTATTATAGTCACATGAATTATTTCTCAGCCTCTATGATCGAATACTGAAATTAACAACCAATATAATTTATACAGCAAAATTATTAAAAGTTTAGGGCTTGTGTTGAACGATAAAAGTTACAGAATTAAATACAATTCAGAAATAATCATTTTACATTTGTACTTTTTAGGAGTCCTGTTAGACAACATAGTAGTTGCTCACAATTCAGTGCCTCCAGTTAATAAGGGATAACTCAAAAACGGCACTTTTCAGAAGAGACAAAAAACTATTTTTCAATAGTAGATATTTAGAGCTTGAACTTTTTAAGAATTTTTATACAAGCTTTTTATAGTGTAAGGCTTTCATTTTATAAATAAATAACTAATGTGTTGGCCCTATAAATATGTGTTTTTTGTAGTTATAGCTTTTGTTCGCGAGTATTTAAATACATAACTCAATTTATATGCAGCAATTTTATCCTTATGAACGACGTGCACAAACGAAAGAATACGACTTGTACCTGTGTGAGCGACATGCATAAACGAATCGAAACGACTTATTCTATTATTTATTATGGTATTTTATAATTAATTAATACTTTTCAAACTTGAAACTTGTACCTAAGGAGTCAAACGAGGCTGTATAATCAATATCAACATCAATGTCAGTCAATGAATAGCAAGAGCTCTAGTTAGATCCTTTGATTTCTTAACACTTATCGGTAGAGGAATTTCAGATAATGACTATTAAAGTGTGTCGTACCTAGGAATGCCTTTTAATTGACAGTGAAAATTTTCCTTTGCAATTCATCAAGTACCGAGATGATTTTAAGAAGTCCAAACTCAGTAGGATTACCTTATTGTTATCTATAAAGTTTTACCCATGTCGACTATCCGGCCTCATGGACCTAATTTCAACTCAGCTAGTCCTCGGAAAGTCAATCTTATCTTCCTTGAGATATTTTTAAACATATAATGTGTAAAGTTAATTTAAAACTTTTAATAAAGAACGTGTTATTACCTCCTCCAGTATTCCATTGGTTATTGTTTTTTTCGACAATCTTAGCCCATTTTTTAGGGTTCCGTAGCCAAATGGCAAAAAACGGAACCCTTATAGATTCGTCATGTCTGTCTGTCTGTCCGTCTGTCCGTCTGTCCGTCCGTATGTCACAGCCATTTTTTTCCGAAACTATAAGAGCTATACTCTTGAAACTTGGTAGGTAGATGTATTCTGTAAACCGCATTAAGATTTTGATTCAAAAATAAAAAAATAATAATAAATATTGGGGGCTCCCCATACTTAGAACTGAAACTCAAAAATTTTTTTTTCATCAAACACATACGTGTGGGGTATCTATGGATAGGTCTTCAAAAATGATATCGAGGTTTCTAAAACATTTTTTTTCTAAACCGAATAGTTTGCGTGACAGACGCTTCCAAAGTGGAAAAAAGTTGGTCCCCCCCCCTCTAACTTCTAAAATAAGAAAATGAAAAATCTAAAAAAAACATATGATGTACATTACTATAAAAACTACCAACGAAAATTATTTTGAACGAGATCTAGCAGGTAGTTTTTTTGTTAATACCAAATACCTAACTTTGCACCTAATTTATATGGGGCGCTATACATACCAGGTGCAAACTTAACTTAAACACTTAGGGATGGAAAGTGTTTGTACGGAAGCCTCGGTGCGCGAGTCCGACTCGCACTTGGCCGGTTTTTAAACTATCCGCTCAACAAAACACTTCACGGGTAGAATAAGATTCACGAGCTGCTGACAACGAGTTCAGTACTTACTGTCGTTCAGAGACGCCGAACTGACGAATTATACCTAATAACATAAATAGACACATATTTCTCGGTGGACTAATTACTAAATTTGAAATTTTCTTACTACTTAAATTTATTTGAATACCTTCATTTATCGTGAAAGTTTGCATGTAAATAAGTCAAACTACGCTAGTAGATTCAATGACTTAGTAAAGCCAAAAATTAACATCCAGTTTAGAAGATTATAAAACTGATGAAGGTGCTTTTATTTATTTATTATTTATTTATTTATTGAAAAACAGATTACATGACATTGAATCGAACAATGTTTATTTTGACGGCGAAACGGCGTGGCCTCGTTGTTCCGACATCTCGGGTGTTGGATTGCTTTTATTGCAACATAACACTTTCTTTAAAAACAATAGATTAAAATAATAAATGAAGTTAGATGTGTTGGTATATAAAGGTAACAGGGATAAGTATTCATTGATTCTCACGAGAAAATTAGCGTAACGGACACGGAATCTTAATATAAATCAGATCAAACCTAAATATCGTCTTAACCAAATTGGTGTAAGGTTCACACTGTTAAAAAAATAAGGTGGCAAATTGGGGTAAGGAGCATTATTTTCTAAGCTCATGCAATCTTTTTAAGGTATGGGTGTTATTTATTCATGAGCCAAAAAAAAGCATTAGTGTAAAAGCCAGTTTCATAAGGTTGTCTTCAAAAATAAGTCATGTAAAGGTAATTCCCTAATTGGAAAGACCTTTACCTTATTCAAAGTGGATTGGTGGCAGTAGTTACCCTATTTGATGTTGCTTTATTAAAATAAAAAACAGATACATGGTTTTTGTGGGTCAGATTTGATTTTGGACCCATAAAAATCAGTAGTGTAAGAAACATTTTTTTCAAGCTAGTTTTTTTTATAACACCATTCGATAGAGCGGAAAATTCTGAACAAAACTGTATATTCAACTCATTTTGCGTATTTTGTCCCTTACCCCAATTGAACCTACGGCCGACGATTTGATTCCTAAGGTGTAAGTATTTGATTTTGCACTATAAACTTGCACGTTTTAGCGGCACCTTTACGAGTGAGATAGACACCGCGCTTAGCCCTTTCGCTTCCTATGACCGCCATTCGCTGCTGCCCCTTGCCACCCAAGCCGTGGCCGGGCCGATAGTTTCTTTTCTATTAGGGATTTAATTAAATGTAGCATATATATTTATAGGTGTTCCCTCAGACCAAGAAAAAAAGATAGACATGACAGTACTGTCATGTGTCTGTTCGTGCTGTCATGTCTATCTTTTTTTCTTGGTCTGAGGGTGTTCCTAATTTGACAATATTTCGATCTTTATGAAGGCCTTTTAACGATCACCTTCCAAATGTTTACTATTCGAGTAATAACTGATACTTACAAAATTATATGTTAACGGAGATAATGGGTTAATAAATAAGAACAATATATTGCGAGCACAACTTTACATAAATGTATGAAACATGTAATGTCTCATTTTTTTTCTTTGTGCTTTGATATTTCTATAAAGAGTAGGTACAACTTTACATTTTAGGGCTCTGAATCGCTATTGAACGACCAATCGACCTAGTCCCACGTAAGCTCTAGTGGGCTTGTATTAAGGGCACTTGACGAGGAGACGATAAACGATAAACAGTTAACTATATAGATAAGTAGCTACTTAATTACAAAGAAAACATCCATGACAAACAGGTGATCACACACACACAAATATTTGCCCTTGACGGGATTCGAACCCAGGACCGCGAGTAGGCAGTTGCTACCACGGCGCTAACCGCGTCGTCTATTTTGAATTTTCCAAATACTTCCAAAACCTATAATATACTTATTTCTTTAAATAAAACAGTTAAGACATATTATATCGCGTATATTAATTAATTGAGCTTCCCGTACGTTGTAATAATTAATATACGCGTTTTATTTAAACGTGTGACAGTCGCGGAAGCCGAAGAAAATATTACATTTACCTATATTTCTTGTAAAATATGTTCAATGTATACATTTTCTTTTTACAGTATTATTATTATGCCTGTATGTTTCCGCTAACGGGGCAATAGTGTCCCGGACATTCGGAAGGCGTGCGCGGAGCCGAAGCCGACGCGTAGAGGCCCTTAATACTATTAATAGTATAGATTTCATTATAAACCGTTTGCGTTTTAAACGAGGTTCGGTTTAGTTCATATTATTTGGTGCTTTTTCTTCTTGTAGTGCTCCTAACGCATATCGGCGATCATAATACTAAAGTCTTCTCTATTTTTGACCACTCTGCACTGTGCTGAGAGTGTTGATGTCCGACCGGTCCCTGATATAATCACACCAAGTTGTTCTAGGTCTTCCGCTACATCTGTCTTCTATGTATTTAGTACAGTCCGCGGTAATTGCGCCCGTATAACGACTGCCCACGTCAATTACAGGCTGTTTGCTCAACTGTACTTTTGGTACTTTTATTGGTTGGAATGGAAATATTGCGTGGAAGCAAAGAGTTCCGCATATTAATTTGTTACCATTTATTATTTAATCTTTATTACGCAAAATGTTACAGTTTTTTTTTCTATGATCCTTTGCAGGTGGGCATGGCTGTATGCGACCCATTACTGGATATCGTGTATGGATCCTTTTATAAATGGGACACGGCAAGCTTTGAGGGACTTGCCTGCCATCTGAAAGATGGACTGGACAGGTCTTTGATTGTCTCTTATAAGAAAAGATTGAAGAACTATACTGACTCAGTACAGGGCATAGAGACAGATGGTATGAAGTTTGATTTAAGTTGCCCTAGTCCTTTGGCAGGCTAATAGCCTGAGAAGAAGATGATACAGACTGTTCACTGGAGCGGAGCGGAAAAAGCTGTGTATAATTGACCAATCACATTCTTTAGATTTAAATGCACTTTTGGGCTACACAAAGACGTAGCAGTTAATATGTGCACCGATGTGCAATGTGATGTTCAAGAAGCTCCCCCTTTCCACATTTGTTCAGTGAGCTTCACGCGCATGCCGTCATATTACAAGTTTTACACAAACCACCAATACAACACAAGCGGTTTCTGTCAAAATCAAAATAGACAACCTTCTGAAATGTTTACTCTATGGTCCAACTATTAAAATGAAAAATTCGTGTTCTTAAGTTATACATTTTAATTGCAACTAACAGAAGCTCCTCTAAAAGGTATCATATTTTTCTTAAGACTCTGTTTTTCAGTGAACCCTAAACTATCTACAATTGAAATGGCCATCGTTACATTCGCATCCCAACCTTAACAGCAAACGTACAAGGTTGATACTGCTTTAGCACCATTGGGACATCTTAAAAGCAATTCTAAATAAAGCGACCGTCTTTCCTTACTTCCTTCCAACTTTAGACTTAAGTAAACAAAGTTCATTTTGCTCCACCACCGTTTCCATCAACGGTGTGCAAACAGACGTGTTTTTACGTCTGTATTGTGAATGCAGGGAGGTTGTTTTTCGCTTGGCTGGCATCAGAAGCGGGATGTTTACTGGCGCTAAGTGTAAAACGCAGTTACGTGTTTATTTGTCAGCGACGCCTGTGACTATGATTACTGCGGAGTTATGAAGATGTCTGCGAGCCTAGTATAATTTGAGATAAGGTATTCGTCTTTAAACTACCGTAGCCATTAATATTATGGGAGCCGAATAAAGGGACTTTCGTTTCGCTTCATTTCAGTTTGCGGCTCTACAGTACTCACAAAGTTGAACGAAATTGGCCGAAGCGAAGTTGCCCGAAGTATGGGCTTTCGCTGCGAAGTGCCCCTCCACACTATCATCCGCCCAACCTCGGCCAACTTGGCGAGTAGTGTGGAACCGCAGACCGAAATGAAGCGAAACGAAATCCCCTTTCTTCGGTTCCCGTACTATTAGTGGTAACTTAGTAACTACACCCAACAAGTAGTTCTTCGGCGTCGCCAGTTTACCGTCGCGATAAACGACGTCGTAGTATAAAAAAATACTTGAGTGCATCATAAAGGTTTTCTTCTTGTGTCGTATTCCTCAATGCATCCATCACAAGTGCAGACTTCTGGCCAAAGGGTGTTGTGTTTCGGCGGCTCCGGGGCAATCTGCCGAATCCTGTGCCTGATCAAACGACGCAACGGAGCCACGCTGTTACGTCGCCTAAATCAAACTAGAGTTTTTTTTTTGTAATTTTGTAGTTCACAGTGCCTTGGTTTAATAACTGTAATGCTGTGTAACTAATTTGAATAAATAAATAAATAAATGATAAATAAACTGCTCACGGTCGTGACCTCCATTTTATCACTCTTCAGGCGATCGCTCTCCACTAATCTACTGCAGACCGCATGGCGACGGGAAACTTAGTGACCGTTCTCTCGAATCTGATCGGTCCAGAGCATGGGACTCCTTCCTCTTGGTCTTTTTTCTTGAATCTTTCCTGTCCTAAGAGCTTTCCCAGGTTGTCAGATAAAGGTAGGATGGGTTAGTTACTAGGTGGACTAGTGTGTATTTCTATGTTTCAAACAATTTGAGAATGACGTAAGTGAATAAGGGAGGAGAAGGAAGTTGCAAGTTCTTAAGAAAACATCAAATAATATTTTAATTTTATTTTCACATAATCTTCAACGTATATAAGTATTTAAGTTTTGACGACCTTCGAGTTAGGTACAAATACTACAAATTTAGCATCTTGTGCTCCCCATAACTAAAAAAACCGAAAATACATCAAACTGTATATAATTTACTAGCTTTTGCCCGCGACTACGTCCGCGTGGAACTTGAAGGTATGGAAGCAACCTCGTACAACATGATAGATATCCACCTAATCACCTTAATTAATAAAAGGGATTATTAAAAGCGCCTAAGCAAATGTAAGAGCAATTGTGCTTTTGGTCTAATCATTACATTTCCGACAGGGTCACCAATGTCATCATGAATTACATACTTACTCACTTTTCAATCTTTTTAGGGATAATTTCCAGGATAAAAACTATCCTATGTCCTTCCTCGGATCTTAAACTATCTCTATGCCAAATTTCATCAAAATCGATTCAGCAGTTTAAGTGTGAAGAGGTAATCCATACTAATATTATAAATGCGAAAGTGTGTCTGTCTGTCTGTTACCTGCATATTTCCTAAAAAAAATATTTCTGTATTCTAGGTACATGTTCGTTTTAGCATCAGATTTGCCAGCACCATAAAAATATTATTTTTAATAACAATCGTCAACGTTTCAGTGGGTGTATGCATAATAATATGTATTTAGTTAGTTCTATCTTTTTATGCAATGTTTGACTTAAAATAATGTTTGTTTGTTTCAGGTACGTTTCAGAAAGTTACAGATCCTATATTACAAGGTACAGGTAAAATACTGTTGGTGCTACTGTTATTTTGCTTATTGATATATGTTTATAAAGAGGCATATGTATTTAATACAGCTGCGAGCAATTCCACTAGAAACCAAAGGAATTCTGGACGATTAAGTAGTTCACAATTACGTTCCCATGATAGGACAGCATTGTACTCGAATCAAATCACTGTTTTGTCATGTGCATGAAAGTGTTTGAACAGATTGCCAAGAAGTATACAAGAGCTTTCTTTGAATACGTTTAAAAATAAAGTAACGCAACTATTAAATGAAAAAATGTATTACAGTGTGAAGGAATTCCTCTCTCGTGAGTTGTAATGTCCAAAGTATTTGCATGCTAGTATTTAAGTACAGATAGCAACACATTTGTACCTAGGTACTTATTTTAAGCAAATAAATACCTATGCTATTCTAGAGTTGTCACTTCATACATGTATCATAGGATAAATAAATTACTTTCTAACATTCAACTGAAAAATCGCTCTGAGTTACAAAATGATAGGAAGTTCCAAACAATGTGGGGCCTCACAAAAAGAAGTATGGATATTTAATATACTCCACAAAAACCCTGCAGTCCTTAACATAAAGATAACTATAGATATATGTATATTCATAAAAATATTTTCGCTATTGAACCGTTTTCTCAAGCCCACCGCATGTTCTGTGTGAACCCTCTGACTTTGTGTTTAGGTAACATTTTGTTTGGCACTTGGAAGGTTTTACCTATGGTATAAAAAAGGGTTTTTTCGTTTGATTGATCACATTTGCGTAGATAAACTACGTATGTACATGCCCCGTTTTATGTCAGAAAATGACAACAAAGAGAGTTTCGTAATATTTAGTACTCTCGCATATATTTAGGGGATGTTTGCTTTGACATAAAAATATGTCTCCTGATTTCTCGAAAATGTCTGGATTGGTTTGGATTTTTTTAAAGGGTAAGCTTTCTAATCGTGCTCATTGTCACCTGAGCAGTATCAAATATCATTCATGTAACTCATTCAGGTGCTCTCGGAAATACAATTTCCTTTCGTTGTAGTCGGTTACCGATGGTTTGTTCAAGTCAGTAAAAATAAGTGTTACGCAAAAAATAATAATGTGATGAAATTGGAAAAAGTCAATCAGATATCAGTTGTTAATTAACAGACAGACCAGTATGACTATTTGCCTACTCATTTCTTACGTTTTTATTTAAATTTCGGTACCCAAACTTTGTTTGAAGAGATCGCTTTAGCGATAAGACCGCCTATTGTATACTAATAACTAATAAAGGTATAGTATAACGGTAACTGACGTGAAACTGTCAGCAACGGCCCAAATTGTCACTGCCAAAGTTACTGCGAGGCCGTACCGGTAGAAGTCTCTGATGGAGAAGCTCCATACGAGTTCTAAACGTGTCGGACCGTTCCTAACCATTTCACGTGTGTGTAAACCGCTCAATACATTTATTTATTAAATATATTATGTCTTACGAAAGTTTAATAATACTCTATTCTATTACGTTGGGATTGTCATATAACCAGAGATCGGACAAATGGACGTCATTATACAGTAGTCTTTTAACCAACCGAAAATTGTAAGATAAATTATTAAAATAAAAGTTGACCACTTCCACTATTTATTTATTTTCTCACCACAATAAGTGATTAAACTAGTAAAAAAATAATTTAGGATTTTTAGACAAAAACGGATTTCATTAATTACTCGTAACACCTGTTTAAAAAACTGGGTGCCATAAAGTTCTAAGCACGCAATAAGTTAGCATCACTATTAGCATCACTTATGGCCTAGACGGTCATTACAGTGAAACAAAGTCCTAATCATTAAATAAGAAATACGTATAGTCCGATTATCTTTAAAACCATGGGACTTTAAATAATGCTAAAAAGAGGCCTATTCTCTGGACCAATCTAAGGTGCTCTGTGGGACGTTAGAAAGTTGTCCATAAAATACAGGACACCGTGTATAATGACGCTCATCCGTCTAATCTCTGCTCATAACAACAATAGCCCAACTTCAAGAATCCCTAAACATCCTATTCCAGCGATAATTGTTACGCGGAACCAATTCGGTGCCAGTACAACGTGGGCGTATCGGAAATACTTGTAAATCAAGTTTACAATTCCATTTTATTGAATGATCGGACTGATAGGGAAGCTTCATACTCGCTTAGTTTAGTCCGTGACACACTGTCGAGTCAATTTGCTGACTCAATAAGTCAAGGTCAGAACACATTAAGTAAGTAATACAAAAAAATATTGTTTGGCATTGCTCCTTGAAATAAACGAGATAGTGCGATTACAAGTTTTAAACGAGAATTTATAAAATAGATAATAGGAAAAGGATTAATGAACTTTAAAATTATTGTAACTTTTAAAATAGTATAATATTATCGCTTTTTAGCGATAAGATCGCCTATTGTTTACCTCTGTTATAATAATGATAAGTGTTATCTGTATTTGTATTTCTTTCATACTCATACTCATTTATTCATAATGCACAAATACATTATATGTAATTTCTTCACTATAGTTAATTCTTGAGGTGTGCAATAAAGAATATTCTATTCTATTCTATCCTTATCTCTTTTTATTTATCAAATTTGCGTTGCGTCTTCGTTGCGAATGAATTAATGCGTGGAAATGCAGGTCGCAAACGTAAACGTTTACAGCACGACGACGTAACTTAAAACATGGAGACGCGGTCACTACGTGTCAGGAATAAGCTAGCAGCCAGCGCACACTTGGGTACCTACTAGACCTTTGTTCATTCAAAATCGGAGCATTTTAAACAAACAATCAATAAAACATATTTTGTGTTTTTATATTGTTAAACTAGTGTTATGTATGTTTAACACAAAGAAATGCTTCTTAGAGATGAATAACAAAATCGAACATAAGGTTTGACCGTGTGTCACGACTAAAGTTTATAATTATGGTTGCGGCTTAACAGACGGACCCTAGATCGTGGTAAGGTCGTAGGTTGATCATAATCAGTAAAGAAATCTGATTAACTAAACTGTCGACTATTCCGCTCGACCATGTGTCACGACTAAAGTTTAAGTGGTTGCGGCTAGGCAGACAGTTCCAAAATCCGATAGGTCGGAGGTTGATTAAGATTGGTAAAGGGACCTGACTAACTAAACTGTCGACTATTCCGCTCGACCGTGTGTCACGACTAAAGTTTAAGTTGTTGCGGCTAGGCAGTCCCGAGATCCGATAGCTCGAAGGTTGATTAAGATCGGTAAAGGGATTTGACTAACTAAACTGTCGTCTATTCCGCTCAACCGTGTGTCACATCTAAAGTTTAAGTGGTCACGGCTAAGCAGACAGTTTCAAGATCCGATAGGTCGGAGGTTGATTAAGATCTGTAAAGAGACCTGACTAACTAAAATGTCGACTATTCCGCTCGACCGTGTGTCACGGCTAAAGTTTAAGTGGTCACGGCTAGGCAGACAGTTCTAAGATCCGATAAGGTCGGAGGTTGATTAAGATTGGTAAAGGGACCTGACTTACTAAACCGTCGTCTATTCCGCTCGGCCGTGTGTCACGACTAAAGTTTAAGTGGTTGCGGCTAGGCAGACAGTTCCAAGATCCGATAGGTCGGAGGTTGATTAAGATCGGTTAAGCGACCGACTTACGTAAAGAGGATGCTCGTGCATTCCCGATTGTTGGAAGATATACCAAAAAGAGATAAATCGGAACACCCAAAAATTCCGAACATGTTACATCAATACATACTCTAAATTTTCATAAGTCCGAAAGCAATACTTGGCTAAATGGCCATTTTATCACAACTTTGTTACATTTCCGGGTGATAAAAAATATCCCATGTCCTTTCCCGCAACTCAAACTATCTCCATACAAAATTTCTCCTAAATTGGTTCAGCTGTTAAAGCATAAAGAGGTAGCATAAAGAAGACGAGAGTTAAGTACCTATATAATACCCTAAAAAATATATTTCGCTATCCACGTAGCGAAAATGGCCATAATACATTTCGCAGTGAGTGGATTGTGGACTAAATTTGGGCAGTAATAAAATCCGTTCTGAGAATCGATTTTAACTATGTAATTGATTTCTCCATAAGTGAAAACTATAAGATACACACAAAAAATACGAAACAAGTCAAACATTCAGTTAGTAAATTACTGAACATACAAAGCTCCAAACAGTCTACAAATAAAAGCTTTTCGGCTGTACAATTCAGCAAAGTCTTTGACAGTTTCAATTCCAGGCCGGTTTATTCAAACCGGTACAGATTGGAGGTTTTTCCCAAAGCGGTATTGCACAGCTAAGGTGCGCCGACACAATCATGGTAATAACATTCAATCTGGTAAAAGCTGACAAATTAGTTGTGGTGCGTGGCACGAGCGGAGAGCGTGTCTAAGTCGGGATTCCTTGACTGTGGTCTATGGACCCCACAGGGTTCTATATCAATTTTAAGCTACTTCGAATTTTTTGCACAAAGGCCGGCGCTGTAGCTGACCAGGCCCAAATTATCAAGCGCCACAAATTCTCATCGTTACTCAACAACTACGAAGCGGCGCTTTCAGTCGAGACATGGCCCATGGTCAGCTGACATGACAATGTTCACGAAACGGGCTGATCGACGCTTCGGGAGATCCCAGAGCTGGCGCTTACCTCTGCCAGAGAATCTCTCTTACTATACAAAGAGATAACGCCGCCAGCATAAAGATCAAGTGTCTCGACGCCAAAAGCGATGAAGTCGCACGGGGCGCCGAGACAAGGGACAGCTATATTTAGGTGATTAAATACGAGTATTTGAGCGTTTTAACTACCTCATTACTGTGACCACAATATTGATGTACCCCGTATGATCTAAGGCACCGTTTTCTTGTAGAAGATGCAGATTCTTTAAGCTCTTATCAAATTTATGTTGGTTACTTCTATGAATTGGCCAATGTCGCGGTCACGGTAATGAGGTGGTTGAAATACTCGAATACTGGTTATTGTGGTTTTCTTCTTCAATAATAAACTGCTTCAGACTTCGAGAAAACTTTATTTTATAATACGACACAGAATTACACTTGTTCGCTATATCATAGATACGCATAGACAACTAGCGCCAGGTGGCCAGAAAAAGAACCAAATTAAGTTCGTTCAAAAACTTATAATAATAATAATAATTCGTTTATTTCAGGCATCAAAGGCCCATAGATAAATACCTTACAATCTAACATACATATTAAATATTAAAATACTAAACAACTAGGTCACGATGTCTTTCGTAAGTCCGTGGTGTTGGGTAGCCGACCGCGGAAACGCCGGAATAAAACACCTTTCGGCCAAAATTCTTCCTTCATGAAGGTCGCTAGCTGGTCAGTCGGAACCCCCAACACGTAAGAATTAAAATTCACTTTGTGGCGAGACTCCAACTTCACGACCCTCAGGATAATTCCGGTCTTCACACGTACATACTCTACGATCTCCTCGGCCTTCGTAGAGTAATGTAGACGGGACACATACAATTGCGTCGTCGGCAGGGCGGGACGCAGCAGGTGTTTGGGCCCAGTCGGTGCGGTACCGCACTGATTTCGGCAAGCCGGCTTCTTCCTCCTTTCCACCTTGATGAAGCCATCCTTGTCACATTTTGACTCCCGAGGAGCCGGTTTAGGCAGATCCTTGTGAACGGGTTCAGACCGGTTCTGCACCCCTTTTAATGACCGCTGCTTAGACCTTGAAACAGCGGGACTTTTTGCGGCGATTTCAGCATAAGCACGTTGAGGGGTCATAGTGCTTACACGTGACGTACCCGCCTTCACTTCTATAGCAGGCTGGTGATCGGCGGGGCGCGGGGTGAGCGGCGCCGGGTCGACAGCCGGCGGTGCGTCGTAATTCGCTACATCAGCAGCAGCGATGTCGCTGACGGATGCATTCCGCGCGCCGTGACGTGCGACTGTGTTCGAGGCGTCGTGTGACCTACATTCTGAAATAGCGTTACGTAGTAATACTACCTCAGAACGCAGATCAGTTATGGTATTATTAGATACCTCTAACTTAGTCTTAGTAGTAGTTGTGAGTACCATTCAACTGCACTCCGCCATTAACAATCAGCACCTTTCTCGAACACGTCATTAGAAAGGTGCTGATTGTTAATGGCGGAGTGCAGTTGAATGGTACTCACAAGATCATAGGATACGCCGACGATCTGGCTTTGCTTGGACAGCGTGATAGTGAGGTGAAAGCCATGGCAGAGGTCTTAGATTCAGAAGGAAAAAAGGTTGGTCTCAGAATTAACCATGAGAAGACGGAATACTTTCACATGAAACGATACAAGAACACAAAAGATAAAAGGAAAGACCTACATGTGAAAGATGCCGTCTTCAAAGGCGTCCCTAAATTTAAATATTTAGGTTGCACGGTAACAGACGCTAATCAAAGGGAAGAGGAGATCAACATCCGTATCCAAAATGCCCTCAGATGTACAGCCGGTCTCCACAAGGTTCTGGTGTCCAAAATAATACGCAGGAGTACTAAGATCAGAATCTACAAAACCGTTATTAGACCAATCTTAACTTACGGTTGCGAAGCTTGGACTCTGACCTTGAAGGAAGAAAGTAAGCTATTAGTGGCGGAAAGGAGGATCTTGCGGAAGATTCTGGGCCCGACCCGAAGAGAAGATGGAAGCTGGAGACTGAAAAAGAATAAAGAGATCGAAGATCTAGTGCGGGAGCCTAATATAATAGGAGAGACCAAGGCGTCCAGACTCCGCTGGCTCGGGCACGTTGAGAGAATGGCAGAGGATCGCGCCGCAAAAACCGCTTATTTGGGACGACCGAGTGGTCGCAGACCCGTAGGCCGGCCTAGATATCGCTGGAGTGATGAAGTCCAAAAAGATCTCAGGGACCTAGGCATCCTTAACTGGCGAGAGCTGGCTCAGGATCGTGGAGCGTGGCGTGATCTGGTGTCGGAGGCCAAGATCCACTTCGGGTCGTTGCGCTCAGTTAGTTAGTTAGTTAGTTAGTCTAACTTAGTCTGGACTTCGGTCAGGCTCTTCTTCAGGAACATAATATCCTTCAGCAGCCTGGTGACATCGTCGTGGTCGAACGTAACGGGGGGCAGCCGGTGCAGCTGCTTCGCCACGAACGAAGGAACGTCGCTCGTACGGGTCGCCTGGAATAGCGAGATGATGTCCTTGAGACTCTTCACGCCCTTCGGCGGGGTGGCATCTCGGCGGTCTTGCCGAGCGTCTCGTAGAGCAGCGCCTTGCCACTGCAAATGTCCTCCTCTTGGAAACTCGACTTGCAGATCTGCGCGATGCTGTCCGCGTCCATGGTGTTGACGGCATTTTGTATAAATGCTAATAATTCGTTAACTATGACCTGCGACTCTCGCGAGGAGGCCATAGTGACAATGCGGGCAGCGATTAAAACTGCACGATTCGCGAATTGAGCAATTCGTACTGTGCACTGCAGCACGACCGCATTTGATCGCGCATAGCACTGCACTTATGTTTTGTTATAGTTATATCTCTAATACTTGATCCGTATTTAGTCGCTTGTGACTTGGCCCTCACAGCCTACTAGGGGTGAGCACTGCCTGACCTACGAACTGACCGCATAAGCCTTTTAATCTGACCGTATACCTAATGGGGTCAGATAGTGATGGAAATGTCAGATTTAGGGGCGAAAGGTTGCAAACAAAGACTAATCACCCTCTAATGTGCCCGAACAGCACCGTGGATAATAAGAGGTTAAGAGGGCTTAAAGGTGTTTATATTATATACATTGTTTATTAAGAGCTTCATTGAATTACGAAAAGGTGAAGAAGCGAAGCGAGGCAGGGCTTTTTAGATTTGGGATTCCGATTCCGTCCTTTTTTCTCTGTTTTGAAATATTTATAACATACTTAATTATTGTGTAAAACGCTTTCGAAACATGTCGGGGAGGTCATGAGGTCTCTCTACACCACTTAACACTTCAATTTACCATGTTATTTATTTAATTTATTTTTTCGTTGACGTACGCATGGATCATAAACAAGGACGCAACTAAACGGTGGCCGCCGTTTTGATGTTCTGCCGTACCATATCGTTGGTGCGAGCGGGTCGCCTTACATGCTCCGTCTAGTGGGGGTTGTCTGTGTTTACATGTAACGCCAGTGTGATTACTGATCATCAATACTTAATTTATGAAAATACAGTATATTTTTAACTACACCAAGCAAACTATAAAAAAAAATAGTATAGATTTACCCTATAAAGTGAAAAGCACAAACTGTTCTAATTGCCTAATTCATTATCATTAAACTCTATTTCCAAAGTGTTTTTGTTATAAAGCGGGTAGAATTATGTCAGTGAGCCATTATTAAGCCGTCAGCTGCCGCCATTTTTATTGCCCGTAGTCCCGGTAAGCGTCGCGGATACCTGAAAACCTACCCCGATGTTCGAAATTCGACAATGGTATAATGCCGTCCCTCTCGATCTCCGTCAAAGTATATTCGGGTGAGCGGGACGGTACTATACGACGGTTGAATTTCGAGCATCGGAGTAGCCCTTCTGCTTCCTTAACGGTTGTATTTACATGCTGTTGCCATTTTTCATCTTTCCTGCGTTGTTTAGTTTTATGTTTTCTTGGGGTTCCGTGAGACGACGAATATTTCACTTATTTATTTAATCGTATACCATGAATTGATTGTAGGAAATTATAAATTTACTTAAAGGGTCACGGAACCAGCGGAGCTAGCATATCTTGCCCCGACTTCGCTTGTCGCGCGTCTCAACGTCACTTATCTTTCTCGCACGGTATTGAAAGGGAAGTGACAGATAGTATTTGTCGCGTGTCACAGTTGTGCTAGCCGTACAGTTCGTCGCTTGAGCTAACAGATGAATAAAGGTACTTTGGGTCACTCCAATAGCTTCTTTTTATGTACGTATTACCTACCTTATACAATAATGTAAAACTTTTCAATAAATCACAGCAAAACTCGGCGCGCGTTGGTATTGGTAGCGCTCGACTGACTACGCTTCTTGACTAATTATGTTGAATCTTACTCAAACAACTAATTAAATTGAGGTAGGGCGCGGCCATTGCCATGATTAAAAGAAGACCTTCTGTAATGTTTTATTATGTGATATGTAGGATAATACGTACAGTTTGTATGTATTCTCTGTGTGTGTGATCTCTGAAAAATACTGACCAAAGAGGTATACACAGACAATGTGTATGTATGTACTTACATTGTACATCTACCCACTAAAATAGTAAACATGTTCAAAACTTACAATAAACAAACATTTAAGCATACGGAAAGCCGCAATAACGAAATAATACATATTATGAAAATGGCTGCGGAACAAGCACACTGCAACCGGCTCACGCTTGAACGTGTTTTTTAAGATATGGCCTCTTAAGTGGGCTATTTCTGGGGGAGAAAAAGTGAGGTTTTAAGTTGTATAATACGGGAGAAGTGCGGGGATTTTTCATAAACTTGTTAACTTTTACAGACTTCTTATTTAGAGCAGGTAATTTTTTTTAAACTTAGTGCACATTGATAATGTTTTATTTATAATATAGCCGTTCCTTAGATTCATGAGACCTTCATTTTAATGTGTGTTATAAAATAACTAACTTGGAAACCTTACCTTCAAAATTGGCTGAGATCCTGTCACTAGTTCAGTGAAGTCTGAATTGGGGACAACTACGTTTATTTCCAGCAAACATGGCTAAGGACCATCTCAACAAACAAGGCTTTTAAGCCTTTAATACAAAGATCAAAGCTTAAAGAAAAATTGAAAAAGGAGTTACCTGGTGGAAGAGACCGGGAATCGAACCCGGTACCTCTGGATTGCCTTTCAAAAAACCGAAAAACCTTTCAAATAAAACAATGCAAAGATCGACACACATAGCATAAGGAAAAATACGTCTGGTCTTCCTGGAGCTAGGGGCGTTAAAATTATAAGTATAACATTCGGTATTTTGTCCCGCTCTCGCACTTGTCACGACTGATCTAAGTATACCCAAGTTTATTGTACATAAATACGAGTATATCCAACTTATAATACTCATAATCTTTTTCCACGTGACATGAAACACGTATGTTATCTTAGACAAGAAATACGACGAATTTGTCGACACAATGTCTGGCTCAACCAAGCACTTTCTTTATTTATTCGTGCGCTACTTCCCTTAGTAAAATAAAAGATCCTTTGCCGTTGGTACAGTTTGCTGAAAAAATAACAGAATAATGTAGTATGTAGCTTTATTATATTTATTTATAAGGTGCTTAATTTTGTATACAGCCGTTTTTGAGTTAATCGATGAAAGTGGTGGTTCCATTATAACAAACTTTCTTAAGTATTGTCTTGTGTACCTACTTATTAACAAACTACTATTGACCTAAGTTCTCTAAAAATAAAGATTTCTTTTAGAACGAGGAACATTTGAAATTAATTTTGAAACTTAAATTGGTACCTATATTTTGAAAATGTAATAATGTGGTATTATATTTTTTAGGGTTCCGTACCCAAAGGGTAAAAACGGGACCCTATTACTGAGACTTCGCTGTCCGTCCGTCCGTCCGTCTGTCACGAGGCTGTATCTCAAGAACTGTGATAGCTAGACAGTTGATATTTTCACAGATGATGTATTTCTATTGCCGCTATAACAACAAATACTAAAAATAAAATAACATTTATATTTAAGGGGGGCTCCCATACAACAAACGGGATTGGTTGCGTTAACTTTGCACCTAATTTGTATAACCTAACCTATACACACCAGGTGCAAACTTAACTTAACCACTTAAGGATGGAAAGTGTTTGTACGGAACCCTCGGTGCGCGAGTCCGATTCGCACTTGACCGGTTTTTTAAACTACGATGGTGGCAAACAAGCATGCGGCCCGCCTGATGATAAGCAGTTACCGCCGCCCATGGACGCTTGCGATGCCAGGAGCATCACACGCGCGTTGCCGACCCTTTATTTGGTCATATCGATAAAAAGCCTGGTTAAAAAAATGAAATGTTTTCAATTTATACTTTCCCAGACCCCGTCTCACAGGCCTTCTGAAATGTTTCATTTATTATGTTAACTCTATTTTCCTCTTCTGCACATCTTCTGACTGTACAATCTTACAGAATAGTTGAATTATAATTGGCTTGGGCGACCTCCAAGACGCTTAGCATTGATATTACGCGGCATCCCCCCAAGGAATCTTTCGACGTAAGTTATTATAACTTATGAACCCAATACACTTACCATGAGTTCGTGACCATACTCTTTAGCGACAGCGTAAACGATTTGTATGGAGAATAGTATAGCGCCACTGTCGGTTACTTTGTAGAACTACAATTTTCTATACAAAGTCTGTAGTCTGTACGCTAGCGAGTACAGTCACTGCAAACTCATGGTGGGGGTACTGTACCGCGAGTTGCGGCAATCCTACGGTTTGAAGACATGTTCTAGAATGACAAAGAGTGCCTGTGAGTTTTAGTGGAGCTCTTGCTGCGTAGCAAGATGGCGCGTCGGTTGTAGATTTCTTCACATCTGAATCACATCTGATTAGGTCTAATACAACTAACTAAGGAGGTGCATGAAACTTCGTCCGCGTATTTTTTTCTTTACCGTAGACAGTTACAAGTATCGTATAGCCATCTTTGGATGTCCAGCTATCCCTGTACCAAAATTGGTACTTGTCCAGCCGTTTCCCAGGTTGGCATAGCGCCGCGCGCCCATACAAAATAAATGACAATCCTGCACCACGCTATTAAGATTTTTCCTGAACTCATGACCCCTGAGAAAAATGATTGTAAATATCACGTATGAAATTAGCAAGATTTTGATCAGTGGTAAAAATTACTTTTAGTAGTGAGTGAGTAAAATTACCCTTTTCTGTCCGCGTTCGAATAATATGATTTTACCTGACTCTATATGATCCAGTTTTTAACCCCCGACAAAAAAAGAGAAGTGTTTTGTTGTAAATACTGTGATTTAGTATGACAACACTATATATCTACAATGTTGTGTTTTTAATGCGGAGATTTTTACTTGATACCACTACTACAAAAATACAAACATTATCTACAAAAATAATCACGTAAACATAATATAGCTGTCTTCGGTGGACCTAGAAGGTTTAGTATTACTTAACTAATAAAGACTTATGAGTGTAACGC
Source organism: Apotomis capreana (assembly GCA_947623375.1). NCBI lineage: Eukaryota > Metazoa > Arthropoda > Insecta > Lepidoptera > Tortricidae > Apotomis > Apotomis capreana. The sequence continues at coordinate 37,420,126 of OX392500.1, forward strand.
ACTCACTTAACTTTCAATGTGTGGACTATCAACAAACTATAAGCGTTCATGTAATATTACGCTTTAAGTTAGAAGCGGTAGCGACTGTGTTAACGTATGAGTTCGCAAAATGTTCATTGTTCAGTTCGTGGCGCAAATAAAGGTTCAGTATTATGTTGTATCAGCTATAAAAAAAACAAGTGCGAGTCGGACTCACGCACCGAGGGTTCCGTACAAACACTTAATCCCATCTTAACAACTGTAACTGTAACACGCAACTCTTTCTCGAGCGAGAAAATATTACCTATATCTTTCTTTGCTGCACTGTGAGAGAGTGACAGGCGATGCTACAGCGCGCAACAAGTCGCGAAGCGTGGTCGTGCTAGACGGATTGCACTATCGCTGCACCAACCGCGTTGTCAAAAGTGTTTCTATCTGTCGTTAAGGTATTGTAATGTCTTTTTCTTCTCAGCATATATGCGTCCACTGCTGGATATATGCCTCTTGCATGGATTTCAAAGCTGATCTTGATGCGGCGATCCTACTCCAGGTCGGCCCTGCCGTCTTTTTAATGTAGACTGACCATCTGGCTTGCGCTCTTGACTCCATCTGTCATCGTCTCTGCGTTTATTGTCATTAATTATATTGTCTACGATATCTATTTAAATCGCTATGAGCTTTTGCCTTGCTATCCACTATCCGGCAAACTGACGCATAAATAATACTAACGCTAAGCGTTATAGTCTTGTAGCCCATATCGCATGTCGTCCGATCGACTTGATGTTAAGTTATTAAGCTTAATGCAGTTCCGTTATGGCATACTCATACTCATAACAAGTTAACAGGGAAGCAGTAAGGAAACGGTTGGGTTTTATGACGCTTCATTTTGTCATAAGTTTATGATAGTGTTATGGTTTTTAATTATTTATTCTAGATTATTATCCGATTGAAAAGTGAAGGAGGGAACTGAAGAATAATAAGCCTTTTTATATGATAGGTACTTATACAATGACCCATTTTAAAAATATTTGAAATGGTTAAATAATAATATTACTGGCACATTATTTTTCCTATGTTAAATACTATACGAAATAAAGATTGGTTTAATACAATTTAACGTCAACTAGCCTATTTAAATAGTTTCAGGCGAAAAACTGGTTATGTCCATTTTATTCAAATGGTTTTTTAGGGTTCCGTAGCCAAATGGCAAAAAACGGAACCCTTATAGATTCGTCATGTCTGTCTGTCTGTCTGTCTGTCTGTCCGTCTGTCCGTCTGTCCGTCCGTATGTCACAGCCATTTTTTTCCGAAACTATAAGAGCTATACTGTTGAAACTTGGTAGGTAGATGTATTCTGTGAACCGCATTAAGATTTTGATGCAAAAATAAAAAAATAATAATAAATATTGGGGGCTCCCCATACTTAGAACTGAAACTCAAATTTTTTTTTTTCATCAAACACATACGTGTGGGGTATCTATGGATAGGTCTTCAAAAATGATATCGAGGTTTCTAAAACATTTTTTTTCTAAACCGAATAGTTTGCGTGACAGACGCTTCCAAAGTGGAAAAAAGTTGGTCCCCCCCCCTCTAACTTCTAAAATAAGAAAATGAAAAATCTAAAAAAAACATATGATGTACATTACTATAAAAACTACCAACGAAAATTGTTTTGAACGAGATCTAGTAAGTAGTTTTTTTTTAATACCTAACTTTGCAAGTTTGCACCTAATTTATATGGGGCGCTATACATACCAGGTGCAAACTTAACTTAAACACTTAGGGATGGAAAGTGTTTGTACGGAACCCTCGGTGCGCGAGTCCGACTCGCACTTGGCTGGTTTTTTTTTTGTTAAAATACCTTAGTTCATCATTATGACAATCTAAAACCGAAGTTAAACTGGGTTCCGATTATTAGCCTTAAAATTCCAATCTTCTGTAATGTTAAATATTTCAAATGTGACTACATAGTATAAAACAAAGTCGTTTCCTGCTGTCTGTCTGTCTGTCTGTCCCTATGTATGCTTAGATCTTTAAAACTACGCAACGGATTTTGATGCAGTTTTTTTAATAGATAGAGTGATTCAAGAGGAATGTTCATATGTATTAATACATGCATAATTTATCGGCATTGCACCCGTGCGAAGCCGGGGTGGGTCGCTAGTTGAGTGTAAAGTAGGATCGACAAAACTGTAAGTTTAAAAAGTTTAAAAACTTTTCATTAGGTATATTTTATTGTTTTAAATGTATTTTTTTTTATTGTAGTTTGCATTAATTTAACATTAAAATCATTCCAATTACTAAACAAAATAATTTCAACAATTTCTTGATCAGAATTCAATGGACTATTTACCGATTCAAAATTTAACGTCAAAACATTAGCAATGATAATTAAATTCGGCAAATTTAACGAATGCCCGTCAGTTAAGCTCCAATTAGTGAGGAGTAGTAATCGTTCAGGTTCTTATACTCCAGTGATTGAGCCTTCGTTTCGTTAACGCTATTATTTCTTCGGCCGTCAGGCTTAGAGACAGGAGTGAACGCCGAGTCTTGGCCGAATTCGGCTAATGATTGTGTGTAGTCCAGACTGCTCACTAGGTACGTGCCGCGAACTGCTTCGACTTTGTACAGGTTCGCAAAAATCGAAACGATCCGACATAGACGATCTCCTTCTCATTCATCATCATCATCATCTGAGGCGTTACAGCCGCGGGTGGGCCTTAGCCTGGTCTAGCAAATCTCTCCAGTCCGATCTATTCATGGCTTTCCTTCTCCAAATTATCACTCCTAAGATCTTGCTATCCTGTTCGACGCCGTCCAACCACCTGAGCTTGGGTCTGCCTCTACTTCTGCGACCCTCCGGTCGGCCTTCTAGAAGGCGTTTGGGTACTCTGGCCTCGTCCATTCGCAGCACGTGCCCTGCCCATCGCAGGCGTCCGATCTTTATGGTCTTAATAACGTTTGGCTCATCGTACATTTGGTATAGCTCGTGGTAATAACGCGTTCGCCATCCTTAATTTTCCATCACAGCTCCGAAAATGCGCCTTAATATTTTACGCTCAAATACTAACAAGGAATTTTCGTCTTTTTTGCTAAGCACCCAACACTCGGAACCGTAGGTGAGTATGGGCCTTAGTAAGGTTTTGTACAGAAGAAGTTTTATGCTTCTTGAAAGAAGTTTCGAGCGAAAGTATCCTTCTCATTCAGCTCCTTTAATTTTGTAACACTTGGTTAAGTTTTGGTGGGGGAACAGACGGTAAGGAAACCTCGATTTGCATAACCCGAGTACGTTAAGTTTGGATCTCATTTGGAACGTAAACTGATAGTACTCCTCCCTCCTCTTAAACGAGTGCCCGCAGCCAGAAAAACAATGGACCATATTATTTTGGTATTGTTTATTTTAGTAGGTATACTGTAGTGTAGTTAGGGTTTACCCTTGTTTTATACAAGACTTTGACTTTTTGAATTGATTGACATTTCCAAGATTTCTGAGAAACGTATATGAGGAAAAAATGGTCTATAAAATTAAAATTCTATGAAATGAAACATTCGGTGAAGTGATTTTCTATAAAATAAGATGACACCAATATTTAGTAATAATAATGTTGCAATCATTATTATGTAGTATGATGTTAATTCAAAAAGTACCCGGGTTTATATTTATGTTCAAATTATTGCGTTGATTATAGGTACAGACATGAATCTAGGTTGCAACTGAGTGCTGAAGTGTTGAACCATGAAAAATTGCAACGCCTTTTCCTAATACTGATCGTTTTCCGTCTACATCAAACCCCATATTTTTATTTGTAAGGAAACATTGGAAAATTGACAAGCAAGGCGACTACGAGTATTTCAATTTAGAACACGGCACGTTGAAACGTGGGGCCGCTCCGCAAAATGGTCGAGTTCGGCTAAAATTCGTTACCGCTTTTTGAATAAAATAAATATGGATTTTCTGAAGCACTTTCAATATTTACAGGTGGAGTGGCCTTAAATTTAATTAATTTAAAGCGGATTATGATCGGGCTTGTATTTTTAATAAAATAATTTGTACATAAATATTGGTTATTTCTTGGTTGAGATCACTTTTTAGTTGTTTACTGTATGGCTATGGAAAGCTTTTGCGCGAGAAAACTGCCCGCGCGTGGGTCCCCTGTTGCCTCCCTCAGGCGCTTGCTAAGCTCCCTGTGGAGTCCGCGCGCATCCTGGCCCCACGGACCAAGTGTCTCGACACCAAAAGCGATGAAGTCGTATTTGGCGCCGAGACAGCTGTATTTTTTTTATTTTGATCCACTCCCGCGCGTCCGCCGCAGCGCCCGCCCGCCTACTTGTGGCCGGGAGGTGGGATGCCGCTAGTGTGTCTGCGCACGTCGCGTTCCACACCAGCGCGCGCCCCATCCTCCACGGTATTAAAGACATCCCGTCAGGGCGCTTGCCGTCATCCCGTACGATCTGTGGCTCGAGGGCAGCTGGGACGTTGACGCTGACGAGTGCCCTTCTTAGGATGTCGTTGAGAGCGGCATGGCGAGAGTGGCGGCCGAGGCGATTCACGCTGGCTCCACAGGCGGTGCAGGCATGTTCCTCGCACACGTCTGCACCAAGTCGGAGACCTGCCACTATGCGTAGGGTGTTGGGGTCAATATATGTCCCTGTGTTTGGACAAGGGTATGTGTGCAACCAGTGTCCAGATTCTTGCCGGGACACTGCCAGCAACCTCGCCCTATCTCTGCTAGAGGAGTTGTGAATTAGTGTTTCAAGAATTGCATCAGAAGCTAGAGTGTCGCAGGCCCCTTGTTTTTAGGGTGCATCCGGTAAAATTGGATTCGTATTATTACCTAACTATTGTATTGTATTGTTCTTGACTTTGATAACACTTTCACGGAGGGTACATTATTATTTTTTGGCTGTATGTATGTACGTATTTATCGTTTACTATATATTTATGTATTTATTTATTTTTCGGGTACCTATATAATATTCATTTTTGTCTGATTTTTGCACCACCCATTAACAAAATAATTTTTAAAGTTCTCCACTACCCAAAGGTTGTCTGAAAGAGATTGCTCTCTAGCGATAAGACCGCCTGTTGTTTACCTCTAATTGTAATTTCTTGCATTGTATTTTTCCTGTATGTTTTATGAGGTGTGCAATAAAGACTACTTGTATTGTCTCATCTATCTATCTAGCTATTGTATTGTATTGTATTGTATTGTATTGTATTGTACATCCAGATACGTAAATTAGGACCCTCGCGATACGGCACCACGTCTGTAGACGGTAACTTTAGACTTCGCAAAACTATCAACCCGTCTACAGACCAAAATTCTTCATAGTATTTTTAGTAATGCCTTAATGGGTGCCGTCATTGTAATTTTTTTTTGTATTACCTTTATCCTGCAGCATGCAATTTTCAAAATGGCACTGTGTCCGTGAACGGTCACCTATCTGAAACACTATTTTTTGTTACCTATCTTGCCAAATTTTCATTTGTCCGAAAGATATTTTTTTAACTATAATTTTTTCAGAATATTTATAAAACAAACCTAACCTATTGGGTTCTTTAAAACGATGTCTATAAAATCCTAAAAATATCACGGGTTTCAGGAGAAAATAACTTTCGGACAAAATGAAAATGTGTTGGGACGTTACGGGTGGAAAACAATTTTTCGGAGTTGTGATATTAGGATACCTCCGTAAACAAGTTGACAATCAAGTTAGGTTTGAAAATTAGGAACCCTTATTTGAACGGTAAAATTAACTTAAATTATGAATGAGTGAAAAAACTGTAGGGTAGTGAATTGATGAAACACCGGTCAAGTGCGAGTCAGACTCACGCACCGAGGGTTCTATACAAATTCTTATCTCATTTTAACTGGTCGGTTTGCACCTGGTATTTATGGCACCGGATACAAATGAAGTGCAAAGTTAACCAACCAATCACGTAAGTTGTATGGGAGCCCCACTTAAATATTTATTTCATTCGGTTTTTAATATTTGTTGTTATAGCGGCAACAGAAATACTTCATCTGTAAACATTTCAAACGTCTAGCTATCACGGTTCATGAGATATACTGGTATGATATATCTGTGGCTCTAGTGAAAAGGGGTTAAAGTGCACTTATGACCTTTTTGCGTTATATATAACTTTTTGGTGTATATATACACCAAAATTCACAAAAAAAAATTGCGCATCTTTTGGTGTAATCGGAGCTAAGTTATCTTTTAAAATGACAAAGTTAGGGTTCGGCCAAATGGTGCATCTGGTGAATTATGTCGTGAAATATGGTGCAACTAAAGTTAACAATGAACAATTTGGGGTTTTGTTTGTGGAGAACGATTTAAGTTCATTTGTCTCTTTTGACGCATCCTGTGTTAAACGATCAATGTTTACTTATATTACCTTTTTACAAAACAAGATTACATACCTTATAGAATATAAATCGACTTTAATCTGTATTCACGACTTAATGTTAAACATTACTGATATAAGTCGAATTGTATCTTTTAAGAAATCTGGTATTTAATGATCAATGTTTACTTGTACCGATTTGCACGAGCAATTTACCCATAATTCATAAAAATAAATCGAAATTAATCCATAGTCACGAATAATTATTAAGTATTTATTGGTGTATATAGACTTATACTGGTGAGATATATCATTTTACACCACGATTATTACTTGTATCAAATAGTTCTTTTTATAAAGTCTCTTCGCTGTGGTTTACTTTAAGTACACTTGAGTCTAATCGATCATCCTATTATAAAATTTGGGTCACCAGTATGTAGAATGACCTACAGTAGTGATGTAGGCATTTTTAGGGTTCCGTAGCCAAATGGCAAAAAACGGAACCCTTATAGATTCGTCATGTCTGTCTGTCCGTCTGTCCGTCTGTCCGTCTGTCCGTCTGTCCGTCTGTCTGTCCGTCCGTATGTCACAGCCATTTTTTTCCGAAACTATAAGAGCTATACTGTTGAAACTTGGTAGGTAGATGTATTCTGTGAACCGCATTAAGATTTTGATGCAAAAATAAAAAAATAATAATAAATATTGGGGGCTCCCCATACTTAGAACTGAAACTCAAAAATTTTTTTTTCATCTAACACATACGTGTGGGGTATCTATGGATAGGTCTTCAAAAATGATATCGAGGTTTCTAAAATATTTTTTTTCTAAACCGTATAGTTTGCATGACAGACGCCTCCAAAGTGGAAAAAAGTTGGTCCCCCCCCCTCTAACTTCTAAAATAAGAAAATGAAAAATCTAAAAAAAACATATGATGTACATTACTATAAAAACTACCAACGAAAATTGTTTTGAACGAGATCTAGTAAGTAGTTTTTTTAATACCTAACTTTGCACCTAATTTATATGGGGCGCTATACATACCAGGTGCAAACTTAACTTAACCACTTAGGGATGGAGAGTGTTTGTACGGAACCCTCGGTGCGCGAGTCCAACTCGCACTTGGCCGGTTTTATTTTACAAGTTATTGTACTTGCAATGTACGTACCTATGTAACTATGTTTGTTCGGGTGGGATCTTGCAATTCAATTTTGAAGCAGAATATTTGCAACCGATTGAGCGAAAATCTTTCCCAAGTACCTACCACCTACTTAACATGACAATACAATAATATGGTACTATGGGGCTGGTCTGATGATGAAGCCACCCCTAGGATTAAAAGTATTTTTTTAGTTTGTTACACAGAATGGCAGGCCGATCTTGAATCGATCGAATGCTCAAACTTGTTGATTCTCCTCAAGGTGGCAACAATTTCGTCGACTCTATTAGCACTCCAGAAAAAGGCAGATCGTAGTGCTCACTGATTCTCACTCAGAAAAATTACAAGAAACAAAAGAAACCGGAACGGCAGAAGAAGCAGAGCAACTTTCGTTTTGGGACAAAGTTGGTCAAGGACGAAAAGGACAGCCTAGAAAAAGTGAGAAAGAGAGAATAAACATAGGGAGGAAAGGAAAAAGAGGAGACATTTTGGTAAATAGTATGAAAGCAAAAAAAAATAAAGAGAGTTTAAGATGCTAGGAAATTGTAAAATGAAATGCGCTATAAATATACAAGAAGAACTCAGAAAAAAATATTTGAGAGTTAATTGGGCCTTAGGAGAATGTAACAAAAGGGTTCAGTTCATTGCTAGGTAATTTAATGGACGCAACAACAAAGAATAGACAGTTTGCAAATTATTTAAAAATAAAGACAGAGTGTCATCGCATTTGCAGAGGCTGCTAATGCGATAACCATTTGACGAAACATCAAAGTTTGTTCAAGGAGTAACTGACAAACTTAAAATCAGTGAAGAACTTGTCCTAGATTCAGCGAGATGGATTATGCTGAGTACCACAAAAATAAGTAAAAGTTGATTGAAAGCCGTCGAGAAACATATTTCATTATTTCCTGTATATGAAAGACTTAACAGCGGTCCAATACGGATATCGGTAAAAAAACAGTTTTTTGTTAAATTTGATAAACCCGAGTGTAAGATCTTTTACGAAAATTTGTTATGTTCTGGGGATGTGGTAGATTCCCATCCTTTGGCGCCAACAGAGCACAGGCAAGAATTGCTTTTATACTAGAATTGAAATTATACAAGCTGACACCCAAAATGTGATACATGTTATTTTCCGTGTCTAAATACATATTCACAAATGCGATCAAATTTTAGTATTAAGGTCTCATACGTAAAGTTTTTGTAATTGTAATTGAACTGGAAAAACTAAATTTTGTACTTATCTCGTTTTAGGTATCATCTTGTATCGCTTAATATGTTTTTCTATTAGACGATTGATTGAGGAAAGTCCAAATTTAGTTAAAAACTATGAGAATAGTTTTATATGCTAATGTTAAATTTTTCTGTCATTTTTGTAATAATGAATCAATAAAAATAATAGTAGTTTTTGATGCAAGTGTGGAAAGTATGTCATTTTGAACGAGTCCCGAGGAGTCTTGGCCTGAGCCGCAAGGCGAGGGTCAAGACTCGGGACGAGTTAAAATGACACTTCCACACGTGTACCAAACAACGTTTTTTAATACATTTGCGAAAAATTGCAATAATACAAATTTAAAACAGTAATTGAAAGGGGCAATTATATTTATTTCTGTCTGATAAAAATTAAAAGTACCTACAATTTTTAGAGCAATTGTGAAGGGTTGCATTTAAGGCCTTTGCTGGTAAGTTTAAAGTTTTATTCAAGTTGTTCATAATTCTCTTTTTCTCGTTTCCAGCCAATAAAATGTTCATAGACGGCAATGTAATTTTTCTTTCGATTTTGCGGGTAAAATACTCTCACTTGCAATTTTTACCTTGGCTCGTATATAGGGCGGTGTTAAATCTATTCTGGTAGACATCAGAATCCATCATTTTCTATCAAAAACTCTTATTTTATAAAATCTTACGTGTCATTTACACATAATTAAAACAATCTTGAATGAAAAAGAAAGTTTTACTTTTAATTGTAATTTTTTTTTCAAGATGGCGTCGGCTGTCATCATTCAGCCAAATCAAAAGAAATAGTTTTAATATTTCAGAAGAGATATGATAATGTTACACAGTAATTTAATTGATTCCAAACAATAAACATCGTAAATCTGTTTTTAGTTCTACGTTTCATACAATTATAAATATAATATTTTTTAAAACACATTAATAGCGATCATTCTTAAATATTATGAATTTATAAAGCAGCGCATGGGTCACGCTTAATACTGTATTTTCTAATCTGTGACAATACTTTTCTTTTTAATTTTTTTAGGTCACGCATAATACTCAGACAAATTATTAAAACCGTTTTTCAATCTTTTTAATAGATAACACTTTGATTGATCCAATATGCAATTTAAATATTTTAAGCATAATTATAAGATATACACTTGCAATGCTGTATGACGTAATAAATAAAGTCGGAAAGTGATTGACCTTTGCTTGGATGTATGAGACATGACGTGTTAGTACAACAGAAAATTAAAAAAATTTGAAAAGTAAAAAGCACTAGTTCGAAATATCCAACTTTTCGCACGATTTGCAGCTACGAAAAGTACCACTTTTTGAGCAACTGTATTAAAAAGATCTTTTTTATCTTAAAATATTTAAATTGCATATTGGATCAAGCTAAGGGTTATCTATTAAAAATATTCAAAAACGATTTTAATAATTAGTCTGAGTGACTTTTATTTAATGAGCAAATGAGTATTATGCGTGACCTATAAAAATTAAAAAGAAAAGTATTGTCACAGATTAGAAAATACAGTATTAAGCGTGACCCACGCGCTGCTTTATAAATTCATAATAATTATGAATAATCGCTATTTTTGTGTATTAAATAATACATATTTATTTTTAGAAAAGGAGAACTATGAGGAACAGAATTAACTTTATAACCGCCATATGTAAGAACTTTCCTCCTGCCATAAACATCGCGCCTCAGCGTCCTGTCAGCGTCAGTAGTGTGGTGCCACTTCCGCGATAGGGCGGGGAAACGGTAAATTCCGGCTAACAGTTCGGCCTTCCTGACTCTCCTTACGTCCTCGGCAGGAGACTGATGACCATTCGCCGTTCAGCCGTACTCAGTTCCACATTTCGAGCTAAACTAATAAGTCTTACTCATCTTACCTGGGTCATCCTTGTGGTGTCATTGTCAGAAGGTTACATAAAGCAAACCTTTATACAAGACGCATAACGATGATTGGGATATTTTGAAACGTGCTACGACGTTGGTAGATCCAACGATGGACGACGACAGCCAGGGCGCCCGCGGAGTTGCGAGCAGGCACGCCGTGAAAAACGTGTCGTCTACCGCGCCGCTCATTTCCTCTTCCATCGCGCTTTTGCCACCTAAAATAACCGACAGCACGAGGGTGCTAATTCGCAATTCCTTAACATCTACGCAGCATGAGAATGCCAACGTGATTTCCTAATCACCATCAGCATCGGAGTGCCGACGTTCGTGATTTCCCAATATCACCATCGGCATGCGGGTGCCGACGACCGTGATTCCTTGGCATCTACGCCAGCATGAGGATGCCGACGTGATTTTCTAATATCACTATCAGCATGGTAGTGCTGACCCACGTGATTTCCCAATATCACCATCGACATATGAGTGTCGACGACCGTGATTCCTTGGCATCTACGCCAGCATGAGGATGCCGACGTGATTTTCTAATATCACTATCAGCATGGTAGTGCTGACCCACGTGATTTCCCAATATCACCATCGACATCTGAGTGTCGACGACCGTGATTCCTTGGCATCTACGCCAGCATGAGGATGCCGACGTGATTTTCTAATATCACTATCAGCATGGTAGTGCTGACCCACGTGATTTCCCAATATCACCATCGACATCTGAGTGTCGACGACCGTGATTCCATGGCATCTACGCCAGCATGAGAATGCCGACGTGATTTTCTAATATCACTATCAGCATGGTAGTGCTGACCCACGTGATTTCCCAATATCACCATCGACATCTGAGTGTCGACGACCGTGATTCCTTGGCATCTACGCCAGCATGAGGATGCCGACGTGATTTTCTAATATCACTATCAGCATGGTAGTGCTGACCCACGTGATTTCCCAATATCACCATCGACATCTGAGTGTCGACGACCGTGATTCCTTGGCATCTACGCCAGCATGAGGATGCCGACGTGATTTTCTAATATAGGCGGATTAATACAACTCAATGTTTTCTGCGACATGAAATGTAATCAACAAGACTTAGCACAACTAGTTACAAGATAGCCCGAGGCGGCTCACTCTTCCTCAGACGATGTCACATTGAGTTGACGATATAACTTAATTTTATCACGAGCCACAATGTTTTTATAGCCCTTTTTTCCCTTAGCTGCCGAACTAACCTCATATCTATCATTAGGCAACACTGCCGTCACCTTGTAGGGCCCGGCATATCTTGGCACTAACTTGCCACTTGCCAACCCCGGTCTCAGTATTCTCCGCTCCACCATGACGAGAGTTCCTTTGTCAATAGATTCGCCAGTTCGTCGATTCTTATCGTATCGCGCTTTCATCTTAGTCGCATTTCTTTCTATCTGCTCCTTCGCTTCTTCACGGAGCTCTGTTATATCACCCACCGAGCGAACTGGGCCTTCGATATCTTGCGGTAGACGTGGTCTCAGGGCACACATGAGTTCTAATGGTGTTTTGCCAGTTCCACTGCTAATAGTAGAGTTAATTCCTAACTGAACTTTTGGCAGATATACATCCCAGCCCTTCCTCTCCTCTCCAAGATATGCGGTTAATGAAGACAATATAGTGCGATTCAAACGTTATACTTGCCCATTGGCTCTGGGCGAAGCTACTGCATTTTTCACATGTTTAATGAGATTTTCCTTACAAAATTGAGCAAACTCACGTCCAGTAAATGCAGAACCTTGATCACTTATTATCCTATTAGGGTAGCCGAAAATATGCAGTAGCCGATTCAAGGCATTTATTGCTCCCCGACCATTTGGACTGGCCACCGCCTCCAACCACACAAACTTTGTAAATCCATCAACAACTGCAAAAATATATGTCTTTCCGTGGCTCTTGCAAAAAGGACCTAAATGGTCTACATGCAGGGTATCCATTGGAGTGGAAATCCTAGGAATAGGATGTAACAGCCCAGGTTGCTTTCCTGTCAACTTCTTAGAAAATTGACATCCAAGACAGCTCTTTATATATTTGTTTACAAATTTCGTCATTTTAGGAAACCAGTATTTTGCTCTAATGGCTTCCAGACATTTATCGATACCCAGGTGCCCATTGCTATCATGATATGTTTTTAGTATGTGCCACCGTGCTGACTTAGGCAGGACAGGACGTACTTTACCTTCCAGTAACCTACACAGACGTCCATCCACAACTTTATAGTCTGCATTCAAACCTGTTTTTTTTTGCTTATTTGCATCTGTTTCCAATTTTATGTTCAACAAAGAGCCTGTATATCTTCATCACCTTCTTGCAGTGCATCTACCAAATCTTTTTCCTCTATGTGATTGATGTTAATTGGGTTTCTGCTAAGAGCGTCGACATGTTGCATTGTTGTCCCTGAACGGTGAACCACTTCAAAATCATATTCCTGAAGATCGAGCCACCAACGGGCGATTCGTGGGGACAAATCTCGTTTAGACCAAGCGAGCCGCAATGCTGAGCAGTCAGTAATTACCGTGAACTTTATTCCAGTAACATATATTTTAAATTTCATGATGCTAAAGACCACCGCTAGCGCTTCTAATTCAAAACTATGATACATCTGTTCTGTAGCTGTAGTCTGCCTGCTCGCGTATGCCACCACTCTCCACGTACCATCTAAATGACGCTGAAGTAGTATCCCACCGAGGCCAACCTTAGATGCATCCGTGTGAATTTGGGTATCCTTATCTAAACTATAAATGGCTAACACAGGATCAGAAGTAAGAGCCTCTTTTAGTGTACGCACAGCTTGCTCCTGCTGTGGGCCCCACTGCCATTCAACATCCTTCTTTGTCAATTTGGTTAATGGAAGAGCTACGGAAGCAAAACCTTTTATGAAACGTCGGAAATAACTAGCTAGTCCCAGAAATTGTCGTACCTCATGTACATTACGAGGGTTTTTAAATTCATCGACAGCTTGCAATTTCTCCCTCGAGGGCCGCAGTTCCCCTTTTGAAATCTCATGTCCTAGGTATTCGATTCGCTCAGTAAGGAAGTAACATTTATTTTTCTTCAACTTTACTCCAGATGCACTGATCAATTCCAAAACTTTCTGGAGGTTAGTAAGACAATTTTCGACATCAGTTCCCCACACTATGACGTCATCTATGTACACCTCCGCACAGTCGTGTAGCACAGGTTCCAATATTTCCGTCATTGCTCTCTGGAAAACTGACGGCGCATTACATAAACCAAAGCTGACCATTTTGTACTGATATTGACCATCAGGCGTCACAAATGCAGTATAATGACGGGACTCTTCAGCAATCTTTATTTGGTGATAACCGTTTGCAAGGTCCAAACTGCAAAATATTGCCTTATCACCTAGTTTATCCAGCAGATCCTGTATTACTGGCAGCGGGTATCTTTCCTTTACAGTGATTTTGTTCAATGCCCGGTAGTCCACACACATTCGGAAGGCACCATCCTTCTTTCGCACTAGTAATACTGGGCTAGCATATGGGGACCTGGATTGTTCTATTATTCCAGAACCAAGTAATTCAGACACAATTTTCCTAATAATTTCCCGCTCATAATAAGACATCCGGTAGGGTTTGAAATTGACAACTTTATCTTCCGTAAGTTTAATAGTCATCTCAACATGGCAATTACCTATTTCCAATCCGTCTCCGGAGAAACAGTGATCAAACTTTTCCAAAACCTTCTTTAAAGAGTGCTCTTCATATTCAGTTAGATTGAGCCCGATTCTAGGAGAATTGTCACAGGTCACATTGTTTACAAGTTCCACTCTGGCAACACATTCCTGCCCCTTCAGTGGAAGATTTATGTTAGACAGATTGTTCACTAGTATAGTAGCACTACCATTCAATGCCTCCACCTCATTAGCTATAATATTTTTTTCCGAGAGAGGTTTCCGTTGTTCTCCATGTTTCACCTTGAGTACACCAGAGACAATGGGTTCGGTTCTCACCACAATCTTATTTAATCCTGGTCTTATAGTCAGATCCGCTTCAGGGAATAAGCATATTCTTTCCTTATTCATCATATCAGGTATTTCTAGAGGTACTTCACTTTCATAAATATGAAGCCGAGATGAGGTTTTAAATATCACTACATTTGGTGCTTCAGTAAATGGTTGACCTATCAACACATCAAATCCCTGAGTACTGTCGGGCACAACATAAAACTTCATATCTCTTTCAATTCCATCAACAGTTAACAAAGCATATAAACTACCTATGGGTAATGTAGTAGCATTTCCATACCCCTTTAGAGCCACTGAGTCTTCTTTTTCTGGTACTAAATCCAACTTCTTACAATAGCTCTCTTTCATGATATTACATGAGCTGCCAAAATCAAGGAATGCTTCTGCCGAAGAACCATTGACAACAACTGTCTTGTAATATTTTTGATCTATGGTGTCACCCATAGTTACTTCAACTCGTCTCACTGTCTTGTCTTTATTTTCAGTTTGTTTTCTGTTTTTCCAACAGTCCTTGGCATCATGGCCTCTCTTATTGCAACTTGTACATGATGCACTGTATTTCTTCTTTTTGAAACAATCTGCCTCCTCATGACCGGACTTGTGGCAAAATCCACAGGTGTTCTTTTTCTTAGTAAGTTTACAGTCCCTACGCAGATGACCTTTTTTTCCACAAGTATAACACTTTGATTCATGCCTTTGATGTTTACCAGTCTTATAGTCACGGTTCGGTACATTATCTAAATTACTGGATTTCAGTCCTTCACAATTTGGTACGGTGGATACTTTGATATTTGCCAAGTAGGATAATAATTCTGAAGAGTTATTGCAACCTGCTGACATGGCGCCCACTTCCATCAATTTATTTCCTAGGGTACCAATGATGGCACTTGTGATCACACCATCTGTCATACCACATGACATACCTATACCCAGTTTGTCATAAAAGAATTTAACAGGATCTTCATTTTCTTGTCTTATCTTGTTCACAAGTTCTCTAATTTGCGAGAGAGTATTTTGAGTGTACGGAAATGCTTGCATCAGGCGACCCTTCCATTCCGCCCAAGTCACATCATAATTGGTTTGCCTCTCATACCATCCTTTAGCATATCCTCTAAGCTTAGATGTACAATTGCATATTAATGTTCTCTCGTCCCACCCATACATGTTTGCTATACTTTCTAAATTCCTTATCCAATGTTGAATGGATATTGTTGTTAGTTGGGGGTCAAATTCAGGGACAATGTCATTACGACCCACATACCGAACTACAGGTGTGGGTATGACAGGGGCTGATGATCCCCTACTATCATATGATGCAGACGGTGTGTCATGCCTAGAAGTTTCATATACTACCGGGGGCCCGGAATGATAATTATTAGTTTTCCTCAATTGTCATACTAATTCTTCCAATGCATGTATACGCCGTTCCTTTCTTTTCATGTCATTTCTATCATTGTCAGAATCTGAATCTATTGAGGAAAAGCTTGGTGAGCGGTGTCTTTTATGTGATTTCTGCATGGTGACCTAGCAAAGTAAATTTCTTGAAACCGACACACCTATGCAATAACCTTAATGTCCAACACTTTCAAATAGCACTAATAAATATTAGTAATACAGGTAAGTCATAGTTCACACACACATACATGCACTTATTTTCATGTACTAGCAAATTGGTTAGTACTGAATTTTATAATATAGATATATATATTTATGTTATTTGTCCACACCTATATTTCAAGTAACGATATCCCACAAATTCGCTGCCCAGCGTTCGTTAATAATAGGTAAGTAAGCGAAAGACATGAAACGGGCTCACCGGTATAGTTCACACAACAAAACCGTAGCCAAGCTCAAAACCGCATGCATTCCTAGTTCAGCACGCACAATCACAGGCAAAACCAACAGATTTCAAAGAATCATAGTACTTATTCACTGAAACACACTACTTTATAGTTTGTAACAAAATTTGCACTTCACGCTTCGTTCACAACCGCAAGTAGTAGGCACACACGCAAGTTCGTACTTAAAACACATCAAAATGTGTCTCACTTTGTCTTAAATCGGTTTTCGCTGTAATTTCCCGTTTTTACATGAATTCAGGCAAGGATAATCTCACTTCTGAACTTTTAGAAAAGGAGAACTATGAGGAACAGAATTAACTTTATAACCGCCATATGTAAGAACTTTCCTCCTGCCATAAACATCGCGCCTCAGCGTCCTGTCAGCGTCAGTAGTGTGGTGCCACTTCCGCGATAGGGCGGGGAAACGGTAAATTCCGGCTAACATTATTTACAATTATATGAAATGCAAAGAACTAAAAACTAATCATCAAGAGCCAATCAAAAGAATCAATTAAATTTCTGTGTAAAATTATCATATCTCTTCTGAAATATTAAAACTATTTCTCTTGATTTGGCTGAATGATGACAGCCGACGCCATCTTGAAAAAAAATATTACAATTAAAAGTAAAACTTTCTTTTTCATTCAAGATTGTTTTAATTTTTGAGATTGTTTTAAGTTTTTGATAGGAAATGATGGATTCTGATGTTACAGGAATAGATTTAACACCGCTCTATATACGAGCCAAAGACAAAAATTGCAAGTGAGAGTATTTTATCCGCAAAATCGAAAGAAAAATTACATTGCCGTCTATGAACATTTTATTGGCTGGTAACGAGAAAACGAGAATTATTAACAACTTGAATAAAACTTTAAACTTACCAGCAAAGGCCTGAAATGCGACCCTTCACAATTGTTCTAAAAATTGTAGGTACTCTTAATTTTTATCAGACAGAAATAAATATAATTGCCCCTTTCAATTACTGTTTTAAATTTGTATTATTGCAATTTTTCGCAAATGTATTAAAAAACGTTGTTTGGTACACGTGTGGAAGCGTCATTTTAACTCGTCCCGAGTCTTGACCCTCGCCTTGCGGCTCAGGCCAAGACTCCTCGGGACTCGTTCAAAATGACATACTTTCCACACTTGTATCAAAAACTACTATTATTGCCACTGCACCGCAAAAAATGGATATAACTTTTAAAAAACCATTGGTAAAAGTGTATCTGGGGGCACGGTAGTGCCCCCGCCAAGACGAACAAAAAAGAAGGGGGCACTACCTACCTTTTCTCGAACCGTTTCGTCTCATATTCAAACCCTCATAGTTTCGTCCCAGTTAACACTAGAGCGCCCAAATTCTCAGGTTAAGATGCAGTTAGCAAACATATAAAATGTACAAAATTTAATTGATCTAGCTTTTATACTTTAGGTTTTATAGGTACCTAAAATACGCCGATTTTGCCACTCACTCACTGACGTATCAAAACCTCTGGGGTACTTCCCGATGACCTAGAAAGCTGAAATTTGGTATGTAAGCTAGTATTAGTACACAAACAACAAAATAATTCTAAAACTTGGAACTTTTACCCCCCAACCCCTTAAACTAGGGGATGGAAGTTTGTATGAAACTTCCGCAAATTTTGATACTAGAGGTCTGAAAATTGAAACCTATAGGGACTCATTGTTATAAATCAAATACATATTGTAGGACTTTTAAAAAATCACTCCCCACCCTTTAAATAAGGGGATGGAAGTTTGTATGGGTTTCCCATAATAAGGGATAAAAGTGTATATATATATATGGGGCTAAACTTAAGTATTTCTTAAATACACAATTGTGTACTTCAGTTGACGCTCAAGAAACCCTACAGCCCAAAAAAAATAAAAAAACTAAAGCACCTTACAAAAAGAAATGAGATCCCACCAAAAACATTTCATGTAAAATTGACGGCCAAGACTCACATTCTCATAACGCTTTCGCTGTAAAAAAGTTATCAGATCCCAGGAAAAGCCAAGCCCCTAAGCCCCGACTTTACTAACCCCACCACCTTGGTTTAAAAAGTATGGCATCAACTGGCTTCAAGCCCCTAAACCCGGAGTTTACTAACCCTACACCTTTGTTTCAAAAGTATGGCTTGGCCGTTTCATAGACTACCGTAAATAAGTCTAGCGGACTGTCCGGCCTATATCGTAAGGAATTAAGTTTATAAGTATATATTATCAAAGACATAAACTTAGTTTCTTGATACCATATGGGCCAGACGGTCCGTTGGACTTATTTACGGTACTCTATGAAACGGCCAAGCCATACTTTTGAAACAAAGGTGTAGGGTTAGTAAACTCCGGGTTTAGGGGCTTGAAGCCAGTTGATGCCATACTTTTTAAACCAAGGTGGTGGGGTTAGTAAAGTCGGGGCTTAGGGGCTTGGCTTTTCCTGGGATCTGATAACTTTTTTACAGCGAAAGCGTTATGAGAATGTGAGTCTTGGCCGTCAATTTTACATGAAATGTTTTTGGTGGGATTTGTATTACAGTACACCTAAATTAATTGCGTGCAAAAAGGTAAAAGTTTATTTTCTTAGGATTATGTCTGAAATAAAGTTCTTAAATGATAGGTTTCGTTAGGTATTTCTTATTTAGGGTGTTCATATATTTTTCCTTTTTAAAAGGAGAAAACTTCAAATAAACCGAACAGCATGTCCATTTTCACTTTCTAAAATAAGGGTGAAAATTGGTATAAGTTCAGTTATATTTCCGGGTAGTGTAAATATTATGGGTGAAAAAGGGTACAAAATCAGTTATGTCCTTAAGAACACTTTTTGGCACGGATATAAGTCACATTTTTTTTTAACCGTTAACTTTGGAGAAGTAAGAATATTACCCCGTGAAAGAGGATTTTTTAAGTATTAAAACTGCATTTAAAGTTTATTTGTAAGTATAGCGGTTGAAGTACAGTGATCAAAAGTCTGAATAAATTTAAGCCGCAACGGTTTTTTGAGTCTCCTAAAAAGTAGTGTTTTTCGAGTTTAACCCCTTTTCACTAGAGCCACAGATATATATCCTGGTGATAGACGGACAGACAGACGGACGGACAGTGCAGTCTTAGTAATAGGGTCCCTTTTTACCATTAACGCTCATATTTAGGTATAGAACTACGCATCCCTACTCAAACTAAAATATGTTTTGTACCATCCGTTACAAATAAGCTTACTAGAAGGCCCGAGGTCATAAATAGTGTAAAGTGCGAAGTGACAAATAAGGGTTCCATTATACGAATACGTGCCCCACAATAAGAATATAAAAACAAAGGACAACCTATTACAACGACAGACATTAGCACGTCGAGCGAAAGGGTTAGAGAAAAATATGCCCCTTGTTTTTAAATCAGCTTGCTGATAGGGTAAAGATGCATTTCCAATGACCATCTATATTGACAGTTTTTGCTGTCACCTCGCTGTTATCGTAGTTTATTTTATTCATACTCCCTAAATGGACTTAAGTAAGTGCATTATGTGTAATTAGTAGGGTTTTGCTTATTTTCTAACCCCTACTCTCCCCCCCTTATTCTGTCCTAGGACCGGAAAAACGTCACTGTTTTTTTTATTTAGTTTTAGAAACCGGCAAATAAAAATTCAGAAAAAGTTTTTTTTTTTTAAAGAAGGGGGCACTACCTACCTTTTCTCGAACCGTTTCGTCTCATATTCAAACCCTCATAGTTTCGTCCCAGTTAACACTAGAGCGCCCAAATTCTCAGGTTAAGATGCAGTTAGCAAACATATAAAATGTACAAAATTTAATTGATCTAGCTTTTATACTTTAGGTTTTATAGGTACCTAAAATACGCCGATTTTGCCACTCACTCACTGACGTATCAAAACCTCTGGGGTACTTCCCGATGACCTAGAAAGCTGAAATTTGGTATGTAAGCTAGTATTTGTACACAAACAACAAAATAATTCTAAAACTTGGAACTTTTACCCCCCAACCCCTTAAACTAGGGGATGGAAGTTTGTATGAAACTTCCGCAAATTTTGATACTAGAGGTCTGAAAATTGAAACCTATAGGGACTCATTGTTATAAATCAAATACATATTGTAGGACTTTTAAAAAATCACTCCCCACCCTTTAAATAAGGGGATGGAAGTTTGTATGGGTTTCCCATAATAAGGGATAAAAGTGTATATATATATATGGGGCTAAACTTAAGTATTTCTTAAATACACAATTGTGTACTTCAGTTGACGCTCAAGAAACCCTACAGCCCAAAAAAAATAAAAAAACTAAAGCACCTTACAAAAAGAAATGAGATCCCACCAAAAACATTTCATGTAAAATTGACGGCCAAGACTCACATTCTCATAACGCTTTCGCTGTAAAAAAGTTATCAGATCCCAGGAAAAGCCAAGCCCCTAAGCCCCGACTTTACTAACCCCACCACCTTGGTTTAAAAAGTATGGCATCAACTGGCTTCAAGCCCCTAAACCCGGAGTTTACTAACCCTACACCTTTGTTTCAAAAGTATGGCTTGGCCGTTTCATAGAGTACCGTAAATAAGTCCAACGGACCGTCTGGCCCATATGGTATCAAGAAACTAAGTTTATGTCTTTGATAATATATACTTATAAACTTAATTCCTTACGATATAGGCCGGACAGTCCGCTAGACTTATTTACGGTAGTCTATGAAACGGCCAAGCCATACTTTTGAAACAAAGGTGTAGGGTTAGTAAACTCCGGGTTTAGGGGCTTGAAGCCAGTTGATGCCATACTTTTTAAACCAAGGTGGTGGGGTTAGTAAAGTCGGGGCTTAGGGGCTTGGCTTTTCCTGGGATCTGATAACTTTTTTACAGCGAAAGCGTTATGAGAATGTGAGTCTTGGCCGTCAATTTTACATGAAATGTTTTTGGTGGGATTTGTATTACAGTACACCTAAATTAATTGCGTGCAAAAAGGTAAAAGTTTATTTTCTTAGGATTATGTCTGAAATAAAGTTCTTAAATGATAGGTTTCGTTAGGTATTTCTTATTTAGGGTGTTCATATATTTTTCCTTTTTAAAAGGAGAAAACTTCAAATAAACCGAACAGCATGTCCATTTTCACTTTCTAAAATAAGGGTGAAAATTGGTATAAGTTCAGTTATATTTCCGGGTAGTGTAAATATTATGGGTGAAAAAGGGTACAAAATCAGTTATGTCCTTAAGAACACTTTTTGGCACGGATATAAGTCACATTTTTTTTTAACCGTTAACTTTGGAGAAGTAAGAATATTACCCCGTGAAAGAGGATTTTTTAAGTATTAAAACTGCATTTAAAGTTTATTTGTAAGTATAGCGGTTGAAGTACAGTGATCAAAAGTCTGAATAAATTTAAGCCGCAACGGTTTTTTGAGTCTCCTAAAAAGTAGTGTTTTTCGAGTTTAACCCCTTTTCACTAGAGCCACAGATATATATCCTGGTGATAGACGGACAGACAGACGGACGGACAGTGCAGTCTTAGTAATAGGGTCCCTTTTTACCATTAACGCTCATATTTAGGTATAGAACTACGCATCCCTACTCAAACTAAAATATGTTTTGTACCATCCGTTACAAATAAGCTTACTAGAAGGCCCGAGGTCATAAATAGTGTAAAGTGCGAAGTGACAAATAAGGGTTCCATTATACGAATACGTGCCCCACAATAAGAATATAAAAACAAAGGACAACCTATTACAACGACAGACATTAGCACGTCGAGCGAAAGGGTTAGAGAAAAATATGCCCCTTGTTTTTAAATCAGCTTGCTGATAGGGTAAAGATGCATTTCCAATGACCATCTATATTGACAGTTTTTGCTGTCACCTCGCTGTTATCGTAGTTTATTTTATTCATACTCCCTAAATGGACTTAAGTAAGTGCATTATGTGTAATTAGTAGGGTTTTGCTTATTTTCTAACCCCTACTCTCCCCCCCTTATTCTGTCCTAGGACCGGAAAAACGTCACTGTTTTTTTTATTTAGTTTTAGAAACCGGCAAATAAAAATTCAGAAAAAGTTTTTTTTTTTTTTCTGAACATATTAATACTTACAGAACGTACATATTTGTATTAAAAAAATATTGAAAGGATATGTCTACTTCAATATGAACTACCTAGATTTTTTCTAATACACAGAATAATTCAGTTTATATATAACTAGATTGATAGGTACATTAGGTTATTAAAATAATATCACTGCTGAAAATTTAAAAAGAAAACTATGCGAACCGAGTTTTATTTATATACATTTATCTCGGATTTTTAATGGGCGGTAGCGACCACTTAAACTAATAAAAAAAAAACACAGACGAGAACAAAAACAAAAAACCTACCTAAATAGCTGTAGGGTACGGGCTTATACATGTGTGGACGTGTACAGAACGTTCTAAAAAACTAGTTTAGTACAAAATATGTCTCCATATTCAGTAATATCAGTAATAATTTGCCATTTTCACCATGAAAAAGAGCGTTCAAGTTCATGGTTGTCATACAATTATTGGTTTGTTCAAGTTTCTAACAATTGAAATCCACACGGACTAGGTACATCACAAATTAAATCTAGAACAAAAACAAAACACCTAACTAAATAAGTGCATAGCTAGCTGTAGGGTACGGGCTTATACGTAGTGTACAGGATGTTCTAAAAAACTAGTTTAGTACAAATCCTGTACAATCTCGCGCGGGCAGTTTACGGGCCGCCCTTTATATCCCGTCCTGATTGCCTCGCCCTACGTACCGACAGCAAAACAACACGCGCTGAAGCTGACGGTACTTTTTTAGAAATGAAACGAAATTTATTCAGTAAGTAGGCCGCAAAGGCACTCTTAAAGTCAGATATAACAATATAAAAACAAAGGATAACCTATTACAACGACAGACATTAGCACGTCGAGCAAAAGGGTTAGAGAAAAAGATACCCCTTTTTAGGGTTCCGTACTGAGACTTCGCTGTCCGTCCGTCCGTCCGTCCGTCTGTCACCACGCTGTATCTCAAGAATGGTGGTAGCTAGACAGTTGAAATTTTCACAGATGTGTATTTCTATTGCCGCTGTAACAAAAAATACTAAAAATAAAATGAAATAAATATTTAAGGGGGCTCCCATACAACAAGCTTGTTATAGATTATGGTACGGAACCCTTCATGCGCGAGTCGGACTCGCACTTGTTTTTTACATTTTTTTTTGTTTGCCGACGTTACATAGATAATCCTCGCGCAGTAGGCCCGCGCCGGTGTCCGCATTTTCCCTCAATAATCTACGGCGAGCCCCCGAAGGGGTTGACATGAGAACATAGGAAGAAAATACCCTTAAATAAAACCCTTGTAACAATTGTAACTAACAGTGATAGCGAAAAGTTGAATTCAATTTAAGGCATAAATCCGAACGGCGGTAGCTCTGCCTCATTGAGTCTGCCGGATTCACACGAGGGCAGAACAGTGAGGCAGAATAGTGGGACAGAATAGTTTGAAAAGACAGTGGCGTTTAATTGTGGCTCCACGCTACTCGCGAAGTTGGCCGAGGTTGAGCGAATATGACAGTATGGAGGGGCACTTTGCTGCGGAAACCCATACTTCGGCCAAATTTGCGAGTAGTGTAAAGCTAGGGTAAAAATAGGTCTGTGTAAAACAAGTCGCAACGTGCGCGCACTCTGTCCTGCTCTTTGCACTGCCCTCGCGCTCACACTATAAATTTGATTTCACAGCTTCAAATCAAGGTGCTGTCGACTTAGTACTACATTTGAAACTTAATGACGCGCAGTTCGGGTTCCGTGCCGGTTTATCAACCGAGAGTGCCACCATATGCCTAAAACAGGCTGTGGAGTACTATACTCGTCGGAAAACGCCTATATTTGCGTGTTTTTTGGACCTTTCCAAAGCATTCGATCTCGTTAATTATGACCTGCTTTGGAAAAAACTTGACGAAGTGCAATTTCCAAGGGAACTCACACGCATATTTAGGTGTTGGTACGCGAGCCAACGAAATACGGTGCGTTGGGGTGATGTGCTGTCTGACGAATATGGTCTTGATTGTGGTGTGAGGCAGGGGGGTCTCACTTCTCCTAAGCTTTTCAATCTGTACATGGATGCCCTGATTGGCGAGCTTAGCAGTACGCATGTCGGGTGTCACATAGACAGGGTTTGTTTTAATAACATAAGCTATGCTGACGACATGGTACTGCTGAGCCCCTCGGTCGGTGGTATGCGTGTGCTGATTGAGAAGTGTGAGGCCTATGCTCTAAGCCACAACCTGCGCTACAATGTGCGTAAGAGTGAGTTCATGGTGTTCAGGGTGGGGAACAAGTGCCCATCTCACATACCACCCATTTGTCTGAATGGCGTACCACTTAAAAGGGTATTCAATTTTAAATATCTGGGGCACTTGGTCACCGATGGCCTGCGCGATGATGCTGACTTGGAGCGCGAACGCAGGGCTTTGGCCGTCAGGGCCAACATGATCGCTCGGAGGTTCTCCAGGTGTACAGCGCAAGTTAAGATAACACTATTCCAAGCCTACTGTACTTCGCTGTACACCTGTAGCCTCTGGACGAGGTACACGCAGCGCGCTATGAATGCCATGCGTGTACAATACAACGACGCGTTAGGGTACTGTTGCGGCTGCCGCGATATTGCAGGGCGTCCGGTATGTTCGCGGACGCGCATGTGGATTGATTCCACGCGACGCTGCGCAAGCGCTGCGGCAGCCGCCACAGCCTCCTGACAGTTGTGGCGGAGAGATGGGACAGTGCTTTAATCAGGTACTGGACCTCTCAACATCTTAATTTAGGCAGTAACATAGTTATTTAAGTTTTATACGTGATACTAACAACATATGGATAGTTTTAGTCCGAAATAAACGCTTTTTATTATTATTATTTATTTATTTATTTATTTTTAGTATCGATTCCAACTCGATAATAAACAACGCGTTCCAAATAAATCGTCTTGACAGACCGATTTTTCCTTTTGAAACACGGCACCCTAAAAATGTATACCTACCAATATATTTAATGGCATGGTAAAGCCACAGAATATTTAATAGGACTAGTAAAGCTAAACTAACAGTTATGCTAGACGTGTTGCACCTCTAGCGCAACTGTGACACGTGACTCTTCGTCGTGCTAGATATATCTCCACCTCTACATATCTCTTTCTGTGTAGTACTGTGAGAGAGTGACAGGTACGCTAAGCATACCTACCTTTACCATGAGTTGACGTGACCGCACTCACTAGCGACAGTGTAAACGATTTGTACGGGGAATAGTACAGCACCTCTAACCGTCACTTTGTAGAACTACAATTCTCCATACAAATCCTTAGGCAGTTGCTAGTGAGCACTGTCACTGTGAACTCATACAAGGAGTCCTGCTACTTTTCACTGCAATGCCCTCGCGTTCACACTAGAAATTTGATTTTTCCCAGCTTCAAGGGACAGACGACTTGAGTGTATGTTTTAAATTCCAACTCGATACCTCCACGCGTTCCTGAGATAAATCGTCTTGACAGACGGACGACAAAGTGATCTTATAAGGGGGGGTATTCGACCAATTTTAGAGATATAATGGAGATCTCTCCTTTTCATCGCCTTCCGTCACTTTTGACGTGTGCCTACTTGACAAGTGGCGATATCCCTAGAACATCGCAACTTTGTCAATTCGGACGCGCAAAATTTTCATTTCCTTTGTATGTGACCGCATAAAAAATAGGCGCATACTTTAAATTGACCGCGTAGTACGTGAAATTAGTCCGTTACGTTTCGTTCAAAACAGAAATTTATATACATGAATAACATTTTTGACAATCATTATCGCCTTCGTATTTCCAAAATTGAGATGAGATGTGTCACTTTTATGCTCATCGCATTTAAATGACAGTTCAATGGCGATATAACTGTTATCTAATAGAGATTTGACGTTTGGCGATCACTCAAATGTCAATCTCGAATTAGGTCCAAGGTTTCCGATTTTTCCCTTTGAGGCACGGCACCCTAAAAAATCACGTATTTGTATATTTGATGGCATGGTAAAGGTACATCATGTATTTAATGGCATGGTAAATGTAAACTGCAGTTCTAGCATATCTTGCCGCGACTTCGCTTGTCGCGCAACTCTGCGTCACCCATCTTGAAGGGAAGTGACAAGAAGTATTTGTCGCGCGACAAAGAGTCCCGTGTCAAAGTTATGCTAGACATGCGGGAGAGATCACAAAGTGCCGCCGACAAATTAGCGTTCTACGGTTAGTGATAGTGATACAAACTGAAACTTCGGTTAGCGTAAACCGTAGTAAACAGTGAAATGAAAATGATATTTCCAAATTGTTTCGTAACAACAAGCTAGTTCGAGGAGACGCGATTACGAAAACAACAATGTAATCAACCAGGAATTAATTCCCTTCGGCCCTTTGTATGCTCGAGCGAAAATATTATTAAAGACATTGTAATTAGAGTTTCTGGCAAGGTTAATTGTTACTTTGAGAAATAATGGGACAAACGTAAATAAACAGTGCAAAATTAAATAAACTTTAGAGCCTGTTAAGTCAGTTTTGAAAATACCATTAATTATTGCATCATTCAAAAATATACTGTTAGTATCTATTAGGATTTGTATTTAAAACTTCTGAAAGAATAAAAATTCTGAGCTCTGAGCCTGGAGTGTAAGTATAAACGGAGACAGACATTTTGGTCGTGTTTAAAACGTTTCCCGCATAATCAGGGCCTTCAAAACGCATTTAAAAAAAAATGTGTATGGTCGGTACTTGCCAATGTCAAAACGTTGAATGACACTTGTCAGTGTGTGTTATTTGTCCTTGCCGGGATTCGAACCCAGGACCGTCGGCTCAGTTGCTGCACTTCAAACTGCACCAACCGTGTCGTCGGAATACATAATTAGGCCCAAAAACGCGAGTATCGTTTAATAAAGGTCTAATTAAGTGTCACTTTCATAAAGACCTAATATTACCTATGGCGTTAAAAAAACTTACACTCAAAACTATACACGATTATGTCATGTTTTAGTACCAACATTTTATTATTATAAATTTATTAATAGCACAAAGGATAATAGGGTAACTTTTAAGGGTAATGAGGCAGCAGATGTGTCCAAAACCTCGTAATTTATCGGCACAAAATTAATCCGTTGAAGCAACTGACAGCAAAAGGGACATGGATTATACAGAATTTTAACACAAAATTGTTCATTTGAGTACTTGAATAAAGACAAAAAAACCGGCAAAGTGCGAGTCGGACTTAGCCGGTTCCGTACTAACACTTCCCATTTTAACTGGCCGGGTTAAGTTTGCACCTGGTATGAATGGCGGCACCGGATACAAATGAAGTGCTTAGATAACTCAACCGATCACGTTTGTTGTATGGGAGCCCCACTTACCTAAATATTTTTTTTTTTTTTTTATGTCATAGTAGGCAAACGAGCAAACGTATCGCCTGATGAAAAGCGATTACCGTCGCCCATAAACACCTGCAACACCAGAGGAGTCACAAGGGCTTGCCTACCCGGAGGACGAAGATAGAATGCCTCTATGCTAGTAATTTCACCGTTTATTCTGTTTTCATATTTTAGCGGCAATATAAATACATCATCTGTGAAATTTTCAATTATTTAGCTATCACGTATGAGATAGGCCACAGACGGATAGACAGACAGAAAGTCGAACGAACACCGGAGTCTTAGTAATAGGGTCCCGTTTTTAAGCTTAGGTTACGGAACCCTAAAAACGATGTTTTAATGGATAAGCAAATGAGACATTTTAACAACGTAAATAGCTTTTAAATTGCAAATTATCGACAGTCAGACGGGATAATTTCGTGCAATTTATTATTGAAACATTTCAGTATCAGAGTTGTGAATTGACTTGAATTTACATTTTACATCTGAGTCAATATCAGACATCGAATTCAGCCCCCGCTGTTCCCATATTTATTTATTCATTTATTTATTATTGCACAAAAGAAAACTTATGGTACAAAAGGCGGACTTAATGCTATGAGGCATTCTCTACCAGTCAACCTTCGGGCAAAGCGGATAAATTGTGGGTGTATATTTAGCTAAATAGCTAAAGTACAAATGATGGGAGTGAGCAATATGTCTAAGTAATACCAAAGAAGGGACCAAGGACCAGGGAAGGGATTGGAAACTGGATGAGAAGGACAGTTTCTGTGTCGGACCGTTCGATTATTGCGCTTATTTTTATAGGATTTCTCTACTCGGTGCTTGTTTGGAGCGCAATTTTCGCCAAAACCAGACACCTAGTACTTCTCCTTCTTCAATTTAAGAGCTGTACTCTTGTTTGTGTAGCAATCGCCAGTCGTTACACTTAGCACGTTACAAACTGTACCTATACCTACCCTCATTGTCCCGATAGTCGTTTCGGCGAACGGTCTTATAGCGAAGAGTCTCCACAAACATCTTAAGAGACTCTCGCTAGATGGCTGGATCAAGGGTTAGATACTGAAAGCGGTACTCCAGGACACGGCGCGCATCGTCAGGAGGTTCCTCTCTCTGCAGCCGGACACCACCGGTAGCCTGGGCCCTGCCCCGCTGCCAGCGGCACCCTAGGTTAGGTTTTTTTTTTAATGTGTTTATATGTAATGTATTTTTTATATTTTACTTTTTATGTAAATTTATGTTAAAAAAACCTAGCCTACGTATAAAGACGAATAAAGGGAATAAAAATATTTGTTACGAGTTGTTCCATTTTGAAGGCGGAAAAAGTCGAGAACGAAATCTCGGTTTGTATGGAAAATGAGTGATAGATCGTCTGAAACTCCTAGTACTAATAAATCGTGACAAACAAACAGCGATGGAATCATGTGCGCTGATATTGGCCGCGAGACAATGCCCGACACCAATTAGGGTGATCCATGGAGCTAGACTATTGATGGAATAACTAGATTTCTAGAAATACATAACTATACTATAGTTATAGCATACTATGCTGTACTAGCATACCCATGTAGGCTCTTATGCAGCCTGTTTACTACTTGGGAAATGCATGTAGGCTATTTCCAAATGTACATCTGAATAGGAGACATGTTTTTTAGGAACTTTCTGTTACTTTATTGTATATACTCTTCGCGAGTTAGCTTGTCAATAGCGGGCAATGACTCCTCCTACCATGAAACGTAATATCTAATAACGGCACTTTTTTGTACCCCGTATTGACCATTTTACTTTTATTGTTACAACGTGGTAGAGGGTGTCTCGGGCTGAAGGGATTTTACCTTTGACGGGATTCAAACCCAGGACGGTCGGGTCAGTAAGCAGCTGCACTACCACTGCGACAATTTATTATTATTATTCTTTTTTTTATTAAGAACTTTACATTTTTTCTTAGAGCTTTTAAAACAGTGTCCCATAAAACCAGTGGCTGATTTGACTGTGGGATACTGTATCGTCGTATATCGCTGAAGTATAAATGCTGAGATATCTCTGATAGATATCAGTGCTGAAAGTCGAATTGTAGTGCCCTGATAAATCAGTTACTAAACAGGCTAAGCCATTAGAATCTCAACCAGCGGCGCGGCAAGCAGTTGAGCGAGAGATCCGAGCGCACAGCATGACGAGTGAGCGAGACACACGTACTTACACCGCTGCCGTTGTTGCGTAAAGTCGTGGCATCTCTGTTAGGGTGAAGACCAGCGTAATTTGAGTCCCGTAATTTTAGTGGCGCCATACATCATGTCACGTGATCACGGCGCGACCGAAATTACGCGACTCAAATTACGCTCGTCTAGTTTCACCCTAACTGTAATCACTTTACTTAAGCTCCGACCTACTAATAAATCGTGACGAACAAACATCGAAGGCATTATGGCGACCAATATTGGCGGTAACTCACTAACTAGACAATGGCGAACACCAATTATGATGCTATACTATGGCTGTATTGATAAGACAAACTTGTCGATTATTACCAGGGGTTCTAGCACTTGGACACGCGACTATTTGTCGTGCGAGAAATACGCGTCAATTTTTGTTCAATACCGTGCGAGCGAGACAAGAGATGCTGACTCGACAAGCAAGCTCTGCAGGGTTCGCAAAATGCTCGCAAGTTCATTGAATTTAGCCGTGACTAGTTGTCATACGTTTTTCAATCGATTTCGCATTTAACGATCTTAACTAATCGCTGTAAGGGCACTGCCTGCACTAGACAATATTACTATGTAATTTAACATTTTATTTTGGCTATTAATATCAAATTAGCATGCATTACCTATGACGCGTTTGGCGCAGTTTGCAGACACCTGCCTACTGAGCCGGCGGTCCCGGTCCCGGGTTTGAATCCCGGCAGGAGCAAATATTTGTGTGATGAACTCGAATATTTGTTCTTGGGTCATGGATGTTATCTATATATGTATTTATTTATCATGTATATTGTCGTCTAGTACCCATAGTACAAGCTTTGCTTAGTTTGGGACTAGGTCGATTTGTGTATGATTGTCCCATAATATTTATTTATTTATTATTAAGAATATAATATTTATGGAAAAAAAGATAATTATCGCTCTATTATTTATCGAATTACAATCGCTCGCATATAACGATCTCTAATTCATCATTCCCTTGCACTATCCCATTTATTCGAGCTCGGCGCACCATGTTTTCTTCCTCCATTCTTGCCTATTACTCGTCATCTCGTCGTTTACTTCCTTCTTATTCATTTCATCTTTCACACAACCTCTCCTATATCTTTTCTTGGTCTTCCTCTTTTATATCCGTCCACATTCATGCTGATCCAGACACTCAACATCAAGAAAGATGAACGAAATGTCTGTGTTTTTTAAAATAATCTTTACTTCCAGCAAATTAGTCTTTTTATAATAAAGAAATCCTTTCTCAAGAATTCATTATACCAGGCAACTAAAACCAGTTTGTCGCGCAAAAAAATTGCACCTGGGTGATCACTTAAACTTTGGTCACATAGCTCGCAAAGACCCTGGCAATTTGGAGAGACTGATGGTGATGGGAAAAATGGACGGCACCAGACCACGGGGTAGAAGCCCAATACGATGGTGTGATCAGATATCCCACCAACTGGATACGACGTTAAGCAGCGCGCTCCAGAAAGCAACCGATAGGGAGAAGTGGAGAGCTGCTATCAAAAATATTAATCAGCGGAGTCACGATCCTCAGCAGTGAGGGACCGACTTAGAAGAAGAAGAAGAAGATCACTTAAACAGAAATAAAACCTCCCAAACGAATTAGTCATAACAATCATTAGCACTTAATTAAGACTCGTAATTAAGAAAAACGGCTTAATGAAACGATTGCGTACAGAATTATTTTTGTTTAGCATCATTTATGGAAATTCGGAATAATACATTCGAACTTCGTAAAAGAAAATTAATTGTAACAACTCCAAAATTATACAGAAAGCACCTCTGACTGGCGCAATACAAGCTGTCTTAAGCACGTAATGAATTAAGCGAAAATGAATCTAACTCTTTTCGAATAGGATTGCAATTCCTATGTAATCAGTGCCAGCACTTAGGCTCGTTCAATTGTTATTAGTTGACCATCAACGTCCTAACGGCTGTATCGCGTTCTAACAAAAGCGAACTATAGTGGATTATAATAAAGTTTAAATTTGTATAGAAATCTTTGTTAGTTACGCCGTTTAAGAGTAGGGTCAGTATTAATAAAAGCCAGATGTAAGCAACCTTGCCGGTCGCATACTAATGATGGGTCAAATATTGTTAATTTTGCCTTATGCAGCTTATTACTAGGGTAATGGAAATGGCTAGAGGCAGATGAGGAAAATACTTAGTGTGATAGAGTTGTTGATGATGTAAACAAGTAGTAAATATTACCTTAAGATACGAGACAAATTGCATCTTTCCTTAATTACCTAGCTAGTTTACTTAGTTCTCGTTTAGCCGGACTTAAGATCTAGCTAGACGCATGGCAGTGTGTCCGCCAAGTACGCGAAGCAAAACGGCGACTCGCTGGCCGTGGGTAATATTACATGAACCATTTCGGTCCACTTTTGACCCCCAATAAATTTAAATCAAATTAACCTACAATCTTGCAATTTCGTGAGTATTGTAAAACCACATGTTTGAAACGAACATATAAAATTAAATAAAAAATCAAGAGATTTTTTCTTTAAAATAGTAATTAATATTTGAACTATTAACAGCTATTGCCATCTTTTGCATTTGTCTAAAGCTGTGAGATTATTTTATATTAAGTTAAGCCTATAAATGTATTTAAAAAGTGAGACCAAGTAAGGGCTTAGCCAAAAATAATGATATCCCACAAAATAATAAATGTGAAATGCCAAATTCCTAAAAGGTATCGCTAATAAAAGACTTGAGATTGAGGAGTTTTCAAGATATTCAGTTTTAATTGGAACTAGTGACAAGATCTCAGCCAATATTGAAGCTAAGAATTCCAAATTTTGTAGTTATGTTCAGTTTTAGTTGTATTTTCTATATCACCATGCCCCGGGGTTTTCGGTGCACGAATGATTTGAGACTAGGCCGACATGTATATAACTCACTAGCTTTTGCCCGCGACTACGTCCGCGTGAAACTTGGAAGTATGGAAGCACCTCGTTCAACACGATAGATATCCACCTAATCACCTTGATTAATAAAAGGGATTATTAAAAGCGCCTAAGCAAATGTAAGAGCAATTGTGCTTCTGGTTTAATCATTACATTTCCCACAGGGTCATCAATGTCATCATGAATTACATACTCACTTTTCAATCTTTTTAGGGGTAATTTCCGGGATGAAAACTATCCTATGTCCTTCCTCGGATCTTAAACTATCTTCATGCCAAATTTCATCAAAAGCGGTTTAAGCGTGAAGAGGCAACAGACAGACAGACACACTTTCTCATTTATAATAGGTTTTAGTATGGATTGGATCATGAGGCTCGCCATGATAACCAGCTACTTGTGTCGGGGGTGTTTTAATTTTTAGGGTTCCGTACCCAAAGGGTAAAAACGGGACCCTATTACTGAGACTTCGCTGTCCGTCCGTCCGTCCGTCCGTCCGTCCGTCCGTCCGCCTGTCACCAGGCTGTATCTCAACAAGGGTGATAGCTAGACAGTTGAAATTTTCACAGATGATGTATTTCTATTGCCGCTATAACAACAAATACTAAAAATAAAATAAAATAAATATTTAAGGGGGGCTCCCATACAACAAACTTGTTATAGATTATATATATGTATAGGTACGGAACCCTTCATGCGCGAGTCGGGCTCGCACTTGCCCAATTTTTTTCATTTAGTTGCCAATGCTAATGGCTAACAACCAATGCTTTTTACAACATCGACAAATTTTACAAATTTAACAATGAAATAATATAATTATAACAATGAAATAATGTAACTAGATACCTATTCCACTTTGTATTTAATAATTAATATTTTTATAGTAATTTTTATCTTAACATTTAATAGTAATAGAATTATTTTTTTATAATGAACTGACTTGTAAAATGTTGACATTTTATTAATTAATGAGTATGAGTATGAGTAAGGAATGGAACTCGCTCCCATCGTGTGTATTTCCAGAAAATTATAATTTAGGTATCTTCAAGGTAATAGTGAATAGGCTATTACTGAACTGGCGAGCTACATCCTCGACCCCGTAGTCACTTTCCATCAGGTGTTACTGAGGCCAATCGCCGGTCAGTTTGTGAATAAAAAAAATGTAGGTACGTTATATTATCGCTTCAGCCCAGGCCGCTATTATCGGTAGCCTGAATCAAGTGCCTGCGTTAAATATTTCAGGATTGTTCGATTTAGTCTGTGATTGGGGTTATTAAGGGCGTAGTTCTCGCGGTGGGCTTTAGGTGTTGCGTGTATTGATTACTTCGACATGAAATTATGTAATGTGTTACACACGGTTTTACTCACGGCTATAGTACGGAAGTAGTAGTGCAATTACGGAATTAGGCGTGTAGATAACTTTTTCTGCGCCGCGCGGTGCTACCCGCTCATCCCACGGGAACACTACATTTTATTGGGATTAAAAGTAGCCTGTGTATTAATCCAGGATATCAGCTACCTTCATACCGAAATTTATCAAATTTGGTCTAGCCGTTTGAGCGTGAAAAAGTAACAAAAATACACATAAACACCCTCAGAAACTTTCGCATTTATAATATTAGTGTGGTGTTCCACGAACATGTAGATAATTGTGTGTGATAATCAATACTTAAAAGTTGTATGTGACTACCTTCTTCCTACTACAAGAAAATGTGTATCATCACGAAGATTATACGACAAGATTCTCCACAAAAGAACGATTCAACGAGATAACTGTATTTGTAGAATATTTACAGGCGTTTCGCATGACTGGACGGGGGTTTAAATCGAAGGGAGTACAAAATTTCAAATATATATTTTTTTATTAAAGCAGTAACGTCTGCTAACGTAAACCAAATGTTTATAATGAAGCGAAAAATAAAATCAGAATCTTTACGGTAGATGGCGCTACGATGCCACCCTAAGGCATGTTGAAGCAACTGGTTGAAAGATTCAACGGCTCTGACATCTGGTTCGGTGGTCCAGTTGGTAGGACGCCCGTGTTGGCCCGGAAAGCCATTGGAAACGCAGGTTCGAATCCTGTCCGACCATTAAATTTTTCAATTTTTCGCTTCATTGTAAACATTTAATAAAAAATATTTTAAATAACTCGAGAAACTATCCCAAGACATTAGTTGAAAAGAGAAGTAATTCATTCATTTTCACAACTTCATTGTACAGATAGATGTCGGAAGTCCCCGGGATCCTGACTAACCCGGGTTACACGTCCCGCCCCATTGCGCGCGACCCTCCGATACGATGGCACTTGTATTTTAAATCGCCTCTTTATTTAGAGGGCTTTCGCCGAGTCATTATGCTCGATACGCTTTATCTAACCTTCTTTACAGCCTGTGTGTGATCTGGGTCGTGGCGTCACATCCCACGTAGGACACAAGTTGCGTAAGAGCCTATACAGACCTTATGCGACTTACATCAGCTGTACAAGCGCTAAATAAGCTCTTATAAAGTATGTGTGCTACTTGGGATATACTCAAAGGCGAGGATAAGTGATCGGATTCTTGCAACTGGAACTGTACTGTCGCTGGTTCATATTTGCAATGACACTAACAGGCATTAGGCACAGGCAGCTCGGTATTTACAAAAATAATTACGAATAAAATACTAGGTTTCACGAATCGTGTTCGAAATCAATTACGTAGGGATTTTTTGTTCGCTAAGCGTTTTCTATCGCCTATAGGCGAAAAAACTCTTCAGAGTATAGGGCCTATATACCATGGCGAGTGCTCTGAATAGCTATTTTCTCTTATCCCACGCTGGTTTACGATATCAAAGGAGTGTTAGCCGACTTTTGGAACGTGCTTTATGGTGCTGGCAACCTAGCACACTGACAGAGAGATTACCGCGATTGCAAATGGCGGGCGTAGCGTCACTAATCCACTCTATACGATCGATGTGTTTCAATAATAAAATACCTACATTGTTATTCTCTAACGATCTTTGGATGTCCAATCGTCTCCACAAATATATTCCAATTGATATACTGATGCTGTTGTAATCAATATCAATACAAAACAAAAGAAAATTCTATTAATCATGCATGACCTGTACCTATCCATCCAAAATTGGTTTCCAATACAATTATAAGCGTTTATAATAGACTTAGGAATACGCAGCTGATGTTAACACACCTTTTATTTAACCCTATCATGTCCCAATACTATTCCACTAAGAGAAAACTAATCGTTCTCCATCGCAACGGCCATTTTGTACGGGCCATTTTTCCGTGTCGCGCTGTCAGCGGCTGCCCGCGCATTTGTCATTCGGCCGTTTTCGCGCGCGCGAGTGACGGCGGGAAATGTAGCCAATTTATATTTTTTATACTTACACATTTTTCCGACGTCTTTAGGTTAAGTGGATGTATTAGTTGGGTTACGGTTAAGAATAAATCTGGAGTTTGCTAGCGAGCAGACGGCCTTAAAATGCATTATCAGTTTGGTTTGTTTTAACCAGTTTTATAGTGGTATTAATTTATCTAACTGGCAATGACAATTTTTTGGTAACTAACGTTAAAATTCGGTGGATGTCACTGATGTAAACAAAGAGGAAACGGGTCTAAAATATTCCGCTAATTTCAAGTAATTTTTGCATAATAAAGCCAAGACACAGTGATGAAAGTCAAGTTTTTTTTTAAAGATTCAGTATTTATTTCATAAAAAGAACGAAGGATTGAGCAGCATTCCGGTTAAACAATGTTTTTAATTTGATTAAAGACAAATCCTTGACAAATCGCTATTGACATTTTAATAATGCAAATATAATATAATTATGACGTATAGGTATGCATATTATTGCCATATGAAAGCTGTTTGTAGCGCCACCATCCCTGGACTGGACCGACGCTTGTTAGGCTCATACAAGGATATTTTTTTCCGATCACATCGATTGGTACAGTAGGTATTACTATGATGATATTTTTTTATGATAATTGGTTGCAGTATTTGAAATTTCGAGAGCAGGTTTTACTTGAATAGCTGGAGACAGGTTTCGCGTTAACCTAAGTCGCTAAAACATTCATGGGCTTCATTAATTTTAAATAACTTTAAAATACATACCTACGAAACGGGTTTACTCCCGTCATCGTAGAAGTCGAATATCGCTCGACCTCGACATGCTTCGAATCGGTACGCGATCCATCATCAGGAACTACGATCAGTCGCGGTGGCGGCCAATCGATCACGTATGTATTTTAATATGTCTGAGACCCACAGGAGTTTTCTATATAAAAAAGATAATTTTATAAATTTATGAAACATGTAATGTCTAATTTTTTTATGTGGGTAAGTACACCACAATCTTGATCTTTGATCTTTGTATTCATGGTTTAAAGATAATTTTGATTATATATTAAATACGATCAAGTTTTACTGTTTTAAAGCCTGAAGCAACATAAAAAAGAATTACTTATCTCGCTTCTGCACTACGAAACCTTTTTTAGGGCTCCATGTATTAACTTTCTATTTTCGGTGCCGCATGCCTTTTTGTGAACCAAATTTTATACAGAAAAGATTTTTACCGAGTGAACGGGACAGCTGGCGCAAATCCGTTTACTCGTAAATAAACTTCGTTTCTTCAATAATTACGGGTACAGACACCCTTCATTAACTTCGTTATACTACAATTTCATGCTTTTGCCGTGAGCTAACTGAATTTGTAATTTTTCCGCCTTTTCGATAGGATACCTTTGAGGGTTATTTGAGCCTAGGTATCAAATCGCAAGTAAACGTGCTAACTAAATTTTTTTTGATAGCCTGTTTAGGTGTCCCACTGCTGGGCAAAGGCCCCCCTTCTTTTCTTCATTCAATCCTATTGCCGGTGCGGATCTGCCATTCTCTGCAGAAAGCGTCCAGATCGTCCCGCCATCTCCTCGGTCTGCCTCTGTTCCGATATCCATCTTGTGGGATCCATTGGGTTGCTATTGTGGCCCACCTTTTTAAGGCTAACTCAATCAATAAATTAATAAATGTTTATTTTGGATAAGTGTATTTTTTTTTGCACAATACAAAAAAAGTACAAATGGCGGACTCAATGCCTTTAGGCAATCTCTACCATATTTTAATTATGTAGTCGGTGCAGGATCAAAGGTCAAACAAAGTAAATTACAACTCAAATCAGTTACATAAATATATATATATATATATATATATACGTATATTTTAATAACGAAGAAGAAGAATATAAGTACATTTATTTTGCAAGCCAATTACATTTTACCTTCAAATAAATAAATTAAAAATTTTCAATGAATTTAACTTATAAACTCTGTAATAATTGTATGATCTAAACGGTGTCATAGTTGCAATAATGGAGTCCACTCAGTCAGAATATGTCATAGCCCCCGTGAGCACAACAATGGTGATCTTCCGTGGATCCAGATCAGGCTATTATGCAGAACAGCGTCCCGTGTGTCTGTGTTTGTTTGTGTGAAAAATAGACATGCAAATAATGATGCATATATTATAATTACCACAATAGAGCGGGACCCATTTTAACATCTAGAATTATATTTAGTTATCATCGTCGATCATATTTTAATCAAACAAAAAATAATATTGTCTTTAATAATGAATACGTTTTGGATAGGTGCTTATGTATTAAGATTTTTAGCCTTGACTACCAAAATTTCTCAGAAAAAATCATTTGACTCGCTTCTTGTAATCTTCACTAATTAAGTACAAAACGGCAAATTCCTGACTCAATTAGAAACCATAATAAATTTAATTACCTCATTCAAAAACATTCCCTTAATGGCCAACTTTCAAAAGGCCATCAAAGGGACAAAGCCCTAAGTGGCCTTTTTGCTTCACAATTGGGGTGCTTAATTTTTTATTTAATTTGACGTGTCAACTAATTTGATATGCCACTTGGGGGAATTGAATTTCCGCGAAATTAATTTTAAATCGCCTCCAATTAATGGGGGTGACCCTAAACTTGGACCCGCGTCACACCGCCTGTCTGGTTGCAAACTTTTTCCAATTCTCGCTAAACTCATATAATTACTACATATTACAAAGCATGATGATAATTATTTTCAAAAGGTATCCTTTTACTCTTTCTGGTACCCAAAGTTTGTCTGGAAGAGATTGTTCTTTAGCGATAAGACCGCCTGTTGTGATACTAGTTTTTGTTTTATTGTTGTATTCTTTTTATGACTTGCGCAAATAAAGGTCTACTACTTTTTGTAAATGAAGAATGGCCCTATTTTTTCTTAGAATTAAAATACTGACTCTGAGTGCTTTAAAGTCTGAAATGACCGATAAACTTCAACATTCCTATGAATCGTTGAAAACGAAAAAATTGCAAACTTTGTAATCGCGAAAAATTCCGGGCATTGACATTAAATTCAGTGGTCAAATTTTTAGCATAATTTCACCTATATTACTATTTAATATGTTATATCTGTACAATGGTAAATAAACTAATTCCTCTCTCTCTCTCTCTTACTGAGTCAAGCGCGATAGAATAACTCGATGGAATCTGGATATCACAATCCGTCGGTGTGAGAGGCAGTTTTATTAATTAGTAATTCGAAGTCAGTTTGAGGTTAGGTCTTTATTCGGGTCGGGAACACCGCTGCTATTTATATGGACAACATCAAACAGTCCCCTGTAAAACAGATCAATAATGTTTACAATGAAGCGAACATTTTTAAAATTGAATGGTTCAGGTAGTTCGAACCCGCGTCTCCAACGGCTTTCCGGGCCAACACGGGCGTCCTACCTATTGGACCACTGAACCTGATGCGAGACCCATTGAATTTTTTAAATCAGTTTTCAACAGGTCAATATGTAAAAACCTAATTTCAAAATTAAAAAATACACCAAGTGCGAGTGGGACTCGCGCACGAAGGGTTCCGTACCAGTATCTGTAAGTTTGTTGTATGGGAGCCCCCTTAAATATTTATTTTATTTTAGTATTTGTTGTAATAGCGGCAAAAGAAATACATCATCTGTAAAAATTTCAACTGTCTAGCTATCACCGTTCTTGAGATACAGCCTGGTGGGTGACAGACAGAAAGTCTCAGTAATAGGGTCCCGTTTTTATCCTTTGGGTACGGAACCCTAAAAATAATGATACAATTAGCTGGTCATCATGAGGCCCTCATTTAATGAGTGGGATAAAAATGCTACTAAATCTGAACATAACAACAAAATGCTGAATTCTAGCTTAAATATTGCCTGAGATCCTGTCACTTGTTTCGGAAACGTTTGTAGGTATTTTAACCAAACATAGCCAAGAACCATTTCAACAGACAAGGCTTTTGATAAAAAAAAACTCAAATCGGTCCATCCGTTTGGGAGCTACGATGCCACAGACAGACACACAGATACACAAACATGTTAAACTTATAACACCCCTCTTTTTTCGTCGAGTGCTAAAGATAAAGCAGAGTAAATAAAATCATTCGTTTAAATTTTATCGACAATGGAAAAGAATACAGGTCTCGTTATTTTCGGTGCACTGGAAGCTAGGTATCCACAATTGGATATAGGATACTTGTCTTTATCTACTACGGATAAGCAAACAATGGGTTTATGACTTTAAATTTCTCCACGGACGAAGGATCCGCCGCGCGCCGTGGTAAATAACCAACCAAGCGACACGTAGATGCCGATATTACTGGCCCCGAACGCGCTTTGATTATTAATGGAGGTGGAAAGCGGAGCCGGGTATCTAGTTGAAGCATTCTTATCCTAATCTTTGAAGTCAGACATCCAAAATGTAGCACAGATGTTAATTATGTATAGTTTTAGTTAACGATCCCTTTCAAGTGGGATATCGCGCGTATCAGCCTATTAATATTATTATAACTAGATGACCCGGTGAACTTCGTATCACTTACCTTTTAATATAAACCATATGTATTTCAGAGTCGGTAACTTTATAATGGCATAATCAGTAGTCTAAGTATCGGCTCCATAGTATGCGAAAAGAGTGAGCAAATCACGCACGTGTGCGTGCATGTGTACATGTCCAGCATAATGTTCATAATTATTTTGCATGTCACATTATATTAGATTATAGACACTTATGTTAACAAATAAGGTACCAGCCTTCTTTTTTTCGGTCTGTATCGACTGCGCCACATTACTAAACGTAATAGTAGTATAGTAACCTGGCAACACTGACTGTCAGTGTCACTGTCACCGAATTTTCCAAGAAAATATAATTGATATTTCACAACTATTTTTCAAAACTTATAATTGATTTTTAACAATGCATTGTCCCTTTTGTAAAAAGTGGATAGAACGGCAGAACAACAAAAGTACCTGTCCTAGTTGCACAAATAAATTGTTGAGATACGACGAATGTTTCACAATAACCACTGATACGCTCAAGTTTTCAATCAAGTGCGGTCACAATTTGCACCGAATAATACGAATTAATAGGGCTAATGAACAAAAAAGATTGAAACTACAACTGTTATTAAAACCGAAATTCGTCTCAACAATGCCATCATCATCATCTGAATAATTTTCAGAACTTAATAAGAACATTGAATAGTCACCCTATGTTGTACAACTAAAAAAAATAAGCCCATTTTAGAGTTAAAGATGGTTGATATCTCTGCTACACATATCGACACCCATTCCAAAAAGTGACGTCCGCCATCTTGGATTTCAAAATGGATGTCATTTTCATAATAGGAACCCCGAGCAACCTTGCAAATGACACCCATATCGATATTTAAGAAAAAATAATGTCCGCCATCTTGGATTTAAAAAAGGATGTCATTTTCGTAATCGTCACCCGAGGAACCTTGGAGATGACACCCATATAAATTTTAAAGAAAAAATCATGTCCGCCATCTTGGATTTCAAAATGAATGTCATTTTCGTAATCGGCACCCCGAGGAACCTTGGAGATGACACCCATATTGATTTTAGGAAAAAATAATGTCCGCCATCGTGGATTTCAAAATGGATGTCATTTTCGTAATCGGAACCCCGAGGAACCTTGGAGATGACACCCATATCGATTTTAAAGAAAAAATAATGTCCGTCATCTTGGATTTCAAAATGGATGTCATTTTCGTAATCGGAACCCCGAGGAACCTTGGAGATGACACCCATATTGATTTTAGGAAAAAATAATGTCCGCCATCTTGGATTTCAAAATGGATGTCATTTTCGTAATCGGAACCCCGAGGAACCTTGGAGATGACACCCATATCGATGTTAAGAAAAAATAATGTCCGCCATCTTGGATTTCAAAATGGATGTCATTTTCATAATTGGAACCCCGAGGAACCTTGGAGATGATTCATCGGCCATCTTTGTTCATGTTCATTTCATCTAATGTTTTAATTATTTAATTTTTGTTTTTATTCATGGTTTTATTCTTTATAAAGTGAATATTATTTTAAAACTGACATTGGCAAAAGCCTCCAGCTGCCATTCCTTGATTTTTTAACCTTGGAGATGACACCCATGTCGATTTTTAAGAAAAAATAATGTGCGCCATCTTGGATTTCAAAATGGATGTCATTTTCGCACATTTGATCGACTTCGACGACTACAGTCCGATCAAAAAGAGTAGAAATAAAAACTGGCAATACTGTAGTGTCGTCCCCTTTTTCTTAGATCGATTAGAAAGGAACGATTACAGTATTGCCACTTTTTAATTTCTACTCTTTTTGGTCGGACTGTATGTTAGGTCGTTTTCTCCTCGGCATGGTTAACAGTTTCAGTTTTTTTTTTATTTGTCATTTTTCGTTTATTCTTATACTGATTTAGATCGTGTAAACCAAACTTTACTCTTTCAAGTATATTTCTGAACGCACCGAATACAACAACCATGTGTCATTATAGTATTGTCAATATTTTGCATGTTAAAATATAAATACGCGATAATCTGACTATTATGCATATATGTTGTCGATTCCAAACCCTTATTTAATCTAGATCTACATGTAATTATTCCAAAAATACCGAACCGACGAGACAAACGTCATATGTTTGACGGGTAAGAACAGTTTGTATTTGTATGGGAAAAGAAAATTGTCGTTTTTACTATTTTCCTCTCATTTTTTCCATATTTTCCCACCGTTTAAACCTTCCCTGGACTTTCACGAATATTTCAAGACCAAAATTAGTCAAATCGGTTCAGCCGTTCTCGAGTTTTAGCGGGAGTAACGAACAGCAATTCATTTTTATTTATATAGATTGGCTTTTTGGCTTATAATATTGGAACTTGTCAAATTGGGTCACAGTCGCTCGAATTACGCTGTTCTGCCAAACTAGCACATTTAGTGATATCGGGTATTGTCATGGATAATGACTAGTAACTATAACATTATTATTAGTACTAATAAAATAGATATTCCAAATAAAAAAAATATTGCTGTTTTATTTTGTTTTTTTTTTTTTTTTTTATATTAATAAAAAATAAACGGGTTTATAGCGAAGAGTCTCGACAAACACCTTAAGAGACTCGCAAGATGGCTGGGTCAAGGCTCAGATTCAGAAGGCGGTACTCCGAAAGACGGCGCGCATCGTCAGGAGGTGCCTCTCTCTGCAGCCCTAACCACCGGTAGCCTGGGCCCTGCCCTGCTGCCGGCGGCACCCTAGGTTAGGTGTTTTATAATGTGTTTATATATTTTGTAATGTTATTATTGTATTTAACGTTTGATATAACTGTATTGTAAAGAACCTAACCTGAGATTGAATAAGTATGTATATGTTAATATACCTATATACAAACCTAGAAGATCTTATTTGTAGACTAGTCACTACATCATAAAGGGAACGGATTTTTTTTTAAATGTCAGCATTGTAAGGCTAAGCATTTGAGTTGTTTTACAACTAAAGTATGTCATAAGAAAATGTTCAGTCATAAACATAACCTACTCCAACTTTCCATGAAATAGATGAATACAATTTTAATATTTAAATACAATTTATTTAGTGAATATCGACTAATGATATTAATGTTGTTTCCAGGTCTCGCCCGGGATAAAGGAATGGACAATAAATGTAAGTTTTTTTACACAAAATAGAGTAATTCATAGAACAATGTGTTTTTACCTATTTATGCTTTAAAATAAAGCTCAAGGAGATTGAGAAACAGTAAAACTTAATCGTGAGTAAACTAATCCATTATTAATATTATTAAAACTATAGTGACACATCT
Organism: Apotomis capreana; assembly: GCA_947623375.1. Taxonomy (NCBI): domain Eukaryota; kingdom Metazoa; phylum Arthropoda; class Insecta; order Lepidoptera; family Tortricidae; genus Apotomis; species Apotomis capreana. Next base: position 37,464,324 of record OX392500.1, read on the forward strand.
TTAAAAACTCACGTAAAATTTTTGAATACAGCCTGGTGACAGACGGATAGACAGACAAACAGACAGACGGACAGTCTTAGCAATAGGGTCCCGTTTTTTACCCTTTGGGTACGGAACCCTAAAACTTACAAAACTGCTGACTTTATCAAAAATAATCCTTGGAGACCCCTATTATTTTTAAAAGACCTTTTCAACGACACCTCACACACTAGTGTTAGAACGAGAAATAAAATTCACCCCCGCTTTAGGTGTACGAAAGTTACCCGAAAAAAAGTCTTATTTTAGTTTTTATTTTACCGTTCTGTCGGCGTAAATTTCAACGTTCTAGTACTAATGATCACGGAGCTAAGACGCGGACGGACAGACGAACAGACGGACATGGCGAAACTACATATAAGGGTTCCTTGTTGACTACGGAACCCTAATTAGTACCTACCACTAAAAATCCGCAATATGGCGAGGGTTGAAAAACACCCTGTTGGGGTAGGTATACTTATTTCATAGTCATGACTGTATCGCTATGTGCACACAGGTAATGGAGACAAGGTTGTGATATAATATAGCGTCCCTTCGGGATTTAAAACGCCTAGCGGATACAAAACAGTAGGTGAAGAATATTTCAAATACGATGGAAATACAATTATACATCTTTTTGAGGATTTTCATTAACCGACTTCAAAAAAAGGAGGGGGTTCTCAGTTCGGTTGTATGTTTTTTTTTTTTTTATGTTTTTTACCTCATAACTCCGTCATTTATGAGTCGATTTGGAAAATTCTTCTTAAATTCATAAATAGACATCTCAAGGTTGGTCCCATTAAATTTTGGTGAAGATCGGATGACGAGATCCATGAGGAATCGAAGGAATTCCTGAAATTTTATAGGCACTCATAATATTTTTCATATATTTTCTAAAACTATTTAAGTATTTGCATATGGTAGTCATCATCTTCCAATGTTGAACTGATGATGCAAGGTACAACTCCTTAACGGTTAGGAGTTAGGCGATAATTCAAACAAGATGCATGCCTCCAAGTCCTATCTGATCACCCCGCCATAAGTATTTAAATGAATCAAAAAGCGAAAAAAAAAATTTTAACAAATAAAAGAACCGACTTCAGTGAAACTAAAAAGCCAAAAATAACCCGTTCAAGTTCAGATTACATTTGACTCACCCTTTGAAGTCAGTGCCAAACGTCACGTAAACTTTAATATATAAATATAATAACTGAGTGGTTTGGGATCGATTGAACGGGTTATTTTGGCTTTTTAGTTTCACTGAAGTCGGTTCTTTTCTTTGTTAAAATTTTTTTTTTCGTTTTTTTTGTTCGACACAAAGGAATCAGTTTGTTATGAAATTCTGATTATTTCTTTAAAAGATCCGTTATAAGTCAGTAGTTATATTGTTTTTTTTAACTCATTTTTATAAGAAAACGGAACTTAACCCCTCGTATGCTTAGACACGGATCCGTGCGGGAGATTTGAACCTTATATTAAACTACAGTTAATTTCAATTTGATTAGCAAATTTTTGACACCGCATACGAGGGGTTAATCGTAATTAATAAGAATTCAACACCTGATTTTACATTTGTGCAACAGCTATTTGTCAGTTCCTGTGAAATTGGCTCTATGATTCTATTTAAGTTTCTATGTGCATGTATTAGCTGTAGGTGCTCCTAAAAATATATATTAACCCTAGTTATTTGCCGCTCAATAGTCTAAGCATCTTTTTACGCTATAGCAAAAGCGTTTTCGTTTTAGCTTGACCCAAAATTCTTTCGCATGTCCCGCAAGAGTTTTGGGCCAAGCTAACACGATTTCCCGCTATTGTCGTCTAGAGGGCGCTTTTCTCAACCTTTTCCAACGATTTTTTTTACTATGTTCGTAACTATAAAATTTGATGTTCGATTCAGTTGCTTGAAAATGATCAATGGCGGCGGAGATACAGAAAGGTTTTTTAAAGGTTGAATCTTTAAGAAAGTCATAATTCAGCCATTTTGAAAAATTATAGCAAGATCTTCAGATCATAAAGCCACTTTCATTAATTGTAATGTCACCTATTTTATTTCAAATCCCTTATGCATGTCACAGAAGCTGTCACACGATATTAACGTGTAACACACATCAATGCGAGGTGCATAAAGGGATTTTCGGGGAACATCGCTCAAAGCAACGTCATGACCAACTAACGTGACAGAAATCAGCACCACCTAGCGGGAAATTCATAAACTTTTATGGCACTGTTTTAAATTTCTCTGACATGTAAATGGAAACTTGATTATTGTAACACTATTTTGAACCTGACTGTAATTCATTTATTTTGAAATATTGTTGGAATGTTGGACTTCATGCATGTTTATGTTAATCAGAACAATTAATTATGTAATTATGTCGCATGTTAGCAAGTAAGCTTGCAATCAAATTTGTATGCCTTAACTCAAGGCACAACATAGTGATACAAACCAAAATGTAACATCATTTGAATTTGATATTTTTGTAAAATAATGCCAGTAGCGTATATTAAAAAACATAAATTACATTCAAATAATTCCATTCCATAACCATAATTATCATCATAATACCACGCTGCGTCTTGCAATCCGCGGTTGCCACTCAAGGACCTTTCTGCCCCAACGGCCTTCGATTCTACGAGCAATGTGCCTCGCCCACTGCCAATTAAGTTTGGCAACTATCTGAGCTATATCTACAACCTTGGTTCTCTTGTGTATCTCATTCCATCCCGCAAGAAAACTCCGAGCATAGCTCGCTCTATTGCCTTTTCCTTTGAGTAACTTTCCATGATACATTGTTTCAATGAATCATTCAGTAACTATATTTTCGTTTCTCTCGTTCAGCTGACATCTTTTAAGTAAAGTTACTCTATTTTACTCTACTGGCTGCCTCAATCATCTCTCCCACGTAACACCTATAACCAATTTTTTTTATGGTAGATTTTTGATTGATATGAAAATCTGCGAACTCTCAGGCTATGGAATGAGCTGTTATCCGAGTTTATCACAAAGGTCTACATTAAGGAGTTGTTAAAAAAGGAGTATGCAGATATAAGTATCGCTTGCGGATGCTCTGGATTTGTTCACTGTCACTGCAGGTCTGTGCATAATCCAGAATTAACACCGGTCACTGATTATCACCGCATTGCAGATCTGACGAAACAGTGACACCGGAAAATCTCAAGATTACTCACGACACAGTGAAATACTATTTTAGCCTTCTGTATTTGTGACGGAGCCGACTATTAAAAATGCACGAGAAGCTAATGAAACCCGTCTGCAATATTAACGTCTCGTCACTGCGACGTGCATAATGAGATATTCAGGGCATGGTAGGACCTTTATCCACAAAATGACGTAACATACGAAAACGTCTCTGTGACATAGGCTCTTTTATGGGCCTAAAGTACAAGGGACCTTCATCTCCATAAGGGCGTAAGATACGACGGTGTCTTTGCGACATACGCCCTTTTATGGGACCAAAGCAGGAGAGCCTTTTAACCCCAAAATGACGTAATATACGAAAACATCTTCGTGACATAGGCCCTTTTGCGGGACTTAAGTACAAGGCACCGCTCACAAAGGGAGCGCGGAATTCATTGCGTTAATTCGTAATCAAATAATACATTTAATGGGTTGGAAGTATGTTTGAAATTATGGTAGGCGGAATTATTAATGGGCAGTTGTACCAATGTTCATTAACGCTAATGTTCCATGAGAATGATAGCTGCTTATTGATTCTTCGAAGTAATTTCCTTGTGAGACTACACTGTATAAATTATCATGTCGATCGATATTTATCTTTAATTCAACAGTACATTACTGCAGACGCCTCACAGCTAAGGCATGTAATTATAGTGCTTTTCTCAAACATATGCAGTGAAATTAAAAAAAAATACACCACTCAAAAATATATCATTCATCTGTTTAGCCCGTTCATGAACACAGACGCTATGTTTAAAAAAAACTTCTTGGGAATACAATTTTGTATGAAATTCCTTTACAGTTCTCTCAAGCTGTTCCGCCCGAAATGTGATATATCGAAGCCTCATAACGCACGTTATGACGACATTTCATTGTATGTTTCAGAAAACTATATTGCGTATCAAAAGTTCTTTACCCCTTTATTTGTGGCGGTAAAACTTGAAGTTTTATTGAACCCCAGGAATTTAATCCATTACAGAATCGCTCCAGAGGTGAAACAACGGCGGCGACCAGGAAAAGTCTCTCGAATCGATAAAGCGTGGCGATATGAAGCTGCCCTGTGTACGAATGGTGCCAATCTTCCTCTATTACGCCATTTATCGCGATCCATGTACATTCTGGTGCACTCACGCAAAGGTCCGTCCACAGCCGAATTGATCTGGTCGGTTCATCGCATCGATGATCTTTCACGTGATCTGGTTTCTTCTACTTTACCCTAGACGACGAGATGCTCTATGGAGTTCTTGTTTCGTCTTGCAACGTGGCCGAAAAATTTGAGAATACGTGACTGGACCAAAGCGGACAGACGCTCCTTGATGCGGAGTTCTTCATGAATGGAGACATTGGTCCGAAATTCTGTCCATTATATTCCCAGCAAGACCACATTTCTAAAGTATCTATCTTTTTTTTCTCAATGTCTCGAAGCGTCCAAGTCTCTGCAGCGTATAAAAATATGGGAAATATAAGGATTTGAACGTTCAAACTACATCATCATTTAAAATTTATCCCTTTATTTCTGGTCGTAGTAAACTTGAAGTTTTATTGAACCCCAGGAATTTAATTTATTACAGAATCGCTCCACATCAGAGGTGAAACAAAGGAGGCGACCTGGAAAAGTTTCTCGAATCGACAAAGCGTGGCGTGTTAAGGAGCGGTCATTAGGGCTCGCTGGGGCCACGGAAACAGCGGGCAGCGTTTGACGGCAAGAATAAATAAGTATTAAGGGACAATCATACACAAATAGGCCTATTTTACATAAAAAAACTACCGTAAGCCTCAGACATAAAATAAATAAATATTAAGGGACAATTTAAATAAAACAATTTAAACAGTATATCGCGTATATGAATTATTTGAGCCTCCTTGACGTTTTGGTAACTTTACAGATACCGTTGTCAAAGGTTGACTGAGAAAAACACATTTTTTCTCTGTCAAAGTTACATTTAAGGGACAATCTTACAGAAATCGACCGAGTCCCAAACTAAGCAAAGCTTGTTATTGGTGCCAGACGACGATATACATATATAATATATAAATACATATAAAGATAACATCCAAGACCCAGGAACAAATATTCGAGTTCGTCACACAAATATTTGCCCTGGCCGGGATTCAAACCCAGGACCGCCGGCCCAGTAGGCAGCTGCACTACAAACCGAGCCAACTGCGTCAGGCAGGTACTGAAATTTGGAACTAGATCGATTTATGTGAGGTTGTCTGATATTAAAAGAATAATAATAATAATAAGTTTAGGTTAGGTTTTTTATAATTTGTTTGTATATTTTGTAATTTCTTTATTGTATTTTACTTTTCATATAACTTTATTGTAAAAACCTAACTTAAGACTTCAATGAATAAAGGAGATAATAATAACAAAATATAACAATAAAAAAAATGGTTCAGAGACTGCCAATGAACTGTTTTATGCAATATAGCATAAATAAATAATACACTTTAAATGTTGAAAAACGTAACCGCTCTTTTAATGGCCACATTGAAATTTCGAAAGCTAGCCCAACGGATTACTTTAATCTAAAAAATACCTACTTTGGCAAAAATGTATGCTGTATTTTATCTGAGGTTTAGTCTTTATGTCGATAGCGGAGAAAATTCGAGGAATAAGCAAAACGTGCTTCTGCGTACATTTTATCTATTAGCTTTATTAACTTTTATCAAGATGGCGAGATTTGCTGAAGCATGGTGGTCAGTACGAGTATAAGTAACTGATATATTAAATAATAGGTTTATCATCAAATTGCCGACACTTATGTAATCGATTCTAATTTCAAAGTCAAGGTTTCGTGTATTTTAATTTCAACGACAATTCAGGGGCCTAATTCGAGTGTCGATCGCCAAACGTCAGATCACCGTTAGATAACAGTCATCTCTCCGTGATCTCGCCTTTGAACTGTCATTAAAACGCGATGAGCTTAAAAGTGACATATCTCATCTCAATTTTGGAAATACGAAGGCGATAATGATTGTCAAAAATGTTATTCATGTATATAAATTTCTGTTTTGAACGGAACGTAACGGACTAATTTCACGTACTACGCGGTCAATTTAAAGTATGCACCTGTTATTTATGCCGTCATATACAATGGAAACGAAAATTTGCGCATCCGAATTGACGAAGTTGCGATGTTCTAGGGATATCGCCACTTGTCAAGTAGGCACACGTCAAAAGTGACGGATGGCGATGAAAAGGAGAGATCGCCATTATATCTCTAAAATTGGTCGAATACCCCCCCAGTTCGTTGAAATGTCACATGTAATTTAACATTTAATTGTCAGATGGTTCATTATATAGTTGAGTTATTTCACGGAAAACGTTTCGTAATGTAGTTATTTTAATTTTTTTCAAATAAAATAAAACTTACTTAACGTAAAATCGTTTGCGGGTGGCGCGATGTTAATAGTTTTAACATATAATATTTGTTGCTGCAAGTGCGCGTCGATACATAAATATAAATTATAAAACATTATGGGACAATCATACACAAATCGACCTAGCCCCAAACTAAGCAAAGCTTGTATTATGGGTACTAGACGACGATATACATAATATATAAATACACATATAGATAACATCTTTAACCCATAGAACAAATATTCGAGTTCATCACATAAATATTTGCCCCGGCCGGGATTCGAACCCAGGACCGCCGGCTCAGTAGGCAGGTGCCTGCAAAACTAAGTGTATGTTCATGTGCAACAACTATTTGTGAGTTCCTGTAATTTGCTCTATGCTTGTATATTAGTTTCTATGTTTAGTGTATTAGCGGTTGGTTCTCTTAAATAGATAAATAAATCACTACATAATATAAAAAAAGTCGCTTCCTGCTGTCTGTCCCTATAATATGCTTAGATCTTTAAAACTAAGCAACGGATTTTGATGCGGTTTTTTTGATAGATAGAGTGATTCAAGGTAAGATTTATTATGTATGACACTTGCATAGAATATTTAGTATCAGCATTGCATCCGTGCGAAGCCGGGGCGGGTCGCTAGTAAATAAATATAGAATAGAAACTGACTAAGGTAACCATTATCAAAGCGAACGCTAAATAATCATAAAATATGATATTTAATATCCCCGATGACACTAAGCCCCGGCGAGGCATCGCTCGACATGTCATGATATATTTACATTGGACTAACGTTTTTGTGGGATTACTTGTACTTTCTCTTTGAGCTTTTAAGAGAGCTTTATGATGGTGAGCTTTTTAAATAATTAGGCACAAATATTTAACGAATGTGGATGAATACAAAATTCATGAAAGCTTGTTATCGTTTAGAGGTCAGGATGCTTTCTTTTTAATGTAGGTAATACTTCAACTTTCAAAGTACGTAACAACAATATTATTATATAGATTAATAGTGCCTTTAAAAAAATAACGAAATAAAATTGCACATCAAAATAAATTTGTATAAGAAACATAAGTAAATACACAATAATTGAAAAGCGCGGTAGACATCCGGCGGTCTTATCGCTAAAGAGCGATCTTTTCTATACAACTTTTGGGTAGTGAATATGAGAGAAAATAAATCACTGAACTGCAATGTTATTGTAAAATGTGACACGAATGACCTACTGGTGTGACCGCTACAAATTGGCTAAGACACGCGCTTTCGAACGATCCAAGACGGAAGGCGATGTTGTGCGCTTCGGACACCAGGGACACCCGTGACACCATGGACACCCTTGACATCAGGGTCACCCGTGACACCAGAGACACACGTGTCACCAGGGACACACGTGACACCAGGGACATCCGTGACACCTTTGACACCCGTGCCGCCGGGGTATCTGCTGGTGCGTAGGTTCATAAAGTAGCTTATGGCGTATAGTGAGTCGTCTTGCTACAGTATTAACCCCTGAATCTTCTTCGTGTAAAAGGATCAAATTTCTTAGACTCGATGTTATTTTGCCAATGCGTTGCCACTGCTAACCCTCGGAGACCTAAACCCATTATCAATTTGTAGCAACATTGATTTCTAATGGACCCATGTGTTATAAATGGGTCTATCCCGTATCACAATAAAAAAAATATCTGACAACCTCACACAAATCGATCTAGTTCCAAATTAGGCTCAAGAAGGCTTGTGTTATGGGTACTAGACGACGATATACGAGTACATACGTATATAGAAAAATATATACTTAAATACATAGAACAACCATGACCCAAGCACAAATCGAGTTCGAGTAATACGAGTTCATCACACAAATATTTGCCCTGGCCGGGATTCGAACCCGGAACCGCCGGCTCAGTAGGCAAGTGCTTACAAACTGCGCCAAACGTGTCGTCACAATAAACTCAATAAACAAATGCAAGCTACACAAAACAAATGGAAATCCTCATGAATGATTCCCCCTCTACAATACAAATGTGCGACGAAAATGACAAATAACGGACAAAGTAACAGGCAGACTAGTCACATCTGAACGAGAAAAATTCAATTCGCCCTCCCATTTATCTCTTCATCTCGAAATATCACCAATTTGAAGGAATTGTACAGATTCCCTTTCAGCGAATCGTAGATTTAAAATGTTCCAAATGAAATTGCCTCCGCTTTGAGAATAGCCCCCTAAAGTGGATTAGATGTTCAGAAATGTCTAATGCTTAAGATTTATTGCCGGTGGTTGATTAAATAATTCGTGGGATTACAAATTAAATATTTGTAGAGGCTGACAAAAGTAAGTCTGCATCGGAAGAATCTAGAAACCTCAACACTACCTACTGCCAAAACAACATGAAAGTTCCGTTTAAATTGATGTATCGAATTCTATACAACAAAGCTGGCGTTTACACGGCACGGTAGATTTTCTCCAAATAATATATTTACATAGTATTTTATATGATATTATTATTTGGTTATGCAAAATGCAAAACTTTTGTTTTTAATACAGGGTCCTAATTCCATATGAGTACATCGTCACTTCGCCAATCCAGTCGCGCTAAGTCTGCGCCTCGTTTATATGCGACGCCATAGATATCAGGCGCAAGGCTCTTTAATCCCATACATCGCGTTTTAATGAACTGTCATTAAAACGCGATGTATGCCTGTAACTGTACGGGCGATATACCTGAGATATACCAGAGACAGCGCTTATTTGATACACTCGAATAAGCGAAATTAAATAGTTAACAATTGATACAAAAATCAAAGCACAAAGGCACCGGGTTCGACTCCCGGTCTTTTCCGGCAGGTTAAGTGTTTCAATTTTTCAATCTTAGTTAGTTACAACCTTGTATTTAAGGCATAAGAACAGAAGTGCGGTAGGTCCACCAAGAATTCCCCTTATCTCCGGAAATAGAATTAACATAAACAAATCTCAGGCCACACTCGTAACAAACATAACTTTACCGACGGGCAAACACGGAACCACAACCGCTTCATATAGTAAAATAAACATTACACTCACAGTAGCGACGCATTCAACAACAAATATAATTTTGTGATGAGCGGTATAAACAAAGTTAATATTACGGGTGGTTAAATACGGAACTGACGTTTCTTGAACTTTAAGCTTATTAGGTTGTTTGCGGAGGCGCCGTGCTCGGCAGCAAATGTAAGTTGGTGTTAGGGCGGAACACACTGACGGGGTAACGTAGGGTTGAGAGTCGGCGACATATTTGTTCTTTTATGTTTATGTTTCAAGTTCCACGGGTTTTGACACCTGTTAAGACAATAATCCCAGGTGGGAAGGTTACGCTGATGCTGTCTAGTTCCTGTACGACATAGATGTGGTATTTGTACGAAATGTAACGAATGTAAAGTAATTGTTTCGGCGTACGTTTTTAGGGTTCCGTACACAAACGGTACTAAGCCTCCACTGTTCGTCTGCCTGTCTGTCTGTCTGCCCGTCTCTCACCGGGCTGTATCATCTGTCACTCTTCAAAACCTCGTATGTAGTTTTTAGACTGATACTAAGATACGAGCCTTGTTTTAAGTAAGTATTTGTTACTTTTATTGAGTTTTGATGTCGGCGATTTGTGTTCTCATCAAATCAGAATGAAAATGTTTGTTCTGTAAGTAGGATACAAGGCTACTTTTACATGTCTGAACTCTAATCGGCATTTAACAAGAGGAGACTGTTGTTGAGAAGACAGCCGAAAGAAAGTCAACAGTATGTAACTAATTATTTGTATCTAATAGTATTACGAAATAAAATGTAGGTAGGTATTATAATATTTCAACTTCACATCATTACAACATGAAATTGAAAATGATAATACTAAAAATATATAACGTCAAAAAGTTAATTTCGTTCTTATTATACGACAATAAGTTTGGGACTTTCCAAAAAGTATTATCTACCTGTAACAGGGAGTCTCGCTCTTCAATTACTATTACACTTTAGTATATTGCAGAATAGTATTTTATACAACCGTTGTATAAGAGGGGGCAAATAACGCGAGTGGCATGGGTTACGATGTGAGCGTAGCGAACATCGTAAGAAAGATGCCACGAGCGTTTTTTGACCTACTTATACAACGTTGCACACAATACTTTTTCTACGACTCGACATTTCATAAATAAAATGCAAATAAACAACAAAGAAAATAATTACATAGCTCGAAATTAACAAAATTAAAAAAAAAAAATAGTCTCTAATAACCTTTTCTTTTATTGGCGTCCATCTGTCAAAAAAATATGAACTTATACTTATCACTATACTAAACATCAATGCACTGAAAATGAAACTTTTTTTTAAAGTTGGCAGCAATGCCTTAGTTTAGTACAATAAGTTTTTTTTTTAAATTGCAAATCGTGTGAATGCAACTGTATATCTTGTAATCTGTGGTACTAAGTGATGCTTTTTTGGCGACATTATAACATCGTTTAGCAGTGTTTTTTTGGGCAGTAGAGTATAGACTTTTACAGACTTTCATACTCTATGTCTTTATATTAGAGTTAGTAACTATATAAATGACAGAAAAAAGTACTGGAGTAGTAAAATAATTATAATAAACTTACTTTATAAACAAACTAAAAAACTACTGAAATTTGATGCATGTTTTGCACATTACTGTGTTACGTATCCAAGTTATAACCTTTCATTTAAATAAAACATTTCGGATTTCTTATTCAAGATATTTTTCTACCATAATTTTTCTCCCAACAAGGCAATAGAAATTCATATTATCTCTATACAGCTAAATTTATTCATTGCTCCAAAGCGCACACTCTCTTACAAGCGTTACATTCTTAAAGAGCTACCTCTCGAAACTCTCTCGCTGTACTGCTCTAACCTATCTCAAAATCCATTAGAGCGAAAGGGACGGGCTAAATAAATTTGGATGTCGTTTTGGGTATCCAATCCTTTGTAAATCTTGTTGGCTACGTATAAATATTGACCAAACTCGTTACAGTGGACCTTTTTCGAGTTTATTTGGATTTGTTCTAACCCTCAGTCTTGATTTTCGAGGGTAGTTTTATCACTGACTCTGTGAAATATGTAAGCGGTGATATCTTTACGTTTTTTTTTTGTAGTTGGTTGTGCTGGAAAAAAAAACTATTTCGGAAATAAATGTCCATGCATAAAATAAGAGGATAGGTAAGCGTATTCGTCAACATATTTGTTTTTAAGAAAGAAAGAAATTATTTATTGTCACAGAATATACAGGTAGCTACATGGTATAAGTGAGAGTACATTTCCATCAATTAAATTTTAAAAGGGTTTTTCATATTTTAGATGAACCTTTCGTTTGTGAGATTACAAAAAAAAGCGAGTTAGTGCCGTAATAAAAGAATAATGTATCCAAGATGCAAATAAGTTTTTTTCAAAAACCTCCAACATCAGACCCTGGAAACTATCAGAAGACAAAGTACTTATCAAGACGAATCCAACGAGCCCAAACTCGATGCGGTTATGTGGTTTTATTACGGAGTTCCTATGGTCACCTTCCAGCTCCATCATCAGATCAGCTCCACGTCATCATAATATTGCATTGTCACGCGATTTGCATATTCGTGCAAAATTTCAGCTCAATCGGAAACCGGAAAGTGGGTCAAATTTAACTTGCATAATTCCATCACATACAACGGGACATGTAAAAGTAAATAAAAGCTTGTAAAAATGCTCCTTATATATATGGTTACATTGCCAGAAGCGGGCAAAGGGTTAAAGTTCTACCGCTCATATTTGCACCTACCTAAGTGTACAATCAAGGAAATTAAACCACGTTTTCGCTCTTGACACAAAAGTTACGGGTGGAAAAGGTACGCGTTTCAGTTCCCTTTACTATTCTTGTCAATAATTTTGTTGTATTTTTTTTGTATTGACTAGAAGACGTTTCATTGGCATATACTAGATATGTTTTTTTTTTAATTTGGGACACTAAGCATGGTTTATTATTCTTTATAAAGTGAATATCATTAAAAACTGGCATTGGCAAATGCCACAAGCTGCCATTCCTGGATTAATATACCTAGATATGTTGTATAAATTTTATTATGTTATGATTTATGATTATGATACAAGTTATGCGACCGCTTTGGGTTCGGACGAAAATCGACTAGTAAGATTTTAAAACTTCATCAACGAAACGATTCAAAGGGTTATAAAAACGGCTAAAACATCACAAACAAGCCTTTGAGAATGCCACATCAAACAAATTAATGCGATAAAGTTTTATACACTGGGATAACGTCTGTCTACTTAGGTACACGTAGCTTTTTTCGTGACCATACATCGGTAGAAACCGAACCAGATAGATAAAACGGAGTGTCCTGATTTCTCTATTTTTATTATAATGCATCGGTTATCTGAACCCCTACCATGAAGTTACAGTGACTGTTCTCGCTAGCGACAGTAGCGACAGATTGTAGTTCTACAAAGTTACTCTGTACTATTCTCCATACAAATCTTTTACGCTGTCGCTTGTGAGTATAGTCACGTTATCTCGTGGTAAGGGTACTGAGAAAGGGACGGTTAATATTAATGTTTTGTTCTTATTTGGATGCCAACGAGAGTCATTCAGGAGGCTGTGTAAATAAAAGACTTGTCATGTTCACAATATTGACGATAATGTCGATGATTATGTCGACACGACTTGACATTGTGTCCATATAATAACTTTTATCAGTAGAGAAAGTCAGTATGCCACTGGTAGCTGAGGGGCTCATTTCGACGTTACTAGTCAAACATTCCCGAGATATGTATATTTACTTTTAAGATTATTATTTTCTATATTTTAAAGACCACTTTGTGAGTACCTCAATTAGTAAAAATCATATCGAACGATATCGGATATATTACAGAAATATGGCAATATCAACCGAATTAGGCCCCAACATGTTCCTGGCACTGGTGCAAGTAAATCAGGTTGTGCATGAGGCATAGCTCAAGCTCAGAAAGTAGCTCAGATTGTGTATGGTATGAAGTACAGCTCAGAGGGTAGCTCATACGTATAGTATGAGGAGCTCAGAAGGTACCTCAGATTATGTGTGGTATAAGGTACAGCTCAAAAGGTAGCTCAAATTGTTGAGTACGGTATGACGCTTTTACCTCAAATTGTAGCTCGTATTGTGTATGGTACGAGGCTTAGCTCAGAAGGTAGCTCAGATTCTGTACGTTAGTCCAGGAGTTTGTGTATGATAAATATATACTGTCTCTTTTGCAATGGCTCTGTCAAGTATTTTATTGGACTCAGTAGTTGGAGAGGAACATCTTGTGAAAGAAATGCCCGTAGCATACCTACCGTTTATTGTTCGTTAATTTAATGCAGGAATCTTATCTAGTATGCCTATAATAAAAGAACTAATCGCATCTTTGACAACGTCCAAAATACGGGACATTCCAAGTACCCTTCAACTATTCTTATAATTGGTAACATCCAACATACTTGACGTATGATTTCTCTGAAAGTAAACTGACTTTTAAGGCTTGTTTTTCGCCCAACGCATTAGCATTGCCATCCAGCGAGGTAACGCGGCCATTCTTACAGGAACCCTGCCCAATAGTAGTGATCTAGGGGATATATATTCTTGACTTGGTCGGTCCATCGCATCGGTGACCTACCGCGCGCTCTAGTGCCTTCGACTTTCCCCTGCACCACAAGTCGTTCCACAGAAGTGTCTTCTCGACGTGTGATATGTCCGAAGAAAGTGAGAATACGACATTGGACGATGGAAGAAAGACGCTGTTTAATGCCGAGTTCATGGATGATTGAGTCGTTGGTTCGGAACTGTGGCCAGGTTATGCCAAGCATCCTTCTCCAGCACCACATTTCTAGAGCGTCTATCTTCTTTTTCTCGCTTTCCCTTAATGTCTACGCCTCAGCACCGTAAAGAAATATGGGAAACACTAATGCCCTGACAAGTCGCATTTTAGTGGCCTTTGTGATTATTTGCACATACTTTAAATCCCAATAGTTTAAGTTAGCTTTAATTTGATCATAATAGTTATGTTTTTTTGAGTATTTCTTCATTATTAATATACCCATATAAATATAAAATTAAACAGCAATACAAACTTTATTTCGCAAAATTTTCTCCTTTCCATTTAAGGATTAAGATAGGTCCTACAAGTCAAGTCTAGCCGATATTCCCGAAAATTACTTAATGTCTAACACTTTTACATGGCAAAATAACTTTTCCGTAGCCCAGGAGCCAAATGAACCGAACAAAAGGACATAGATTAATGTTAAAACATATTTCATTGTTTGAAGCACAATAGATTTAACAAGATATAATAGCTTCAATTACGCCTGCTCGGAATTTCATTAAGTCTTTGTGACCTCCGCAAGAGGGCCGAGCGGGAGTCGGGAGGCCGTTCGCGGTATAATTTACCTGTGAAAATCTTTGTCTTAGTTTCTTATTGTTTGCATCGACGTTAATTTTGGCTAAATTTGTAAGTTCTTGCCAACGTTTAATAAATTATTAAGTTACAGAATAAAAACAGTACAAAAGGCTCGCTATTTTAATGATAGTAAATCCATAAGAACTGTATTTTATTGGTTGTTTGCTTGGGTAACACGTCGTGTATTGGTAGGCAGTCGATACAGTGCGCACTCGTCAGCTGGTCACGATGCCACGCGCGACGGCTAGTTGCATGGGATTTTACAGAAATAAACAATAAAATACGGTTGTTAGTCAGTTTTTTGCGAATATCAAACTCTGTAGTCTTATATTCTGTGTTATTAGCCAAGACACTTTTCCTTTTGAGTACACAACGTTTTAAAACTCTTTTTTTTTTCATAGAAAACTTCCGTGAGTCTCAGACAAACCTACTAAAATACGTCGAAGAAGATGAATATCGCTCGACATGTTTCGAATCGATACGTGATTCATCAATTTCATCATCATCTGCTCCGTAGCAAATTGTTGAAAATTGGCCGCCGCCAAAACATCGTAGCTCCTGAACGATGATGAATCGCGTACCGATTCGAAATATTTCGAGCGATATTCGACTTCTACGACGTGAGTCAACCCGTTCGTACATATTTTTAAAACTGTTCTTGGTACACAAATTTAAATGATTGTTATACTAATAATCAACCGGTTGGTTTTGAAAATATTGATCATTCATAAACAAGCTCAACTCCCGCGCTAAGACCCATGATTTACGCGGTTTGAAAATGAACCCATTGTTACGAAACTCTCGATATAGGCCAGATATATTGGGCATGTACTTGACAATATTAGAAATAATCAAACTATAATAATCTGAATAATTCAATGTATCACTATCACTATCACTAAAAAGTATAAAACAAAGTCGCTTTCTGTCTGTCTGTCCCCATGTATGCTTAATCTTTAAAACTCCGAAGCGGATTTTGGGAAGGTTTATATGTATAACACATGCATAATTTATCAGCATTGCACCCGTGCGAAGCCGGGGCGGGTCGCTAGTAAAATATACAGGGTGATCAAACCAAGTGGGTCAGTAGGGAGAAGTCATAAACTATAAAAGATAGGGAAATCTGTAGGAGCCGTGGTGCCAATTTTAGATTTAATAAAAACTGCATTTTTTTTACAACCTTATAAATAACCCGGTTCTCACAGGATTAACTAAAATAACAAATAGGACATCCGTATACTTACAGAATTTTATTCAGGTTAGATTCGCGTTTTTATATTATAATTATTTTATTGCAAGCCTAATGCGTCCCACTACTGGGCAAAGGCCTCCATTGATCTCTATTTATAGCTAAATCTAAGGCCCAGGTCCCAGTCCTTAAGGAAAGAGTCTAAGTCGTCCCGCCATCGCCGACGAGGTCTGCCGCTTTTCCGTTTCGAGATGTTCGGGTTCCACTCTGGGGTCTGCTTGGCCCACAAGTCATCCGACATACGACAGACGTGTCCAGCTTAGTCTAACTTCAACTTGTATTATAATGTAAAAAAATATGAATACCATTGTTATTAAATCTAAAATGGACGCCATGGTTCGTTCGAACAGATTTCGCTAACTCTCATAGTATCTGACTTCTCAATACTGACCCATTTGGATTGATCACCCTGTATTTAAATTAAGCATAAGTACTTAGTTAATATAGATTTTTATTATTTTTTTCTTTTTTTGTCACTATTTATCTGCGTAATTGTGTTTGTCCCCGAATAAATGTTTTCTTTCTTTCTTTCTTTCTTTCTTTCTTTC
Source organism: Apotomis capreana (assembly GCA_947623375.1). Taxonomy (NCBI): domain Eukaryota; kingdom Metazoa; phylum Arthropoda; class Insecta; order Lepidoptera; family Tortricidae; genus Apotomis; species Apotomis capreana. The sequence goes on from OX392500.1 coordinate 37,481,145, forward strand.
TTTCTTTCTTTCTTTCTTCCTTTCTTTATTTGAAGTGCCTAAGTACTGCAACGTACTTAATTCTATAATAATTTGTTGGTGCAGCAAATTAAAGTAAGTAGATAATTTTTAATTCTGCATGAAATATGTAACCTACTCCTTATGATGTTTAATTAATGTTTCGTTATAGAACAATTTATCCATTAATGTAATAGTAGATATTATTTTTATATTGGCACACCATTGTGGCTCCGCTTCGCCTGATGGTAAGCAAAAAGGGAGCCTAAGTCGCAATGGCAACTGACAAAAAACCAACCTCAGACCATAGAAAGGAGAAATAATAAATAAATAGTAGTTTTTGATACAAGTGTGGAAAGTATGTCATTTTGAACGAGTCCCGAGGAGTCTTGGCCTGAGCCGCAAGGCGAGGGTCAAGACTCGGGACGAGTTAAAATGACACTTCCACACGTGTACCAAACAACGTTTTTTAATACATTAGCGAAAAATTGCAATAATACAAATTTAAAACAGTAATTGAAAGGGGCAATTATATTTATTTCTGTCTGATAAAAATTAAGAGTACTTACCTACAATTTTTAGAGTAATTGTGAAGGGTCGCATTTAAGGCCTTTGCTGGTAAGTTTAAAGCTTTATTCAAGTTGTTAATAATTCTCTTTTTCTCGTTTCCAGCCAGTAAAATGTTCATAGACGGCAATGTAATTTCTCTTTCGATTTTGCGGGTAAAATACTCACACTTGCAATGTTTGCCTTGGCTCGTATATAGGGCGGTGTTAAATCTGTTCTGATAACATCAGAATCCATCATTTTCTATCAAAAACTCTTATTTTATAAATCTTACGTGTCATTTACAGTGTTTTAATTATGTGTAAATTTTACACATAATTAAAACAATACTGAATGAAAATGAAAGTTTTACTTTTAATTGTAATATTTTTTTTCAAGATGGCCTCGGCTTTCATCATTCAGCCAAATCAAAAGAAATAGTTTTAATATTTCAGAAGAGATATGATAATGTTACACAGTAATTTAATTGATTCGAAACAATAAACATCGTGAATCTGTTTTTAGTTCTTTACATTTCATATATATATTATTATATAAATATATTATTTTATACACAAAATTAGTGATTATTCATAATTATTATTAATTTATAAAGCAGCGCGTGGGTCACGCTTAATACTGAATTTTCTAATCTGTGACAATACTTTTCTTTTTAATTTTTTTAGGTCACGCATAATACTCATTTGCTCATTAAATAATAGTCACTCAGACAAATGATTAAAACCACTTTTGAATATTTTTAATAGATAACCCTTTGATTGATCCAATATGCAATTTAAATATTTTAAGCATAATTATAAGATATACACTTGCAGTGCTGTATGACGTAATAAATAAAGTCGGAAAGTGATTGACCTTTTTTGGATGTATGAGACATGACGTGTTAGTACAACAGAAAATTAAAAAAAATTGAAAAGTAAAAAGCACTAGTTCGAAATAACCAACTTTTCGCACGATTTGCAGCTACGAAAAGTACCACTTTTTGAGCAACTGTATTAAAAAATTATTTCTACGGTCTGAGAAACCAACGTTGCCATGTCAGTTGACACTGCTATGCTGGTCCGAGAGATGCTTCTTCATGCTTCGTTTAAAGGGTCCCATATAGTAAGAAGGAATTTCGTCCTTCGTGTGCCTGCAAAGAGTTCCACTTTTAAATAGTTCGACAGATGAAGGAATTGCCAAACTTCTTTACTCGTGGGAATATAGTGGTGAAGCGTGACATCGCAAACCGGCACTGTGTGGTTCTATGACGGAAAGGGGAGGGTGGGATAAGAGAGAATAGCTCTTCAGATCACTCGCCATGGTATAGGCGATAAAAAACGCTCAACAACCCAATGTCCCTACGTGATTGAAGGGGTTCGAGGAACCTTGAACCGGATACAATTCAAAGACAAAAACAATGCAAAATGCAGATTCCTTCTTGAAGTGAAATCGAAATCACATTTTTGCATTTTGTTTGATGTTTAAGTCATTAATATATATTTACTTAATTATCTATTATACATACGGAGTCAATGTAGCATTCTTATTTTTTATGTTTCTTTGATATTTATATCCGCTACTGAATTCAGGATGCCCTCCCATTTGTGTGCCACTCATTTCTGTCTTAATCTCGTTGTTAGCAGCGATTACTACCTACACAGTACTCGTTACCGCCATTGCAAAAGCGCCAAATCAATTTTTAAACCACCTACGTATCCATTTCAGCTCTGAATTGGGAATAAAAATAACAAATATCCCCTAAACCCGGTAATAATTAAGAAATCCGTACCTTTTTAATCCCCAGTGCTGTTCCTCAAACAATCTCGGGCCCGCTTAAAAAACCCACATGACAGGGTGACCCATCTCACGCCTTATCTTTGGGCCGAACAAATATTTTAACCCTGCCCGTAATCCTGTGACGCTGAGTCAATTTAGGGTTAAGATTTTACGGCACGACTACGTCTTGGTTGGAGTCGGAATTCAGTTTGTATTGTTTGTACGAAGGTGCAAAGTGGATAAACGCTTTAATGCCTTGCTTTGCAATACAAAAATTTATAAAGCCAGCTAGCAAGACGATTTAAGGGTATGTCCTTGAATGCGTAGTAATATGGACCTTTAGAGAAGACTGTCTGTGTGTGAAAGTCTTATTCTACCGATTGACAACATTTAATTTATTTAACCAGGCTTTTAACGATATTCACAGCACAGAAAATCTTACAGTCAGATTTAGTATGGAAATTGTACGACTGTTATTTTTGTGTGTGTCTAATTTTCCATGATAGAGGGCCGATTCTTAAATGTCGCTGCCTTCACACATTATTTTTAATATTTTTAAAACTAGTCGGTACATCAAAAAACCAAAAACAATGTTTTTGGGTTCTGTGATAATTTGATAACAAAGTAATGAAATTGACATTATCGCGTTGAATCATTTTGCCATTTTCAGAGATCCTTAAGAGGAAAAAACGGAACCCTTCACTTTGTTGGCCGTCCTATTTCTGTTAAGACCTTAGACCCTTTATCCCGGGAATGCGTGAAGGTATCGAGTTGAAATTAAAACTATATACTCCGGTCTACTGTTCCTTTGAACCTGTGAAGAAATCAAATTACTAAGTAATAAGTGAACGTAAAAAAAAGATACGGCCGTTTAAGCCGAAGTTAAGAATATTCCGACACTCTCAAGGGAATCAAAATGTATAGGGTATTTTCCGTTGACATAGAACTATGAAATTTGGCAAGTATTAGATACTTACCGTCATTTTACTACAATTAGTATAGGAGGAAATCTGAAAACTATACATTTGTAATTAAATCTTAAAAATATATTTATATTGTCTTTATTTAAAGTATACGTAATCAATCGACGACACTGTTGGTGCAGTTTCTAGTGCATCTGTCTACTGAGCCGGCGGTCCTAGGTTCGAATCCCGGTTAGGGCAAATATTTGCGTGATAAACTCGAATATTTGTTCCTGGGTCATGGATGTTATATGTGTAGCGTATTTATGTATCATGTGTATATCGTCGTCTAGTACCCGTAGTACAAGCTTTGCTTAGTTTGGGACTAGGTCGATTTGTGTCGAGGTTAAGCAACGGTATAAGTACAAAACCCTCGGTGGGCGAATCCAATTCGCACTTGTCCGGTTATTTTTTGGCCTAATCTTCAAATCAAGCGTTGCCGTTTCACGGCCCTGTAAGGGCAATAAACCACTACACCAAGATGCTCTCATTTTAAGTACCCGAACATTCCCGCTAACGTTCCCTACATATCTTTATTTGGGGGCTCCGATAAAAAAATAATGTCCAACATTAAGGAGAGGACTTAATTTAAATATTTCTATGCGTCTTCCTTCTCTGTTGTTCGTTTGAGGTATGCTATTGCTGTCTCGTTCACAGGACCGCGATAAGTCACAGGCCGTCGCCGAGTAAATGCCTTTTTAAGCGAACTTGAACAAAGTTACGTTCGTATTTTTAGGGTTCAGTTTGCAAGTACATTACAAAAACTATAGTCAAATGAAAATTTAAAGAGTTTATGTTTATTATTAACAAGATTTCATATTTTTTTTTTTAAGGATAATGTAACAGTAGACAAATAAATTAAAATTTATCTATATTAAAAATCATAATACGAATAACTTTCAGGGGTTGGTTTTGAAATACAGTTTGAGATACAATTTTGAAGTAATACATACATATAATATGCACTTAGATTAATTCATTGTAAGTTTTTTTTATTTATTGAAAGGGCTCAGCGACCACATCGCCCTTCATTGTAAGTTATGTGGATAAAAATGTCCCGAAATATCCAATAAAAGTGTACCGTTTTTGCTGTGATCTTTGCTGACATACAGAACCCGTTGTGTTTCAAGACTCACGCCTGACCGCCACAAAATGTAAGTACGTACGGTTCTCCATTAGGCAGGGTTGTGATCGGGTGGTAAATTTAATGTTGAGTGATTTTAATTACGTTGTTTCGTTTTACGGGCCTTGTTGTCGGTAGATAACTCTACTCGAAAGAAAAACGTCATATAAATACTAGAGTTTCATCCCTTATAGACCCTTTTGGGTCTAGGTGTAGGTATAGTAGTGACTACGTAAATGGGTCGTAAAATGGGGTTGTAATGATCATGCATGAGTCGGTACGCTTGTGTATTTAATGGGATTTTAATAAAATTAGAGCGTTATTAAAATCTAGAATACCTTGCTAAAAGGCTATTAAAATGGCCATACTAAAACATTGTTTGGTTGAATAATTTATGAGATTTTTAAATAGAAAGGGATTAAAAGTAAATAATCCTTTTCTACTTTTTTTGTTAGTACGTGGGTTTTTATGACCTAAGACATTTTTTAAGACAAAGGATTTATACTTTAATCAATTAAAATAAAATAATGAAAGTACACCACATTTATTTTATACTTACCATTGATACAAAGATCAAAGCTAAAAGAAAAACTGAAATGCCTAACCTAGTAGAAGAGACCGGAAATTGAACCCGGTACCTCTGGATTACCGGTCCAGCGAGTTAACCTTTCCACCACCCTAATGCCCAGATAACCTTTCCTTATTCATGCTTATTCCTTTTTAATGTGTTTTTCTTGTTTTTATGTACAATAAAGTGTTTACATACATACATACATACCTTTCGAATTTTTCTTTATGCTTTGTGTGTCATTGTTTATTTGAAAATTCGGATAATCCAGAGGTGCCGGGTTCGATTCCCGTTCTCTTCCGCCAGGTTACGATTTCAATTTTTCTTTGTATCAAATGCCAATGGTCCAATATAATAATTTCTTATTTATTTTTTTGCTTTAAGGCAACGCCCTTTCTTAACAATACAAAACTTTTCCAAGTAACCTAGTTACTGAAGTAATAAATCAAAACTATCCCCGAATACAAAAGTTTGGGACACAAAAAGTATTTTTTATTGTGATACCACACTTTGCCGTCGTGTGCGGCGTGTATACACCCATGATTTGTTGGTCGCTGTGCAACCATGTCTAACTAAGCCTATTACACCTGCGGACAAATATTTCAGGTCACTTACTCAAAATAGGTAAATTCGACTATAAATGTACAATTACAATCCAAATATGCTTTAATGCACACCAAAACACATTTACACAAGAATTCAAATACCAAAAAAAAATTAAAGGTACCTAGTGCTTACCTGAGTAATAGTAAGTACTTAGTACTTTGGTAATTTTAATTAAAGAGTGCGTAAAAAGCCGGTCAAGAGTGAATTGGACTCGCGAGAACAATAGTAAAGTTGTAGATATAGCTCAGACAGTCGCCAAACTTAAGTGGTAGTGGGCGGGGCACATTGCTGGTAGAACTGATGGCCGTTCGGCCAGAAAGGTTCTTGAGTGGCGACCGCGGGGCGGAAGACATAGCGTGGGAAGGCCCCAAACAAGGTGGACCGACGACCAGGTTAGGATCGCGGGCAGAAATTGAATGAGGGCGACGCGAGACCGATCATTGTGGGGAACTTTGGGGACGGCTTTTGTTCAGCAGTGGATGTCTATCAGCTGATCATGATGATGATGATGAAAGTATCCCCATTACAACAAACAAAAAATAATTGCAAATCAGTTCAGCCAGCTTCGAGTAATTGGGGAACATAGGGCTGTGACCCGTATTATTTGTCCGTGAGTGTATTTTATCACACGTTTCAAGTGAATTTTACTCTAACCTATTATGCTCCGGTTCTACGTTGCCCCACAATTTAAACGTATCTGATTTATAGTTTTTTGGTGATTAATTTCAAATTGTAAGTTATCTCCCAATGGCCTTCCCTTTAATTGGTAACTTGCTTTGACTAATGTATTTTTAACAAATGTAATTTTTCTTGTTTGATTAAAGATAATTTATAAGTTAGTTTTGTTAATTAGGAATGAATAATTGGTGTGAAATAAATTAAACACGTGAATTAATACTGTTTCTTTATTTATTTTAATACAAACAATAGTAAAATATTTACAATATGTAGGGTTCCCTTCCGTTAGCTCGGACATTGTAATTTTTTGTTGAAGTTAATTACTTAACTAAGCTTGTCCCGTGAGATTTTGTTCATTTTAAGTATTAAATAGGCTTAATCTTATTGGAATCTAGATCAGACTGAATTTAAATTAATGGACTATCACTTATCAGCATGGATAATCAGCGAAAACCCTATTAATCAATCAATGATTCATGAGGATCTCAAACATTCTGGGTGTACTATTGCCTATTCAGTGTAAATAATCGGCATTAAATAGATTCAAATTAAACAATGAATACTTATATAAGCAACAACCACAATACAATACAGTCAATACTTATTTGCTGCAAGTGTGGCGTACTGCAGTGTATGTTTCATGGGCAGAACTATTTTGTGAGTTCGTGTAATTGGCTCTATGCGTCTGTTTAAGTTTCTATGTGCATTGTTGGTTCTCCTAAATAAATAAATGAGAATCTCAAAATAATATGTCTACTCATACTGATATTATAAATGCGAAAGTTTTTGAGTGTGCTTAATGTTTTTACTTCTTCACGCTTAAACGGCTGGACCAATTATGATATAATTCAGTATGAAGGAAGCTGATACCTTGGACTAACACATAGGCAACTTTATATTCCGAAAGCGGGTATTGCCGCGGAGCGCAGCTATTAATCGATAAAATTACAATTATTATTATTATTGCACAGAAAATTATTAATTATTGACATTTAGATAAATATGACATTTTCACAAGAAAAAGACTTTGTACTATCGAGGACACTGATAACTATACATTTGGAAACTAATATAAACCTTAGTACAACGTGTTAAATAGGGGGTTTATAGTTAACTGTGTCTTCGTTTGTACCTTCAACGTGAAGACATATTACTATCACTTAAATCCCTTTTTGTTTTACTGGAGAGGAATCATATGTTTACATTGAAGTGTTTTTTTTTTTTATATTTAATGGTTCAGGCAGAGTTCGAACCGGGGTCACCAACGAAGGAATGGAACGAAGGCCTGAATCATTACAACTTTTCGCTACATTAAAAAACGAAACAGATTTGGTTTGGTTTAAGCTAGCAGACGTTCCTACTTTAATAAAAAAAAATTGGCTATAAATAATTTGCAATAGCAATACCGTTTAATTCTTGTACGGAGAGTCACATTTCCGGGACTATCGGAATTCTCCATACCGCGGAACGTACAACCCTAGTAATATTAGAAATGCCGTTCTTGAAAAAGTTTCTCGATTAGCATTTATGCTGAGGTGTGACCTTTTCGTGACAGACACATCAACAATTTTATTTTGTTTCTAATATGTGTTGTCCATTTTGTGAATGTTAACGAATAAATTTTTATTAATTCATTTATTCATTTATTAGTCTGGGATTTTTTTTCGAGAACATTCTTTCCCCGTACAAATCGCGAAATGTTCTCAAGAACGGCACATCTCTATTTAATATTTAACAGAGATCAGACGGATGAGGGTCATAAGTTAACCAACAATTTTTAAGATAATCTAGAATATAATCTCTTCTTGACACCCCGTCGTTAAAAATCTGATTTGAAGCGTACAAACTTTAAATAAATACATAAACTTATTATTTAATATACTTAAATAAATACATAAACCATTTGTCCGATCTCTGTTGAATATGTATGCATTTAAAGATAGAAATTACTAATATATTGAAGAGGAACTCATCTCTGCTTGTCGTCGATCTTCTGAGGGCAGCAGGCAGGGAACGGTTCGGTCAAATTGCCCAACCTGAAGAAACCCGGTTCTGAAGTGTGCGGGCAACTAGAAAATAATCAGAATCAGTCATTTATTTCCTTATGGTAACAAGTGGTTTTAAATCTTTTTACATGACTACATGTTGTGTCATAGAGACATGGCAATATTACGTACTATGTGTGTGTATCGGTATCTGATCTCAACCAAGAAACATAAAAAAAAATACAAAATCATTTATTAACAAAAAACAGCTTTATACATTTTAAGAGTATCCATCAGTGACCAAACTAGGCTGAGCCTGTATCTTGGCCATCAGCGAGTGCGGTTAATGTCGTTTCGTTTCCCATCTGTATCGTTTCGCCAAATTTTCACATGTGACATGTCGGAAAGTATTTTTTTCCTGAAAACCGTAATATTTTCAGGATTTTATAAACATCGGTTTGAAGAAGCCATTAGGTTAGGTTTGTTTTATAATAATTCTGAAAATGAACGGTTTTGAAAAAAAGGGTTTTCGGACAAATACAAATTTAGCGAAACGTTACAGATGAGAAACCAAAAATTGTGTTTGAGTTAGGTAGCCGTGTGTATCACATGCATAAATAATTTATGTATGGGTCTCGTTTAAATAAGCTTTGGACGCTAAAAACTTAAACAATGCTTTCTAAAATTCAGTCATGTTTTCTTACAAGAAAAATTGTTATTTGCAATTTATTGAATATGTTTAATGCCTTTCCAAAAACAAATCTGACAAAATAAGTTGTTTTAATTACATATGATTAATTTTACATTTGAGAGTTTTGAAAAACACGGGAATATTTTGCTATAAATGAAATTAAACATACTAACCACCACATCCTTTTATCACGAAATCAAATAGCAATGTCAAACGCGAAACAAGAAATGAACGGTTACATAATATGGTATACCTCCAATTAATTCACCCATTTGTAATGAAAATATAACCTAAACCTAAAATCGATATACAATGATGGGTACTAGTGAAAGAATTATCTAAAGTTGGTACGCGTCATCAGATCAAACTCCTATCGTCAAAATACCAAATTTTTCGATACTTTTGGAGCTAACGAACTCGACATAATGTTGAAATTACTGAGATTGTTACGAACTTTTTCACAAAATCAATGACCGGTCTCTGCTTTGACAAAAATAATTCTGTGATTTCAGAGTTAAAATCTACACAGTTTTTTCATTAAACCATTGATACAATATTATTTTAGAATCTTTTTTTTTATTGATTCTATGTTTTTTGTGGAAAAAGAAAGCTGAAAGAAAAATTGGAATGCGTAACCTGGTGGCAGAGACCGGGAATCGAACCAGGCACCTCTAGATTACCAGTCCAGCGCGTTAACCTTTCCGCTAACGATTCCCAGTTACGCATTTCAATTTTTTTTGAGCTTTGATTTTTGTACCAATGGTTTAATATTAAAACTGTGGTGATGAGACTTTACATGTTTCATGAATTTAGTTATTTTATCGTTACAATCTAGTGAAGTTCTTGGTGTACTTCCTTTTCGCCGAATTACGTTTCGCAAACGTTTCATTTCGCAAAAGTTTCATTTCACCAAAAGCATTTTTCACTGAAACTGTAAACTATTTCAGATTGTTGTAAATATCATCCTTTAGATTAGGTTAGGTTAGGTTTGTTTTATAACAATTCGAAATAGTTAACAGTTTCAGTGAAAAATGCTTTTGGCGAAATGAAACTTTTGCGAAATGAAACGTTTGACCAAACGTAATTCGGCGAAAAGGCAGAGAACCGAAATTCTTAAGCTGAGGCATAAGTTACCTATGTAGTGGTTACCTAGGAACGAAAACTAGTTGGAAAATACTTGCAATTCGTGTGCATACACTTTGCAACGGCGGGACCGCAAACCAGGAATCCTGCGGTTACACAGCTCGTGCTGGGATCCAAATTGGAATTTTTGGTTAAATTTATAGTCCAACCATACACATATATTTCACAAATTCACTCTGTACGGGTGAATCAAAATTTAGCCACATTGCGAAACACGAGAACATTGTCACGTTTGTTAACTAACCTAATTATGACAATGTTTGCATTATGTGAAATGTAGATGGACATTTCCACAGATCGCTAGGTACCATTTGCGTTGTATTTTTTATAATGCTACTTTAAGTGTTGATATCTTTAAGTGTTACTTTTTATCATAGAAATATTGATTCGTAAATTTACGCATGCGTTTTTTTTTTTAACCATAAATAAAAAAAAACTAAGGTACAATAAAATTATATGGTAACCTACGTTACTCTCTGCTGGATGGATTTGTCGAGATATTTATAATATATTTGTTAAAACTAGTAAACGTTTATGTACAGTTATCGTTAAGTTTTTTATTAAAACATAAAGTTAAAATATGTAACATTATCAGATCTAAACATTTGGTGTTCAGTTACATCTATCATGCTTCATGTAGGATAATTTACAAGCAGATTTTTACAAAAAAAATAACGTCTAACATATAATATTAAATAGGTATGTATTAAACAAAAACGTTAATATTAGCACAACGTTATTGTTATTGAAATTCTGTTCCAGTTTTCCATTTTTAAATGGCATATTAATCTAGCTGCAATTTAAATTTAACACGATAAAATTATAAACATATACGGGCAACGAGTAAAAGGGATAACAAATTCAAGCAAGGATGTACTACTCGTATTGGTACGTTACCAATTTTTGATTGCGAAGAACATAGCTCTGGTACAATATGCGAAATTACGTATTTTTACGTCATTCGCACCAAAGATCTTGCCCTGAAGATACATACAGAGACACATCATTTAAAGTCACACCTTCAATAATCTTGGCAAAATAAATGAGAAGTCCTCATTTCAAGCCTCATTGTTATTGAGTAATTAAATCAATAAGAAGTAAAAAAAAATACAAATAGTTGATTAAATTGAATGTATCATATATTATGATGCATTGCCAAGAAAAAGGGTTATTCATTCAATGGCTTTATCCCCGTTTGGCACACATGCTGCTTTCCTTTTACTAGCCTTATTCAGCTTATTACAGTTGTGTTAGGGCTGTATAAGCGCTTATGCAGCCTACTTGGGTAGTTGTTGATTGCGTATGGCTTATTTTTCAACAAATGCACTACCATTTTTAGACTCGAACAATTTGCAAGTGACGGATCGTCAAAGGGTATGAAGAGCAAAATTTTACTTAATCACCAACTTTTTGTCTTCAACAGCAGTAGGAGAAAGAGCTCAAATACTTTAAAACAAGGAAGGATATATAAGAAAAAAATACTGTTTGGACAACGCGCCATTATTGAAGTTAAGTAAAGCCTGACCAGAAATACAGGATTGTCAAGAGGGAGCTATTTATAATAGACCGGGAGATAGTGACACAATTTTTTTGGTCATTTGTAACAGTATGGCGGTTCTTCAGGGGTCTTAGTACGCAATGACAAAAAGAAAAATGATGGTCATAGCGCTGGTACCGGCGGCCCAATCGCGTGGGCGTTAGTCGAACTCGTCGGATAAATTACGAGTGTCAAACGATTTGTACCACAAAAATTTTAGTATTTTCCGATAGCCCATAAAAAACATGTAGGCGGTAGTGTCGTGCCATATTTCTCCGGTGTGACTTACAGCCCGCCATACCGACGCGAATTTGTTAATAAAAAATAAAAAAATTCAACCATTTGTACCAGGCTAATTTTTGCACAGTTAATTATCGTCGTGCAGCCATTTACGAAAATCACCATGCCATACTTTTCCGACGGTTCTAAATGGCCGCCATACCGCCGAAAATCAGCAATTTTTTTTTTTTCGCCAAACGATTTGTAACAGTATTGCATTTGGATTTTTGGAAAGTATTTGATAAAATGTGACCGTTATTATAAATGCCATACTTCTAGTAGGGGGAAAAAGTGCTGCCATACTTGAAAAACTTATTTATTCGACACGTTTCAAAAATACGACTGTACAATACGTAAAATATTTTTTTACAGCATGGGATCATTATATTCTGTTTGTTTGGATACAATTCTACCTACAAAAAATTATTCCGGATTGTAACCATGGGGCGGACGACTGTGAGACTTGAGACAAGACGTAAAAAACAAAAAAAAATTTTGACGATTTGTACCAGTATGGCATTTGGATTTTTGGAAATTATATGATGCAATGGGACCATTATTATATTTGCCATACTTCTAATAGAGGGAAAAAGGGGCAACATACTTGAAAAACTTGATTTTTCAACTGGTTTTCAAGGTGCAAGACATAAAATCATTTGTTAAAGTATGGCATCATTGTATTCGGATCGTTTGGATGAAATTCTACCTAAAAATAATTATCCCATACTGTAACCATGGGGTGGAAGATTGTCATACTCGAGCAAGATATAAATTAATAAAAAAATTGGACCAAATTGTTACAGTATGGCATTTCAAATTTTCGAAACTTGAAAGAAAAGTATGGTTTGGGAAAATTACACCGTACATGTGAAAAAAAAAATATGCAATATCAATATTAATGCAGTTTATTGCGAAAGATTTTCAGACTTTCGATTCGAGGTCATCTTAGCCGAAATCCCCGGCATGCTCCAACTCGTTTTCGTCGTCCTCGTCGCTGCTTACTGCATCAGTATCTACAAATCATTAAATTTTTTCACACAAGCGCAATACACAATTCAAATCGTTAACATAAAATTAATTTCTTAAATATTTACCCTCGCCGCCTTCATCTTTCTCTTCTTCATCTTTTTCCTCTTCATCTTTCTCTTATTCATCGTTTGCTGCGGTCATAACGATCTCGCTTATGGTGCCTGGCATGGCGTCGCCGTCGAACCAATGGAAATCATAGTGGTCTGGGTCCACTAGCTTCCACCCGCAATCCTCTGGCCTTAGCTGCCGTATACCTGCGTTGCCAGACATTGTGTCTCACAACACGATGAGCCGAGATCTCTCGAGAAATCGTTCGAGCGGTGGTAGCCGTTCAATATTATACAATATAAACATCTGATTATAAGTCAAGATTGCCGCCACCTAGATCTTTGAAATTTTGTATTTATATTCGTTGAACCTCAAACTTACATGAAAAATTTGTGCCATACTGTTACAAATCGTTCAAAATACGAATAAAATCTTACAATTAAAAAAAAATATTATACATATTCGCCACCTCCCACAGGTATGGCATTATCACGCTTCTATTTATCATCATTCAGGAGCTGTTGAAAAAAAAATTTAGTGTGGTACAAATCGTTTGGCGAAAAAAAAAATTGCTGATTTTCGGTGGTATGGCGGCCATTTAGAACCGTCGGAAAATTATGGCATGGTGATTTTCGTAAATGGCTGCACGACGATAATTAACTGTGCAAAAATTAGCCTGGTACAAATGGTTGAATTTTTTTATTTTTAATTAACGCATTCGCGTCGGTATGGCGGGCTGTAAGTCACACCGGAGAAGTATGGCATGACACTACCGCCTACATGTTTTTTATGGGCTATCGGAAAATATTAAAATTTTTGTGGTACAAATCGTTTGACACTCGTAATTTATCCGACGAGTTCGACTAACGCCTACGCGATTGGGCCGCCGGTACCAGCGCTATGACCATCATTTTTCTTTTTGTCATTGCGTACTAAGACCCCTGAAGAACCGCCATACTGTTACAAATGACCAAAAAAATTGTGTCACTATCTCCCGGTCTATAAGATTTAAATGGCACCAATTTTGCAACCAATCGCAACCCACTATAATGACATTAGTTTAAATACCTGTCAGTTCCACTATGTGAACCTCATAAAAAATAACTCTTTAGCACGCTTTATTTATAATCCGTTCACGACTGCGTATGGTTTTTGGCAGTTTGTTTTGATAATTTTAAATATTTGTCTTTTAAAGAAACCAACACGAATGACATTGACATTGTTGATAAACCATCATATTAAAATCATTGCCAGTGTAAGAAATTAGTTCCAGTGAAATTTCTCAATATGGCGCATCCTCATATATATTTCTAGTCAGGCTTCAATTTTACCAATTACTTCCTAGTACTTATGTATTATTTGGGAGAGGCTCGGGAGCAATTTGAACTTATGTTATGTTATGTTTTTACGAATAATCAACATCACTTTTTGTAAAAAAAGCGTTAATTAGTGAGCTCATGACAGAGCGCTTCTTGCAAATTGTGATGGACTCGAAAAACAAGATGATACGTCTTAATTCAAGGGAACGAGCAGTTGAAACGCTCCTGAGCCTTACTCATTTATTATATGGAATCGTAAAATGAGAGCATAATCGATTGAAATGGCGAATGGCGTACGTGACGATTCTATCACTATTCTTCACTCCAATTAATTTTGCTCGCATTTTACGAACCCGTTTATTACGCATTAATAAAAATAGTGCTCTAAAAATACTTACGCCACTTTATCAACGTATGCCTCCATCTCTTCTTCCGTTGTAGAGTTATTTTCCTCTTCCTTTTTCTCTTGATCGTCTCCTACGTTTGAAGTATTAGTAGGTAAAACAGATCTTGTTTTTCTATTTTTAAATTGATCTAGCTTAATAACTTTCGACGCTCTTTCTAATTTGATTCTCTTCTTCAAAGGAATATTTAGTAATTTCCCATGAGCTACGTTAGCTCTGACCTCATTTATGACTGCATCTGATAAAGGACCAGTTTTCCACGATTTATCATCTTCTTTACTATTAAGTTTATTTTCATCTTTAATCGCCGTTTGTTGCTGACCTTGAGAGCCAGCATTAATAGCATCTGGGTATGGATTCCTTTGAAACTGAGTGGTAGTTGGATAGGGATAGTTTTTGTAATAATCGTAATAGGCCCATGGATTCCCCTTATAATACTTATTATAATTAGCGTGATTGTATGCACTGTAGTTGTAATAATTCGGTTGCATCATGTTTTCCGTCAAACTATGTGGAGGAGAATAATTTGGTCGAGCAGCTGTATTTGCGGGTGGGGTTTGGTATTGGTATCCAATAGGACAAGGACGACACGGGGTCGATGGAGTACTCCCGGATACACCATAAGTGCCTTTTGGTTGATAATACGAGTTCCAACTTTGTGGATTTTGATTGTAGTACCCTATTCTACCAAAATCCTTTCTCTCAAGTAATGTTCCACTAAAGTAACTATAGCTGGAAGGCCTTTGTGCGTAATAATACTCGTACGGATTTCTGGTCGGATATGCAATTGTTTGTTTATATTCTGATCCTTCTGTTTTCATATCACTCTCTTTTCGGTACCCATTCATAGGTTCGTACCAGTAAGTTTTTTTTTTATCAGGTTTTGTGAGATCTTGTAATTCAGTTTCACTCGCTCTACCCTTTTCAGGTGAATCAGAATTCATGCCCGAGTAAATCTCCTGCGCTACACTATAAAGTTCTATTATAGCTTGTAGATCACTTTTTTTCACTGTAGGTAGTAATTCAGAAATTTTCGAAATTTCTTCTTTATTAAGCAGCCTATCGTTATCCTTAGTAAGTTCGGATAAAACTTTTGATAAAACAAAGTCATTTTCTTTGGGACTTTCGACTTCTTTGTCTTCATTATTTTCAGCAACTTTAGCTACTGGTAGGGTTAGATTGACGATTATTGTAGATGTTGGTTGAGTCAAAGTTTTGTTGACCTTCCTTAGCCTGCAAGTGTAGTTGCCGCAGAAAGTGGTGGAGTGCCACGTTGAGTTCAGGGTGTGCAGAGTTCCTGTGTCTGGATCTTTGCAGATATATTCTGAAAACCATAAAAATTATGAGTAAGTCTATTTAAAAAAAGGCTTGTTGTTAATTTGCCGTCTTTCCTGTTGATAATTATAAAAGATATTATTATCATTTAGATTTAAACCCGTAATTTTTTGGTTGTCGCAGGAAAAAAATTATAACCCTGTTCAACGGTGTGTTGACATTTTGTTCCTACATAATGTAATGACCCGATTGCCTGCTAGATGGCGTTCTTACTTTTGTAAAATCGGCTGCATCGCGCTGTTAAGTTTTTTCTCGAGTTAATGAAATAACCACAGCTTGGAACATTTAGTTTTTTTGTTTGACGACGCGTTTGGCTCGGTTTGTAGACACCTGCCTACTGAGCCGGCGGTACGGGTTCGAATCCCGGCCGGGGCAAATATTTGTGTGATGAACTCGAATATTTGTGCTTGGGTCATGGTTGTTCTATGTATTTAAGTATATATTTATCTATATAAGTACGTAGGTATATCGTCGTCTAGTACCCATAACATAAGCCTTCTTGAGCTTAATTTGGGATTAGATCGATTTGTGTGAGGTTGTCCGATATTTTTTATTATTATTTATTATTTATATTGATCGGTTGCTAATCTATTGTATACCAAGCAGCGGTGTATGATTTACTGGGATTGACTACCCTAACTTATATTGATACAATGTATGACCCTAGTAGTAGTGTAACAGTTAAGTGAAAAATATTTATTCCAACCATCAATAATAATGATTTCAAACAATCGTTGATGACACAGTCATTTCATTACTGATGTCATAGTATAAACACAAGACGAGACGGCAGTAGTTAATTCAATTATACGATAACTATGAATCATGATCAGTGGTTTACATAAATTGCCCGCATAGTTAAGCAATTTAGCAATTTATGTTACATTGGTATTCTTTTACTGAAATGGAAACGATATGCTCATTAATGATGCGTTTGGGATAGTAATTATCAATTAAGTCTATTGTCAGACGAAATTTTCTTTTTTAATATCTTTTTTACTATATTGGTGGCACCCGTATACACACTTACCCGTGTGTGTAATCACGTTAACGATTTATTAACTAGCTGTGCCCGCGGCTCCGCACGTGTGGAAATCGGCCTGTGTCAGTAAACGACTAATTCACCCCTAATTTCTCTCCCTCTCTCCTGGAGGTGGAACTTGAAGTTAAGTGAATACGATAGATGGCTATTATCCAGACTAAATATTTAACAATTACCACTTAATAAAACTACACTCCAAAATCTCCAAAAAGTTTGCACCTCCTTCCTAAGTAGCGCCATTAGATTCAGGTGCAAACTTAACTCAATCGAGATTACTGGCTACCTCCCCTTTTATTGGTATTTTTTTTATAGCCTATAATATGGCCGGGGATTTTCTCGTCAGATAAACGGTTTTTATCAAAATCCGTCTAGCCGTTTTCACGTGATGCGCGGTCAAATAAACAGACAAACAGATAAACAGACAAAAATTTCTAAAAACTGTTGGAACGTGTTCTGTTATCGGTACTAAGTATACCCCGACAATATTTTTTCGAATATCTTCCATAGTACAGACTTTCGACCCTCTTCACCTTTATGTATAGATCATGAACGGTTGATCGAATCGATTACACTTACGATTTTTTTTATCGAACCTTCGTATGTCTGACGGCGCGGCGCGTCGAAGGAATTAGTTCGATGGCGCTATAGTATCGCCTTTTGATTTTTGAATGACCGAACTTTTTAGTACTTTTTAATACTCTGAGGAGGTGGCCAAGAATCGTTAACACTTTAATTTAATGATGAGAGTACATAGTATAAACATTTTTTCAAAAGCAGTGAAAAATAAGTATTATACAAAAAAGCAGGTCTTTAATTAAGAGCTAGATCGTGTAACAATCAATGCCAGCATGTCACAGAAGAAATATTTCCAGTCCTTAATGTGGTCATAAAATACACACAAAAAACTCTGTTAAAATACAGTACCTAATAACTTTTTATTTGTGTAATTTCTTGCCTAGTCAGCGCTTGAAAGTGAAGCCAGTTTTGGTTAGCCACGGGTTAAGTTTCGTCCGTATGTGCATCTGTCAGTGTCAAAAACGTCAAGCTCACAAGCAACACACGTCTCTATGATTGGTTCGTAGACACGCACACATAAAACCAAAATTGGCTTCATTTTTTGCAAATTTGTATCGTTCTAAGCGTATTTATTCAAATATATCATCCAATTTTTATAATGTTACGCTCTGGTTGTAAAGTTGTAAAGTGTGCATTTAAGTTGAACATTTATTTATTAACACTCAACGTCAACATATTGAAATATGAAACGACTAATGTAAGTTATATGACACTCTTTTTGCAGTGTAATGCAAATTAAATGCAATGTGCTGACTACGCATACTTGCAGTGTCATTTATGTAACGTGTCCAGAAACATTTAATTGAAACAGTTGAAAAAAGACCCATAAACAGAAGATATAATGTATTTATATTCTGATCTATTTGTACAAATCTGTCTCAATACGACGAAACAGAACCGACGATCATGATTGAGTGTTTTGCTCTCGAAGATTTCCTACTTCATTATTTATTTATTTAAACTTTATTGCACGAAATACAGAAGTAAAAGTACAAATGGCGGACTTGATTCTCTACCAGTCAACCACAAGGCCGAACAGAGACATTATTGGTGCGGGATGGGTGTACAACAAAACGTGTATGCACGATGCAAATGTCGCAACAAAATACACTAGTTACATTGATAAATACATAATTACTTAAATATATGACATCAGAGCTATTTTCTTTCTTTCAGCTGAAATACCATTTCAGACGTAGTATCGCTTGTGCGGCATATATTGCCGTGACTTCGCTTGTCGCGAGACTCGCGTCACCTGTCTTGCTCGCACGGTATTGCAAGGAAAGTGACAGATAGTATTTGTCACGCGACAACGAGTCGATAATTTCTGTCACTGCTCTTCAAAACCTCGTATCTAGTAAGTACATTAACACGAGATACGAGCTTTGTTTTTCTGTAGACGAGTTTTGTTTGTCTATAGACGGTATACAGAAAAACTATCAATTAACTTTTAATTGGCTCTTAATTAAGAGTTTTTTTTCGAGATTTCGTGGTTGTCCCCATAGTGAAAGTTGCTCAGCGTCACCCTCCTCATCAGCCCCTGGCACTGCCATTCACGACTAAAAAGTCACCCAATATTGTTAGATAAATGTGTGGTTCCCGACCCCGTCGCAGTCCAAAGAAGCGATAGCTGGACATCGTGAAATATTTGCGTAAAAACGTGCCAAGAAATGAGGCCCAGGATCGTGCAAAGTGGAGTAAAGCTGTATAAATAACTAAATAAATATCGGACAACCTCACACAAATCAATATAGCCCCAAAGTAAGCTCTAGCAGGCTCCTGTTATGGACACTAGACGGCGATAAACATACTTATATAGATAAATACATACTTAAATACAAATATTCGAGTTCATCACACAAATATTTGCCCCTGCCGGGATTCGAACACAGGACCGTCGGCTCAGTAGATAGTTACTTAACCACTGCGCCAACCGCGTCGTCAAAAGAGTATGAAAGCGGACCAGGTCTGGCATAACTATGATTCGCGGCTCATGTGGCGCGACATAACATCACCCTTCACTCTCTCACGATACTGTACAGAAAGGGATAGGTAGCATATCGCGCGCGAGAAAGAGTCAAAGTTGTGCTAGAGGTGCAGCAAGACATAAAATCATCACATAAAAAGATGAATAGATAGTTAGATAAAATTCTATTGTAACGATGTGATTAAAATAACTGGTACCACTTATAGAACTTTATACATAGAGTAAACTCCCCTTCGCAAAGCCGTGGAGGGTATATTTGTAGCTGGCTATTTTAAAGTTTAACAATAGGTCACCTAGATTTTAAACTTAAAAATAGCACTAGATTAGAACGAAGAAAGAAAACTATTAAACTATACCACACGAAATGCAGTATTTTATCATAATAGCTCACGAGGCAATAAATAATATATGTCATCATCCTCCTAGCCTTTGTCCCATATCTTTGTAGAGACTGAATTCTCAATCGGGGTCGGCTACCTAAATCCCAAGATGTGGCGTAAGCACTAGTTTTTACGCAAGCGACTGCCATCAGACCTTCCAACCCAGAGGGGAAACTAGGCCTTATAATAAATAATTAGTATATGTATACAAAAAGACCCCAATTTTTTTATCGATCCTACTCACAAAATGTACCTAATGAGAATTATTTTTATTAAAGCAGTAACGTCTGCTAACGTAAACATAACGTGACGTGAACTTTGCCTGAGTCATTAAATTTTTCGCTTCATTGTATACATTATGAGAATAAAATTATTGAGAAATTTTCGATCCCTAGGAGATATCTGTCGGGAATGCGGACAACCGGACTTCCGAATATCCGGACATACGAAACAATTTTAGGCCAAGCTAAAACGAAAACTCCGCACACTTCAGTCGCTCAGTCAATAAGTTGATATTAGTACATCAATGAAATAGGACTGTGGTGTGGACGAACTGTTTAATATTTGATGTTTACTTTTACAATCATACAGCAGGCATGCGGAACATTCTCGTTTATCATCTATTGTTTGTACTGTACATGTAAATAAAACAAAAATGCATGCACAGTGTAAACAAAATAAGCTAGTCACAGAAAATATAGCTCGTATCATAATCTAGGCATTCTGGGCATTGGGGCATAGGGGCAAAGGTTATAACATAGATTTAGATTTGAGATTAACGTTTTTTGTACACAGACAGAAAAAAATGCCTTTTCGGATTTCATCATCAATATCTTTCATAATAAATATAAAAAAACGGTTTAAAATCACGAGACATTTTATTTTTTTTATTTTAACTATAAAAAATGTCTCACGATAGTTTTAATAATTTCTTTCATAAATATATTTTTTATCAATTTATAAAAGTTCGGGAATAACATAATGAAAACCACATTTTTTGAAGTCCGTTCATAAATAGAGCTCGAGCCTATTGCCCATTAGGATCTGTATTATGAGTCCCACACAATTGCATTTCATGATTGTATTTACACACAAGTATTGTTACTGTTTCGAGTTTCGATTCAACAGTAGGTAGACAATGCCTGTAGACTTCCGCCATTTACAAAATAATCAATGTTTGCGATCATGAATCAACTTTCTATCTATCTAGGTGCGTATGTTACAGATATGCCGCGACTCCCGCGGCAAGCGGTTGCGGTAAGCGGTGGCTATAGGTGGGAGCGAAAGGTCCGAGCACGGTGGCCATACGAGTGAGCGAGGCACTCGTACGACCGCCGCTTACCGCAGTCGCTTGCTGCCAAAGTCGTGGCCAGACAAGTCTATCGTGAAATATTAGTATGGAGAGTTCCGAAGTTCCTGGGGCTTTATATTGATACCTAACAACAATTGACAGAACAGCCTAAACCCGATACAGGCAAAATAAGTTAACTTTGACATAAAAACTATGCATATAACTATACATTTATGTTTAAGCCAGTGTTTGACTGGTAGAAAATACCTTAAAGCGTAAAGCTCAGTACACACCACATTAATAATAAATAAGAACTTTTTTAATGATCTACTCTACTACGTATTTGACTACTCGATTTAACAAAAGTGAATGTACATAATATTATGTTAGTATGTTATTATTTAGTCCCTCTACCTCCGAAAAACCTTACCTTAGTTTGTCACAATGGTACGGCATAATTAATATAATAATCTGAATTGCTTGGAAAAAAGTTTCGGTTTTAAAATTTAGAACGAAACAAACCCAATGTACCTACTTACCTATAGACTATTCGGAACATAAGATCAAATTATGTCAAACTGGCACAAGAGAAAAACGAAATTAATTCTACAAGTCATTGTCATCATTTGATCTACGAGTTTCGGATAGACTGTGCCACTGAATTTGTTCTGAGACTACGCCTTTAGGAGGACATGGGGAAAAAGCAATGAAATATTCACATTGTGTTCCTGTATTGGCTTGGAAGCCTCACGTTTTGAGAAAATTGCACAATGGGCTTAAACATTTTCATACAAAATTGCAGGCTGGTCTGTAAAGCCATCTTATTTTGTTTCAATATCAATTTGTAATACAATATCATGTCGTTTTATTTCATTGCATATTTGCGAAAAGCACTGTACATACCTCTGCGTAAAAAGGAGTGCCAGTATCGAACTCGTATCATCGGCCGGCAATCCCTACTTTCCCGGCCTCTGTGGTAATATACTATTCAACGCACCTTTAGCGGTGAGCACGCTCCCTCGCGCCTGCGCCTGATGGAGAAGCGCCGCGAGCAGCAGTAGCGCGCGCGCCGCCATGTTGTCACGATACTGCGCTGCGAAGCCGTCCGAGCCGTGTTATGATTTTGCTAACGCGTTCACTATTGTGCTGCGGTTCTCAACATTTCGACTATAAACTTTATAGATACCCAATTGAATTCAATTAGCTACATATGAGTTTAGTTAGTACTGTTTATGTAACTATAAAGTTTATGGTCGAAATGTTGAAAACCGTAGCACAATGGTCAATAGTTATAGGATTTTTTACTCGACGAAAGGAATTATGATTTTTTCCTTCAAAAATACACTACATTATATAATACAATTTATTTAAAGGAACCATTTAATTTTATAGCTTGACTGACGATGCGCGCACACTACGTCCACGCACCAAAAAAAATCATCCCCTTTTTGCTTCTCCTCAGCCGGGTAAAAATATCCTGTAACCATTTGAAACATACCCAACCGCCTATGTACCTATAAGTACATAAGAAGTTGAAATCGGTCCAGCCATATAGGCGTGGAAAACCAAGGTTAGATAGCCGTATATTTTAATTACGTTTCAGATTAGTGTCAAATAATGTTAACTATTATAACTCGATAATTCGATTTTAATTTTTTTTTTACATCGTATCACACTACACTAAAACAATGTTTTCTACGCAAAAAATACAATAATATCTTATTTTCCCGCAAAACACGTCGCATATAGCCTATATGCGACGGGCATATAACCTATACGATATAGGTACTCAAAACAGAAAACCATTATTCAATATTTCCTCCCCATTACGGCGCCCTAAGCGCTTCAACTCTAACTAAATAAAAACTTGTGTATAGTTACCGTACCAAGTCGGGGCGAACTTAGCGACAAAAGGAACTTGCTGAGTGCTTCACACGAATCTTTGCCCATTCGAGTTTCGCTAACAAAGCCGGTAGTGTGAAATATGACTAGAATTTGTTGTATGGAATTTCGGACGGATTTAGATTTAATTTAAAACAATCGTTGTCTGGATTTTAATCTTACAATACAGTCTTTTGTTTCTTTTTGTCATTTTGTTGAAAGAAGGCAATCATTTATTATGAAAAAATAAAACGGAATAAGTATGGGGTGTTAAGTATAACAACAATGTAGAATTTTGGTGTCGTTTATCACTTCATGTTCTTTGATTTATAACCTAACGTTTATAGTTTCTTTGAAATACATTCGGTGTTGCGTAATGATAGTTTTTTTTTTTCTTTTTAGGCATCATATTTTATTTTTTGAAATATGTTGTATAAAAGAAAAAACTAATTTAGCCAGATGTATTACATAGAATTAGATTTCTACCGGTTATTTAGCTGACTATTCTTACTGTACTAAAGAAAAACTTCTGACAGGAATAGACTAGTTTAGAAACAGGAAATTAGTAAAGTTTATAATTATCGAAATAATTATAATTATTAAAATACTTAAACGGGTTATACCATTATACTTAATTGAACTGTAAATATCTTTCTAATTTCACCGGTCTCTATCTAACGATAGGTATTTAATTCAATCGAAATACCCCGAACTCAAGTACTCTCCACTATTAAGTGTTCTAAGGTTCCGTCTTTAGCTTCAAGTTATGCTTATTAGTTTTAAGTTATTACACTTTCCTAAATTATTCACTAACGATAGGGATGCAGCTATATGTGAGGCACGTATGGAGAAAACTCCATCTCACTCCTTCGTATTGCTGCATCCCTGTCTTATGTAAAAAAGTGTAATTAAAGTAATATTTCGATTGCCGAACATACCCCTTCCTACCCTACCATAACTTGTTCGGCAGGGTAAGTATACAGGGTGTCACCGACGGTGTAGCGAAAACTGAAACCACCTTCAGACCATTATTCTGGGCTGGAAAATCGTGGAAATTTCTTTGAGAAAATTCACAAATTTTCCTCGCGAGTTTTCATTTTTTCTTTATTTTTCCGTTAATCAAACTCTACCGGTAACAATCTTTCATGAAAAATCGCATGAAAATAGCATTTTCCGCAAAACACGCAATGTATCACAAACAGTATTATGTAAGCTTTACGGTACAACACAGAGCGCGTGGAGTGGGAAAGATAACGGTACTGGCCGGTCATTGATCCGTCAGGCCAGTGCGCTCGCGCTGTTTTAATTTCCTACCCGTATTAATGTTTACCTACCCGCACATTTTATTTGCTTTACTTGCTTGAATGCAAATAATCTTGTTAGACTGTTTTAATTTATCGGTCAGTTGTTATTGGTGTTAGGTAGTATTAGGTAGTGATCTGTGTTTGCGTTGTTTTTCTGGTTGCATTCATTCATGTCATTCGATGCGCATTGGCGTAACGGTATGTTTTGCGCTGACGCGTGAGTGGAGTGGGGAGCGCCTGGACCGGTAAATGCTCACCGCGTGCTCCCCTCCCCGCGCGTCTGCACCCGAGAGAATTGGACGCAATACATTGCGCGTCGAGTTTTATAATTTATTTTGGAAAATCTTATCCTTGAGTTTTCCGAGAAAATGAACACTCGTTTTCAGTTCGTGATTATGGTCTAAAACTACAGTTTTCGTTTTCGGTACGCTGTCGGTTACACCCTGTATATTGCCGTGTCTTCGCTTGCCGCATTACAGCGTCACCTGTCACGCTCGCACGGTATTGACAGAAAAGTGACAGATAATATTTGTCACGCGGCAAAGAGTTGCTTGTCACAGTTACGCTACGCATGCAAAAACGTTTCATTCGGTCGGTATTCAGCGCAACCTAGTTAATTTATTTGCGCATTGTGAACTCTGTATTTGTTGTTACAACAAAGCCAGCTTATGAAGTTCACACAAACATACAGTTTGCATATTGTTGGTAATATGTTTAATTAGCACGTTTTCCGGAATCTCCTAATCTCATCATTATGTTTGTTGCATTTCCGTAATAATTGACGTCCGATTTAATTAACAAATTTATGTTCAGTAACTACGAGTAAATGATTACGAAGTGGATGATAATGTTATTTTATGTTTTGCTTAAAGGAAAACTGGGGTTAAATTCTGTTGATTTTGGAATATAGCGATACGCGTACCTACGACTTATGTTTATTTCCGTTACTCTACAGCCCCAGTTACCTTACTTCAAATAAACTATTTAATTAAAAGTAACTTCTTAAAAATTTCAAAAATCCTAAAAAAGGTTTCTGCAGGGCTAGCATATTTTGCCACGACTTCCTTTGTCGTGAGACTCAGCGTCACCTGTCTTGCTGGCACGGTATTGAAAGAAAAGTAACAAATAGTATTTGTCGCGCGACAAAAAGTCACGTGTCACAGTTACGCTGTCCAAAGGTACCCATAACGCTCACAGCATTTCCACGCTGGATCGCAATGGACAGCATTTGTAACAGTCGAGTTCATTTATATCTACACACTTACGAGAACAAAAATATCTGAACACGACCGTATTGTCAGGAACATAAAGTCGTAGGTTACTTTTTATCCCACAACAATTTAGTGACCCCGTAGAATGAGTGACTAACATTATGGGTCCCAGCTTAGTCACTACTCGTACATAGTATAACAAAGTCGCTTCCTGTTGTCTGTCCCTATGCATGCTTAGATTTTTAAAACTACGCAACGGATTTTGATGTGGTTTTTTTAATAGATAAGAGTGATTCAAGATGAGGTTTTATATGTATAATACATGCATAATTTATCAGCATTGCACCCGTGCAAAGCCGGGGCGGGTCGCAAATAATTCTATAAAGGTACCTACAGATTAAAGAATTTCTAATGTTTGAGCATCGCTGGCGGTTGGCGCTAGTCATACGTGTCGTAATCGTAATGCAATCTCAACAACTTGGTATCGACGCATCTTTGCGATCCGCGCGCGTGCTGTTTGTTATATTTGAATTTAAACAAGCTTTTTAAACATGATAATAAAGGCCCATTTAGACTAGGCCTAAACTGGAACGTTTATAATAACAAGAAATAATGTTTTTTTATTTCAGACCGAAATAGATCCATACATAACATACATTAATATTACGATTACTTTACTTACCTACAGAAAAAAGGATTAGATTTTGATTTTACAGGCTTGCATTTTTTATATTTATAATCTTTGTATCGATTATGCTTTGGAAATACCACATTTTTATTTTTATAAATATATTACATTTTTTTCACAACTTACCTTTGTGTCAATTAGGCTTATTTTGTTTAGTTGCTTGTTGTTAGAGCTTCTAATGCAGGGATTTTTAAAAAAATGTCTTAAGAGTCCAGCCGGCTTACTGAAATGAAATGAAATAAATTATTCAATACAGAACTGATAAATAAGGAGCCGTGAGTGATTCCTGCGTGTTTTTTCAGATAAGTTTTTATCCCCAGCTCTACACTACTCGCAAAGTTGACCGAAGTTGGCCGAGGCGAAGGTGGCCGAGGCGAAGTTGGCCAAAGGTGGCCGAGGCGAAGGTGGTCGAAGTATGGGTTTCCGCAGCGAAGTGCCCCACACTATGATATTCGACCAACTACAGTCAACTTCGCGAGTAATGTGGAGCGCCGAGCCGCAATATTAATAAATAAATCTCTCTTTTGGTCTACATTTTCATAATGTATTATTCCTTTTTCGTATTTTATATGTTGCTTAGTTTGTCTATCATTTACAAACATTTGTATTTACCACTCATTTACTCAAAAGTTAACAGGAAGAGATCCCTTAAATTAAAGGGATGAGTTCGCCTTTGTACCTACATGCTTATACTTTTGAAATGTATTTATTGGTTGTGTGTGCCATAAAGTGTTTACATACATAAGTAATACATAACTAAATGCTTGTCATGATTGTTGCTAGAAGCATCATAAGAAAAACGGTTATTCCATCCAGACAAAAACATTAAAACATAGGTATTTCTTAAAAATGGTTGGGAATGTTGACTTTATTAATAAAATATCAGGACGCGAAGTGCATAGATTATGGTCAGTCAAAATGAAACAAAAAACCCCGCCGACTCGGTTTGCTCGACAATAATGTTGTATGAAATTCCTTTATTTGTACAAACTTTAAGTTAAAACGGCCGTATAGAAAAAAACATAGGTCCTAAACAGCCAAAACGGAAGATCAATAGCTACGACTTATCGCGACTTTTTAATTACGTCAAATAGCTTACGGCGTTTTCGGAAAAAAATACACTTCAACTTTTTTATAAGACTCCCAAGGTTGTTCGTTTAAAATTAATACTCAGCCAATTGCCTACTTCCCTCGCTTCGACAACAATATACTATGTAATTTATGTTTTAAATAATTTCGTGGCAGTTACCTTTTAACAATAAAGCATACAGAAAACAGAGTACCGTCGGGAAACTCATTATTTCAAGACTCCTTTTTGAGCGTGTTAAAGCAGGCCTCATATAATTTTATACACTCATTACGAGCGAATATTATTAGGTGTGAAATGTGAAACCTGACCTCACAACAACCAAAATCGTCTAGTCATAACTCACTCGATCATTTCATTGGAAATACAGCTTCTTGGTATGTGAAATAAAGTTGAATTTTAAGGGGGAATTAAAAAGATTTAAGAGGTTGAAACGAGTGGTTGAAAGGAATGCTCCTTTATACGTGGGAGCAAAAGAAGCAAAGGGAACGGTCCTTAATTCACTAACAGCGGGCGGTAGGAGTAAACGCCTAGTGGTACTAGTCTGGATCGATACGGACAAAACTTATTTTAGCCCGTTTAAGATTTCAAAAACTTTTAGTGCGCCCAATTGAATGATAATTTTGTTAAAAGAATTAGGAATTTGAGTGCAAATGATAGTGATTTTATATCTTACTTGCCTATAAATAGGTATATAAACATTTCCAATGCTGTTAAATGTATTTTAAGGTATTATTAAAGAATAATACATGATTTCGCCAACTAAATTAAGTATTTTCATTGCTGAAATAGACGAAAAAAAAAGCCAATATTATAAAAGGGTGTTAAAATATGTGAATTCAAAGCTATTCAAATTGTACGTTGTTTTAAATCCATAATCAAATATGAATGTGTTTTCAGAATCCTCATAGTTCATCTAAACAATATTTGACTTACCACCATGTACCTATACACACTTTTTACGGTCTAAATGGCATCTTAGATACAAATATTCACATCCCGCTAGCCATTTGTATGGAGCATTTTCTGCGCTCCGTAGGAATGTCGAACTTTAACAGTACATGTACCAAACACCCTGTATATTTCTGACTCTAAGAGCACTCTAAATGTATTGAGTCCATAGGCATAGATATTTGATCCCAATAAAAAGTAGGGATCGCTTGAGATTGTCAGGTAAAGAGTAGGCGCGTCAATGAAAGAAGGCGATCGGGTATTGATTGACGTATATTCCTGACGAACGGATAACGGTGCTATAGACATAACAGACATCACAAAAAAAATAAACACCGCTATAATGATTGTTAGGGCCGATTTGAACTTTCTAGCCAATAGTAATCCCATTTCCATTAAAAATTCTTCTTAAACATATTTAACATAATTTTGTCCAGAAATCTTGAGCATCAGCACCACAGTGCGGCGCTTCGTGCCAGCGCAGCGGGGGCTCGCACCCTCGAGTGTGGACAAAATGGATCGCCCGGCTATCTCCGACGCGTGTAATTGCCCTGTGTTTACAAATTATAACGCCTTTAACGTTTTTTGTTGAGATGAACCGTCTAGACCCTTCACTGTCCATTATTGTAGTCATAAACGTATGGAAACATTTCTTTATTTTATTTTATTCTGTTTCATTTTGTTCTTTACACAATTCACCATGATAATGTTTATATATTGTAGACTTAATGGTTGTTTCTTTTTATATAGGTAGACCTATTAAAAACAAAAGTTTTTTGAAACCAATTTTTTCAGATGTTTTGAACAAACAGAACAAAATATTTTTTGAAGGTTAAAAATGGAACTGGAGTCACAAAAATGGGCATAGAAAAAAATACAAGTATAAATAATAGTTCATTGCACAAAAAGTGAAAACAATACATATAAAAGTACAACAAAAACGATGCATGTCATGATCACATTCAAAATTGCCAAGGGACAACTGTATCGTGGGAGCCGAAAAGAATACTAACCAACAATTTTATTAAAAAATACAGTATTGTAACAAACATGTGAATAAATGTGTCCGAGGAAAACTGCAATGAAACAAAAGCAAACAATGATTGGGCTGGTTTGTTTTTTTTTCTGAGGTTAGCTTAATTAGGGTTTACCATTTTTTTACGACCTATGTTAACTCAGAAACCATTTCTGGGAATAGAGCTCTAATACCGCAAATCAAAATTTGATTGGGACAATATGACACCTTGGAAAAGTTATTCCCCACGTAGCACAACTGGGTCTAAATAGCTCGTATATCATATCTAATTAGATGCTTAAGTGAAATTTACCACCATGACTATGACTAAGTGCTATATAGGTGGCAAGAACCCTTATGCCATCAGTATAGAACCATAAGGAGAAAAATTGCAGCCTATTTTTGGTGCTAAATAGAATCCATAAGAGATCTCACAATTACCTTAAGTGGTAATTAGAACTATGGGTGAAAGTTATGCGCAGTGAACGAATGAAAACATTTCAGTTCGGTCAATGAGTGATAAATGAGTCGCCAAAATTATCTTTGAGTGGCGAGTCAACTGTCAAATTGTGTTTTATTAAAAGTAATACGTGATCTGCCATATTCATTTTGGATTTATATGTCTGTTTGATGAGTGATTAAAACTTTACGTTATACAAGCATCGAAATAAGCACGAAATACTTGCGAATTTTTTTTTACTGTGAAACTATAGTATGTTTTCCTTGTAAATTTCGACGCGCCCTTCATTTGATCAGGAATATTAAAAAAGAAAGTGCTAAATTAAATAAGGAATAGATACTGATAAGAAATAAAACTGTTAAAAACCTGACCTAATGATTGTAGGTTACGTACAATGTTAAAGTAACATCGTCACAACTATCAAAAGTCTGTGATTATGCGTGAGTGTGATAAAATTCTGGTTAAAATAATCAATTTTCATAGGCTTCCTTTTGTAAACATGGCGAAACAAAAAAGATCCTACAGTGTTTATTTTCACTTATTTGTTCCTTATTTGGAACTATCAAGTCTAATAATCACTTATTTGTATCTTGCGAGTGGCAAAGCAGTGAATGATATTACCTATAGTAATTATTTGCTCTTTTGTAGACTATTAAACAAGCAAGACTATTAAATATATGTTGACAAGGCGCAAATAGGAACAATAATACTTTTAACTTTTAGTTCGTTAGTGGTTTGAAATAAGTGAAAATAACTGCTTTTGGTTCCAAGAACCTCCTACTGAGACCTATTTATGCGTTGGAGTGGCAATAAGGTACTTCTTAGGCCTTAAAGTTGCAATATTTTTTGGTTCCAAAAGAGCCGTAAAATTATCCCTTTAGCCACTATTGGTGATATAATTCGCTATTGTACTAGTCATTTGGAACTTTTAGTTCCAAATAAGGGTATGTTCCCACTTATATGTAAAAGTTGCTTATAAGTAATTTTAAGGCCTTATATAGCACTATTGCTTCTTATTGAGTGACAATTTGAACCTGCATGCAACTTTAAGTAGCAAAATCGACTTTATCCCACCATAAGTAAAGTAGAAACAAAAAACGTTCCTATGCAACTACAAGTGATAGGATGAACTCATATACAGTTTTGAGTTGTGTTTAAAGCTATAAGTTGTATCAAACACTGTTAAACCACTCATTTAGAACTTAAAGCTATAAGATAAGCTGCAAAATTCACTAATGTGCTGCTTGGGTCATACCTACTTAATTTGTCTACTTTCACTTGTCCTTGACATTTTGCAGTCAAGTCAAGTCAATAGTGACGTCATCACAAGATACTAAGGAGAAAAACAATAAAACGTATCTAATTTGCATTGGTGAAATTAGAATATTTATTTGGCCTATATTTTACGAGTTAAATAAAAATATGGGGTATTTATATTTTAAACAGTCAAATATTGTCATTTTGTCACCCCTTTTGAAATACACTAGGTTTTTATACGTTAATTTATCAGCGGGGATCGTAAAATGCGAGCAAAATCGATAAAAATGACGTATGACAACCTAGTGACAGCCCTAGCAATTCCATGAATTTTTCTCGTATTATACGAACCCTGTTTATCAGGTAACTATCACAAATACAAATGAAATGGAATTATTCAATAACAACAAAAGTATCCTGGCACATTTGAATATAAATTAAAATGTTAATAGTTGCTGCACAGCGTGAGAATTACTTAATCCAGTGTTGTGAGTTTAATCGCTCTCACCATAAATTATCGGCTATCTACACCTAAGGCTGTCTCTCTCAATAGACAGAAGGCCGTAAGTAACGAGGATTTTCTATTAAGGTATACCGTTTTCATATTAAAAGATAGTAGTAGGAGTAGGGTTGGCAGAAAATTCGGTAAGTATACAATTTTGATGCAAATGAAAGGTATTTGGCGCCGATGTGTCAAACAATAATTAATTAATGGGATATTATGACATGTTTTTTAGAGTGCTCGGTAGGCCGCCGCCGCAACTGATCCGGCTTTCCTGATGATGAATCGCGTACCGATTCGAAAGGTTGACTGGTAGAGAATGCCTCATGGCATTAAGTCCGCCTTTTGTACGATAAGTTTTATTTTGTGCAATAAAGATTAAATAAATAAATAAATATGTCGAGCAATATTAGAGTTCTCCGACGTGAGTAAACCCGTTTTGTATTTTAATATTATGATATTTGTATTATGATACCCGCATTTAGACACATAATTATTTACAAATTATTAATTATAATTATAAGTTAAGTAGATTATAAAATAGTATAGATTTAGACCTAATAACTAAAAATTATACATAGTACTTGTTAAGTTGTATACACGGAAGAGCGGTGGACTAAGTGTCTCAAGTTATTTAATAACTTACAAGGAGACGCCGGTCATTTGTAATACCTATTGTACTTGCTATTTGTTACAGTAATAAATATTTTTTTAACTTAATTTAATTTAATGTTCATATTACATATCTATTTATGGTTATAAGATTTTAATTTTTATACAGTAAGTACCTAATTCTATTTTAACCGCATTAAAATATATTTCATTTCGTCTGTGTTCATTGGTAAAAGATTATATTCGGACGTCTTGTTTTCGAAATTGAAGACACTGTAATACAGAAGGAAAGGATGACAGTAAGTTTTCAAAATTTCAGTATTACTTTACTATACTTACATTTAAAAATCTAGACGAAACTTACATTCGTTTTCATAAAAATAAACAATCACTAAAAAAAGTTTTTGCATTTTCAAAGTTTTCTGCGTGGGTGTTTAAATTATTAAAACCACTATTTTATACTGAATATAATTGTTAATAGAAACTGAAACGCTCTTTTGTGCTAGTTTAATTCTATGGGTTTAATCAAATGAAGCAATAAATTATAGCCTATCTTCACCTACGGTAGCGTCAGCAAAAATGGAGCGTTTGCGTAAACTGTAATACTTACTGCGCATAAAAAGAGATTGTATCACTTTTTGAATGGCATTTTTATTTTATTTATGTTCACAATGACCTAGTTTGTAAAATGTTTGTTGCAAATGTAAGAGAAGTTTTTTGCATAGGTACTGTGGATTTTAGTACAACGTTATATTCTTATATTAATGTACTTACTGACTGAGCGTGCGAATAGTCTGTTTCAGCTTCGTTTAACTTTCTTTTGTATGTCTGGACGTTTGAATGTACCTTTTTTCGGCTGTTCTCGTCTACAGGTTGCATTTCTTAAACGATTGTCATGTTTTTTTAGTAGGTTCGATAAGTATATTTTTATCGAGTAAATTTTTCGAAATTCTTCAAAATGTCGGAGGTATGGTAGTTGAAAAATTAAAAAAACAAAAACTGAATTCTACCATTTCAAATAAATTTTGCGAAACGCGCTCACAGATATAGTAGTTATGTAGGATGTCGAAAATTCTTTTTTTTTTTTGCGTTATTGATAAATTTCAACCCGTTTTTTGCTGACGCTCCTGGCGCTAGCAAACGCGATAGTATCCCTCGATGCTATCGGTCGCATAAACCATTGCGGCCCGTACAGACAGCCCACGGGTTAACATGCTTAATAGTGTGGGTTCAAGCGGCTTGATTTAAGAACTAAGTATGTAAATAGGCTAGTTGACTCATGTCAAATTGTAATAAACTACTGTTTATTTTGTATAGTATTTAGCAAAGGAAATCGAAATATATATTTTTCACTTCTCCTGCTCAAAAAGTACGTCGTTTTAAGTTCGCAAAGCGGGGCTAAAATAGTACATTTAGCCCCTAGGGTTTAAAAGGAAACCATATAATCCCATACAAATTTCTATGACACTGAAAAAAAAATCTTGTTACCGGCCAGCTACATACTATTTACAAATAAAATAAATCAACCTGCAACCTGATCAGATCGACCCAATTAAAAAAATAAACTAAAAAGTTTTTATTTACAATGTACTGGAATATTAACTGAAATTTCATTTTAGCACGTTTTATAATCAACGAAAAGAAATTTAATCTTAATCATTTCATCTTGGCTAAGAATATTAAATGATAAAATAAAATAAATTATTTCAGTCGTTTTTTTTCAGTCGAAGTGAAAAGCAGAGTGTTTAACACGGGGCTACAAGCCATTATGACACTCAGATATATTTGGCCTCGCTCACTTCGTTCGCTTGTCCAAATAATTACCTCGTGTCATATAATGGCTTGTTTTAGCCCCTTGTCAAACAATCTACTATTTCAATTCATAAAAGTGAAAGATGGCTGAAAAAATTGAATTTGAAAATATGGTTTTTAATCTTTATTTTGAAATGCTTAAAACGCTGGCCGCCATTTTCGCTTATGATAGTGACGTCATCGGTCCTGTAAAGACAACTGAAAGTCTACTTTAACGACTTCGAATAGTGCCATCCCTCTCGATCTCCTGACAAAGTATTTGAGCGGAATGGCACTATACGACGGTCAAATTTCGAATATTTACAGGTAACTACATCACGCCACATCAGATTAGCAAAAGGCAAAAATGGCGGACGGCGTTTTTGACTGTTCATGAAATTTCTAATTTTCAATTGACAAAATTTAGCTTTCTAGCTTTTACAAAAATACAAGACATTTTTTTTAGAGCTAGTAAGATCATTATTAACCATTTCAAATTTATTTCAAAACTGGGTCTACAAGCCTATTATATGAAACATTAAAATTTTGCGAATGTGGGTACACACCAAAATTTTTATATTAAACCATTGATACAAAGATCAAAGAAAAATTTACATGAGTTACCTGGTGGAAGAGACCGGGAATCGAACCCGGGACCTCTGGGTTGCCG
The DNA here is from genome assembly GCA_947623375.1 of Apotomis capreana. Lineage (NCBI taxonomy): Eukaryota > Metazoa > Arthropoda > Insecta > Lepidoptera > Tortricidae > Apotomis > Apotomis capreana. The sequence goes on from OX392500.1 coordinate 37,515,879, forward strand.
GTTACGTATTGAAATTTTTCTTTGAGCTTTGATCTTTGTAACAATAGTTTAAGAACTGTGTGTTATTGTTAACTCTATCGCTGCTGACGCTCCCGGCGCTACAAACGCGATGCTATCGCCCGCTGCTAGATAAACCATCGCCGTGGCAGCCCACGGGTAAACAAGCTTAATGGTGTGGGTTCAATTCGTTGCTTGATTTAAGAACTCTGTGTCAACCCTATCGCTGCTGACGCTCCCGGCGCCATAGTGTGGGTTCAAGCAGTTTTTTTATTTATTTTTTTATACTACGACGGTGGCATACAATCATGTGGCCCGCCTGATGTTAGCTTGATTTAACAGCTATGCGTTAACCAAATCGCTGCTGACGCGCCCACGGGTTAACATGCTTAATGGTACTGGTTCAGGCAGTTAAATTTAAGAACTATGTGTTAACCCTATCGCTGCTGACGCTCCCGGCGCTACAAACGCGATGCTATCGCCCGCTGCTAGATAAACCATCGCCGTGGCAGCCCACGGGTTAAGATGGTTTATAGTGTGAGTTCAAGCAGCTTGGTTTAAAAACTATTTGTTAACCCTATCGCTGCTGTAAGCGCCCAGTGCTACAAAATTTCACGAGATTTGGTTGAGGAATGCGACCTGCTGGCGAGCTCAGCCGGTAATGTGGACAACTGGACACACGGGTCAGCTCACACCGAGACGCGACGCTACGCGACGATACTGGAAGAGGCTGGTGATTTCGCGCTGCGTCTCGCGGCGCCGCGCGTTGCCGCGAGACGCATCGCAACGTAGCGAGGCGCATCGTAAAATCGTTGGCAGCACGACGCCTCGCTGCGCAGCGAGACGCCGCGCGGTGCCGCGTCCAACCGCCCCGCAGTCTACCTATTGCAAGCGCATGAGAACGGCGGCCTCAGGCTGCGCCTCGCGGCGTCGCGCGGCTTCGCGAGGCGCAGCGCTGCGTGGCGCAACGTATTTTGAATTCTCACGATGAAATATGTCCCTTTTAATGTAGTAAATAAAGTATAATTTTGAGTCACTCTATTGAAATGTGCGCGCAGCGTCGCGTCGCGTCGCGTCTCGGTGTGAGCTGACCCTAACATCTGGAATTCGGACATACAAGAAATTTTAGCCAACCTGAAACGACGACGCTTCGCTCGGTCAATAAACCAAGTATTAACTATTTTGATAAATTAATATACACAAATCGACCTGATCCCAAACTAAGCAATTATTGTACTATGGGTATTAGACAACAGTAAACATAATTTAGGTAACATCCATGACCCAGGAACGATGATTCAAATTCATCACACAAATATTTGCCGGGATTCGAACCCAGGACCGTCGGCTCAGTAGGCAGGTGCATTACAAACTGCGCCAACCGCATCATCATTGATTATTGCCATGAATCGATAATAAAATCGTACAGGCAACCAATTTGATTTCTGGGCCACTATAGAACCTTGTCACAATTACAATGATATGAGATTTCAAGCGGCTTTCATATTGACGTTCACTGTGACAAGGTAGGTACGAAATGGCCTAGGAATCAAATTGGTTGACGGTACATTGTTAGTGTTACAAGTAGCAAACAAGCAGTATAAGAAGCCTATAATGGCCATTATAACTCCAATTGAAGCTGTATAAGTGCTTTTGTAGCCTGTGTGCTTGGCTTCATATTGTAGACTGACACCGGTTCAGTTCATTCGTGTATATAATTAAATTTAAAATGTCATAAGACTAGGGTAAATGTTTCGAATATAGGCTCCTTTGGTTGTGAGCAACATTATTGATTTGTCCAATTGGAGCACACACGGTTGAAACAGTAACCGCCCAACCAGCAAAATTGCACTAACAACAGTCTAAAGACTACAAATTTTCGCTCTTATATTGATCCTATATCATCGTATTTATAAGCCTGGATTTGGGCGCAAATTATAAGTGTATTTACTTTATATCGTCCTAATATCAGTCTAATTGAATACTGATTGCATTTACAGTAATCTTGCCAAAACGAATTTAAGCTGCCTTAGGCTAATATCGCTCTCACGTAAGTGTTTTGTAAGCCCACATAGACGCATATTGGTCCAACGTTAGAATCTTGTGAGCCTAAACAAGCTTATTTTGATTACTTGTATGTCTTGAGTGAAACTGCAGCGTGACAATAAAAAATCAATATTATTGTCACAACTGTTTATGAATTACCTAATAGTGACGGTAACTTAATAAAATAACGTGTTTGTGAAAATCTTGGTGTGTGTTTATGTTGCGTTGCGCGGTTAGTTTTTACGTTGGAAAATATTATTTACTGTAAAGTGGACCCTGTTTTACACTTCAAATTTCATGCGCCTACTCAAATATTCAATTTAAATATCCTCTTATAATTTTTTATTTCTTTATTTGTTGTGATAACGGTGCCATTTTGATAGTTGCATTTTTCCAGCGCACTATTAGACTACTGTAAGATCATTTACGCTAATATTAGCATTCTGAATACAAGTGGTACGGCCATATTGAATTAATTTAGGGTTTCTTGCTTAACCTACATGAAAACTAAATTTTTTAACATTAATATTTGGAATGCTATTTCCAATCTCTGTAATCCATGCCTATTACACAAAATTTAAAATCACAGCACTCTCTTTTTCACAAAACATTATGGCTATCTAAACGTTATTCTTACAATTGTGTTCCCAAAGTCGATTTAAGATCAAACCATCTTATATTGATCTTATAATAGTTTTATGAAGACCAAAAAGTATGCACTTATAGTGCTTTTATGTTATGCTGATATTAGACTGACATTCTTATAAGAACATTTATCAAGACCATTATAAAATCAAATCAACTTAGAGAATGTGGTTATAAGAACAGATATTCTCAAGTACAATGAGTCTTCGTAAATGTTGTTGTAGGAGTAAGAGGCTTATAATAGTATTATAAAATGCGCTTATATACATATATGAGACTAGGTAATAAGACTGAGAGTTCTTGAGTCCGTACCATCTTATCTAAAGCTAATATAAGAGCAGCAGCATCAGCAAAACAATTATAAGAGCGCTATAAGCCCACCACTCTTATAAAGTGCGCAATCTAAGACTTTTTTGCTACTTGGGCGTATGCCAGTAAACATATTTGTAGACTACCAGAATTATTTAGAACGTTAAAGGACTAACGAAAGTAAACAGCGCATAAACTCTTGGTAAAGCATTATTCAGGCCTTTTACTTTTTTACGTCAAACTAGGCCGTAAGTAGCATTTTCTGCCCGCAACGTAGGGAGAAAATCTCACTTCCTGGCCAAGGTAAGACGTAAAACTTTAGATAAACCACGGTTGGTAATTCGTAACGCCCCAGATCGCATTCTTACTCATACTCTTAATAGTGCATTTATTTTGATGTATTGCAAAATAAAAGACCTGGAAAAGTCACATTTTTCATAATAAAAAAAAAATGGACTTGCCCAGTTTTCCCCCCTAGCCCTTCATTTTGTTTTTAAACACTAATAACTTGGTATAGGAGTTCAGGCTAGACGTTATTTTTTATGTAAAAACGTATTTGAACTATTACCTACAAGATTAAATAGCTTGATTTATGTATTACACCTCTACTTGTTTGAAACATATAAAAGTTTTACTTTCCACCAGTGCGAAGTTGCGTGCCATTTGTGGCCTTATTATGGTGATTGGTGACCTCAACATAACTCAGCAATTGAACGCTATTGTTGCAGTCCATACAAATCAATATCATTCCGACGCGGAAATATTACAATCCTTAGCCAATTCTGTAAAACGTAGTGCCAAACTTAGCGTTTCGTGCTCACATGCCAAATGTTCTCCAAACACGCGATATGGCATTTTGGGGCATTCGGCCGCCGCCGCTTATAACTTATCCATCTTTAGCACACCCAAAACACTCGAAAAACTACTATATTCCTTTGTTATAACGAAATAAGCAGTGTATTTGTAGTTTGGGAAGAGTGCATACCAATTTGTTCAGGCAGTTTGGGAGATATGATGTTTTGTTTCGCCAAAGCGGCTGATAGCGTGTTCAGAACTTAAGGTATGATGGGTGTGAAAATTAGGGTTTAGAGGAAAGTGGGGAGTTTGTTATCTTTGTCATCTTTATTAGGTTGTTGGTTTTTTGCAGTTTGTATTGATTAATAATTTCACGAATTTTTACCTATTTGTAACTCTTACAAGGTAATTCGTATTCGTCACTAAATCTGTTTACGTTAGTGCCAAATATGGGACAAATAGATTTGAATGTTGCATACGGAATCGATTTACTATATATATCTATCTATCGACCTTCTAACCTAACCCGGCCACGTCGGATCTGCTCTGGAAGGTTTTGCTCGCTCGCTTCGCTCGCTCGCTCGTATGTTTTTTTTTGCCAGTACTCCGCCTTAGCTCCGAACTTAATACTTTCCTGGAAGTGGTTGGGTGGATTTGTTCTTGTATGTAAACAGTATGTATGAATACAAGCAAAACTTTTTTCGGTACGCAAAAAAAAAAACCTACGCTTCGCTCCCGCCTGACCTTCTAACCTAACCCGGCCACGTCGGATCTGCTCCAGAAGGTTTTGCTCGCTCGCTTCGCTCGCTCGCTTGTTCAAATTTTGTAATTTATGAATTCGAAAGTACATTATACGAAAAATACATTCTATTAAACGTACATTCTATGAAAAGTACATTCTATTAAACGTACATTCTATGAAATTATTGTTATAAGAAAAGTGCATTATATTAAACGTGCATTCTATCAAATTATTGTTATAAGAAATGACTTTCTATCAATTGTGCTTCTACGAAATAACGATATATGAAATAAACATTCTATGAAACGTTGTTATACAAACTGAAAATTCTACCAAACGTATGTTCGGTCATATGAAAATATGTTAATTGTTTTTCTATGAAATGAGACGCACCCGGTTTTTTAGTAGTACTCATTTATTTTACTGGTAACAACAAATTTTGATAACTGACGTTGAAAGTCAGTGAATATCACTGATGTAAACAAAGGAAACAGGACTAAATATTTCGCAAATTTCAAGTAATGTTTGCATAATAAAGCCAAAACTATCCACAGTGATGAAAGCCAAGTTTTTTCGATAGGATTCAATATTTAGTTCTCAAGAAGAACGAAGGATTGAGCGGCATTCCGGTGAACAATGTCTTGAATTTGGTTAATGAAAATATATGACGTATGCACATTATTGCAATAATGATAGCTGTTTGTATCGAGGTCGGACCGACACTTGTTAAGCTATAAGTAAGTTGGTATAATATTGATATTGTATGCTTATTCATTTTGCAGGCCGAGGCCCCAAAAAATGACATGAAAAAAAAGTTGATTTTGAGTTCATAGGCTTAAAACAATTTTAATGAAATAGTCTTCTATACTATTATAAAATCCTAAATTTGTATTGAAAATAAATTTTCTATGGAGGGAGGTCATGATTTCAGGAAAAATCTCGATAGCGTGATGCAGCCTGATAGTTGTTTTGTATGGACACGCGTCGCCGTGCCAACCTGGCGCCATCTGTTTTCAAAAAAACCGTTGTCCTCGCATCACGCCGAAACGGCTGGATAAAAAGCTACTAATTTTGGTACAGGAATAGCTGAACATCCAAAGATGGTTATAGGATACTTTTTATTATGATTAATATTTATCTCTGAAAACATAAATTCCATGAAATATTTTCCTTACAATGTGTAAACCTTATAATGACAGCGTTTGTGATTTTGAATTTAGAACGACGCGACCCCCGCGTGGCTCTTACGTGTACAAAAACTAAAAACCGGCCAAGTGCGAGTCGGACTCGCGCACCGAGGGTTCCGTACAAACATTTTCCATCCCTAAGTGTTTAAGTTAAGTTTGCACCTGGTATGTATAGCGCCCCATATAAATTAGGTGCAAACTTGCAAAGTTAGGTATTAAAAAAAAACTACTTACTAGATCTCGTTCAAAACAATTTTCGTTGGTAGTTTTTATAGTAATGTACATCATATGTTTTTTTTAGATTTTTCATTTTCTTATTTTAGAAGTTAGAGGGGGGGGGGGGACCAACTTTTTTCCACTTTGGAAGCGTCTTTCACGCAAACTATTCGGTTTAGAAAAAAAATATTTTAGAAACCTCGATATCATTTTTAAAGACCTATCCATAGATACCCCACACGTATGTGTTTGATGAAAAAAAAAATTTTGAGTTTCAGTTCTAAGTATGGGGAGCCCCCAATATTTATTATTATTTTTTTATTTTTGCATCAAAATCTTAATGCGGTTTACAGAATACATCTACCTACCAAGTTTCAACAGTATAGCTCTTATAGTTTCGGAAAAAAATGGCTGTGACATACGGACGGACAGACGGACAGACGGACAGACGGACAGACAGACAGACAGACAGACATGACGAATCTATAAGGGTTCCGTTTTTTGCCATTTGGCTACGGAACCCTAAAAAGTATGAATTGGACATAATACCTCCGCGCGGCCTACCGGTATTAACAATAAGGTTAAGGTTGTTTGAGGCGTTGAGTTACAGAAACCGTGTTAGTTAGATAGAAACGATGGCGCCAATTATCGACCAACACAGACGAAAATATGAGTGTAATGTTCGTTGTAAATTGGCTCATGCTCAAAAAAAAACATACATTTCTTTAAAAACACAATTTGCGACAATAGGAACTAATTAATGCTCTTTTATTGAATACATGCAATTATATTCTTCTGTAGTTTGTAAGTATTGACCATAAAAAAGCCCGGAGACGCAATAATAAATGTTAATGAATAAAACAGATTTTTTAATGCCATTTTATCGAGTGTAATTGAAATAGAAGTATTTCGAATCAATTTAAATACATTTTTAAATATGTTTTACCAACCAACATTTAGAACATTAGGCGCAAATTTTTGTATTGTTTGTGTTTGGCCTAACTTACTTCAGGAAAAATATTGATAGCGTGATGCAGCTTGATTGTTGTTTTGTATGGACACGCGTCGCCGTGCCAACCTGGCGCCATCTGTTTTCATAAAATCCTTTGTCCTCCAATCACGCCGAAATGGCTGGACGGATTTTAACAATTTTTGGTACAGGGATAGCTGGACATCCGAAGATGGTTATAGGATACTTTTTTTCCGTCTACGGTAAAGAAAAAATACGCGAATGAAGTCGTGTGCATCTCATAGCGTCATCCATCAGCGTCGTGAATTTGAATTTAGAACCACGCGTACCCCGCGGGGGGCCGGCCTGCGCTACCCACCGGGGGACAATAGCCCTGAGGTTGGACGAGTCGCCGAGTTACGGACACTGGGGCAGTAGATGGCGTTAGTGGTACACGAAATGATCATTTTATGAAACAAAACTGAACACAATTTTGTTATTATTAATTTCGCGATGCAACAATGGGAACTACCACTCTATTATTGCATTTAAAATTCATGTATTTACTCAGTAGTTTATAAATATTGACCCTCTTTTCATAAACGTACTGAGACGCGGAGAAAATTTAAAATGAATAAATAAGTTGTTTTTTTACTTTCTTGAGAGACAATAATCAAAATAAAATTATGTAATATCAATTTTATCCTTTGACGTATAAATATTTACGGAAAGTTAATAAAATATGATATGCACATAAGTGCTACCAGTAGCGCCATCTATGAGCTTTAAACAGTAGTTTTCCCCGAGGTGCCGTCCGCAGCAGAGTTTTCGCAATGGCGAAGTGAGTGGATTGGTCTGTAATTTGTGTATTGTTTTACTAGCTTTTACCCGCTGCGCTCACGTTAAAACATACGTTCACTATATTACTACGTCTACTACGACCTCTTACACAAATTTGAAGTTAATGAGTGATACATTTAAATGTTATTACTATGTACAATTAATTTCTTTAATTTTAATACAGCTGATGCAAAGTTTAAGTTGACAGCTCGAGGGCCGTTCAGCGTCAGTATGTGTTTAGACAAAATATAAACAATCTCAAACAACGTTTGATTAAACTTTTAAGTATTTTTAAAGAGATGGTGACTAACAGAGACGGGAGGCAATAAGAAAAAAAACAATATCGTACAAAGGAAAAAAGAAAGCAAGGCTGATGAAACTTAAGCAATACGAAGAGATGGTATCGAAAAAAACGGGGGGCTCGGGGGGCCGAGCCCCCCGCTCTAACAAAATACTACATGCTAAAACTGAAAAATTCAAGTAGCTTTGATGAAAGCCTAAATTACCTGTAGATATATGGTGATCAAGAAAAAACAAAACCCTAAAAGGCTAAAAAGAAAGCAAGTCTCATCAAACTTTGAAGTATCCTGAAAAGATAGTGAACTAAAATGGCATAGTACTCGCATTAAGAAAACACAAAAACTTAAAACGGAATCGAGAACGCAAGTCTGATCAAACTTTAAAAGATTCTAAAGAGATGGCGACCCAACCAGATAGGAAGCACGAAGAAAAAACAATATCGCACAACGGAAAGAAGAAAGCACGCCTGATGAAACTTTTAAATAACACGAAAAGATGTTATTGAAAAAAAAAATGTATAACATGCTAAAACAGAAAAATAAAGTAAATCTGATGATAGGTTAAGTTACGTGTAGATATGGTGATCAAGAAAACACAAAACCTTCACTAACGAGTAAGCAAGTCTGCACAACCTTTTGAGTAACCCGAAAAGATAGTGAACGATAGTGGCATAGTACTCGCATTAATGAAACGGAAACAAGAAAGCAGGTTTGACCAAACTTTTAGGTATTCTAAAGAGATGGTGACTAACAGAGACGGAAGGCACTAAGTTAATTATATCGTAACACGGAAAGAAAAAAGCAAGACTGATAAAACTTTTAAGCAGCACGAAGAGATGGTATTTAAAAATACGGGAGGCTCGGGGGGCAGAGCACTCAGAAAATGTCATTTGCTAAAACTGAAAAATTCAATTAAATCTGATAAAAGGCTAAGTGACCTGTAGATATGGTGATGAAGAAAACGTAAAACCTTAAAACGCTAACAAGAAAACAAGTCTGATCAAACATAAAAGCAACCTGAAAATATATTGAACTAAAATGGCTTGGTGCTCGCATTATAAATATTATAATACACAAATCCTTAAAACGGAATCAACAAAGCAAGTCTGATCAAACTTTAAAGAATTCGAAGAAGAAGAAGATGTGGTGACCAATCCAGACGGGAGGCACGAAGAAAAAACAATATTGCACAACGAAAAGAAGTAAGCACGACTGATGAAACTTTTAAGTAACACGAAGAGATGGTATTGAAAAAGACGGGGGGCTCGGGGGGCGGAGCCCCCCGCACTTAAAAAATGCAATATGCCAAGACTGTAAATTATAAGTAAATCTGATGAAAGGCTAAATGACCTGTAGATATGGTGATCAAGAAAGAAAAAAAAGAAAAGACAAAACCTTAAAATGCTAACTAGAAAACAAGTCTGATCAAACTTTTAAGTAACCTGAAAAGATAGTGAACTAAAATTGCATAGTGCTCGCATTAAGAAAACACAAATCCTTAAAACGGATTCAAGAAAGCAAGTCTGATCAAACTTTAAAGGATTCTAAACAGATGGTGGCCAAACCAGACGGGAAGCACGAAGAAAAAACCTCGCACAACGGAAAGAAGAAAGGAAGACTGATAAAACTTGTCAGTAACACGAAGAGATGGCATTGAAAAAGACGAGGGGTTCGGGGGGCAGAGCCGCCCGCTATTAAAAAACATTACATGCTAAAATTGAAAAATTAAAGTAAATCGGTTGAAACGCCTAAGTTACCTGTAGACATGTTGCACAAGAAGACACAAAACTTAAAAACGCTAACGAGAAAGCAATTCTGCTCAACCTTTAAAGTAACGATAGTGAAAAGATAGTGAAAAAATGGCATAGTGCTCGCATTAAATAAAAACAAAACCCTAAAACGGAATCAAGAAAGCAAGTCTAATCAAACTTTAAAGGATTCTAAATGGGGTTGGTGACCAAACCAGACGGGATAGGCGCGAAGAAAAAACAATATAACAAACGGAAAGAAAAAAGCAAGACTGGTGTAACTTTCAAGTTATCTGACGAGATAGATAACAAAAATGCAGTAGTGCTCACATTGAGAATACATAAACCTAAAAACGGTAACAGAAAAGCAATTCTGAACAAACGATTAAGTATTCTAAGGAGATGATGACCAAAAAAAGCGGGGCAGTAAGCAAGACAATATACCACAACGGAAAGAAGAGAACATGACTTTATTTAAGTAACCAATTGAGACAGTGCACAAAATGTCGGAGGCCTCGCATTGAGAAAACAAAACAAGAAAGTAGAAATTGAATCTAAAATGAACAAGGAATCATGTCCGTGAAAGCATTCAAATATTCCAAAGATACAGTAAACAAAAAATATGGGGGGCTTGAGTTATGCCAAGCCAATGCCAAATGCCAAGTTATGCCAAGTGAACGTATTTTTTTTAACGCGTGCGAAGCCACGGGCAAAAGCTAGTAATTTAAATAAAAGTATAGTGTCGTTTGTTTGTTAGCGGTTTATTTACCCACATTTTACCTAATTATGGAAGTTAATCCCGAGCTGCCGGTCCGAATTAATTAATATTAACTTTTAAACGTCACTTTAGTTCAACTTAAACCATTAAATTGACTAAAAATACGCACCTTTCATTTTTATGGTGAGAAATTAAAATCTTAATTTATTAATGGTTTTGGGGTTCCGTAACCGAAATACGAAATTACTAAACAAGGTTATTTTTTTCATGGTTATTTGCCCTATGATGGTTTCGTTTATTACGCGATAAATAAGTGACAAAGCATCTGTCACTCGCACTGGCATCTTGTCAAAACGTGACGGATGCTTGTCACTTATTTATCGCGCGATAAAAGCAACTATCATAGGCTCGCTGAACTATGATGATATCTAAATTCGCGGTCCACTTACGTAGCAGCACGGATAGCTGTCCCTGTTGAAGAGCTTCATATGAGTTCGAAACATGTCGGGCCTGAAAATTTTTACGTGTGTTTAAGCCATTTTTATAATTATTAAAAATGTCTCACGATAGTTTTAATAATAATATGATGATATCACCTTGACCGGTCTCGGCTGTAGCGAAAAATATGAGAAAAGAAGATAGGTTTCATGTAACAATAGGGGTATTTTTGTTCTGTCCTATGATAGCGTACCCGACTTTGACGAATGAAGGTATGAGTGCGCTTTAAGCATGATAACCATTTCAAATCCGCTAACTATTTCAAAGCAACAAGTATTCTCGTTGACAGAATCGTAACACACTTATTTCAACTTGCGAATTTATTTTTATTGGTTTTTCTTTCTTTCACGCAACAACGGAGTGATGTATTTTATATCTTAGCTACAATGATCCATTTGCCATACAGTCCGTCAAAGAAAGAGTATTTCCGTTAAAATGATTGGCTTGTGTGCACGTTTTTCTAAGATAAGATGCTGTCACGGTTCCAACAAAAAATTTTCCAGCATTTGAAAGTTTAACGATTTTGCCGCTACATTGTTAAGAGTTTTAGAGGTTTCTATTGTTTTGAAGTCATAAAAAACGTCGGACGGTGAAAAAAGGACATTTATTTTATCATGGGTCCTATGATGGTTGCGTTTATCACGTGATAAATAAGTGACAAAGCATCTGTCACTCACACTCGGATTTTGTCATGACGTGACGGATGTTTTGTCACTTATTTAACGCGTGATAAACATAATCACAGGCACGCAAGTAAAGGTATGTCTGTCGTCATTTTTCGAATTATTTTTTAAACAGGTAAATACAACGTGCACATAGGAAACACCATACGATATCCTAATTCTGAGACTAAGACTCAAATATCAATAATACGTGTTCTCAAAGTTTGAAATTATAAAAGTAAGATAAATTAAATGCATTTTAAATTTAATATAGGCGGATGGGCGAATTAAAATCGCGTCTCTTCTGTGGTCAAATGGATGAGATGTTTGGTTGGTACATAAATATAATTTAGAGAGTATATTGCAAGGGCTTATAATAAATTAATATTGAGTAGGTAGTGCTCTGACCATTATCCATGAGAAACGTGATGTTATCGTTAAAGTCATGAAAACTATTATGCAATTCAATTAAGAATTATTATTTAATTCTTTTATAAATATTTTAAAAGGAGAGAGGTAATTATGTCTATGGAGAATTGTAGTTCTACAAAGTATCTGCTAGGGGCGCGGTAACTACTATTCTCCATACAAGTCGTTTACGCTATCACTAGCGAATACGATTACGTCAACTCATGCTAAGGGTAAGTACTGGACTATAAACTCTTACATACTAATTGTGAACAGTAGGCAACATATGTTAAGCATACAGTAACTGTAACTTATCCCAAGTTTAATTATCTTAAGGGTCTGATGAGTTACGAACTCGCACACAAGTAATTAAAAGTACCGCCAATCAAAATCACGCAAGTTTAATTGTAATTTGATAGTTTTGGGAACAACTGTTGCCAAAGTCACTATGGAGTTTTCGTATTCGGAGATGTATTTACTGATAATAAACATAATATATCTTAAGAAAAATATTTGAAGTCAACTACCATGTGGGTCCTGTAAAAGGAGCAAAAAATGAAAACATACCTAGATTTTAGTCGTCAAACTGAACAACATCTGTTCAGAAACTTTTTTTAAATAAGTACTGTTTTCATATGTTTATTATTTAGTACCTAAATAGCATTTTCAATGTACGCCGTCAAACATTGACATCACCTTAGCATTGACATAGCTGTCACTTTAGTTAATAACAAATGTTTCGGCTGTTCGTGTCTGAAAGTCGCATTTTTGAACCGATTCTCGTGAACTTTTGTGTCCAGGGTCGATACTAATACAGAATTTTATTGTCGATCGAGTTTTTCGTTTTTTAGGGTTCCGTACCCAAAGGGTAAAAACGGGACCCTATTACTGAGACTTCGCTGTCCGTCCGTCCGTCCGTCCGTCTGTCACCAGGCTGTATCTCAAGAACGGTGATAGCTAGACGGTTGAAATTTTCAAAGATGATGTATTTCTATTGCCGCTATAACAACAAATGCTAAAAATAAAATAAAATAAATAATTAAGGGGGGCTCCCATACAACAAACTTGTTATAGATTATGGTACGGAAGCCTTCATGCGCGAGTCGGACTCGCACTTGCCCAATTTTTTATTTTTAATTGACGGAGAAATGGGCATAGATGAGCCATTTCAAAAAAAACTTTAGAACAAAAAAAAACAGACAGTAGGGTCTACAGTTCACAGAGGCAGTAATCAATACAGTAATAAAACCATGAACATTTTCTCGTAAAGAGTGCCAATTCCAATTTGTGCGCATGCACAAATTGGTGCAAATTATATTTCGTCAACTATAGGTATTATCTTAGAATAATAACGCCTAGAAGGTAGTTTCAACCGGCCGAGGCGCCACACGTGAGGCATAAAATGGATTCATGTAGTTGTGAACAACTCGTATTTACACGCGCCGATACGCACACAAACACAGCAATAATGTTGCTAGCGCAATCACTTTTCCCCTGAAATTGGGGGTATACTCATGCCAGTGGTGATTGGTTACATTCTAAATTTTAATTGAATCATAGACCCGTTGTTGACTTCAAACAAAGGTTTTTTTTATTTATTATTTTTAATTTGCAATGTCACTTGAAAATAAGTAAATAAAATCGTAAGTATGATCAAATCCTGAAATGACTTTTCAGCCAGCTGAAAACGCTTCTAAAGCACTGAAATTGAAGTTAAAAGTTTTTGACCTAATCCACCGGCGTAACACTTTTATTTGCACAGTCGTCAACTCATCATCAAGACATTTGTGACGAGCCCTAACACGTTGTGTTTTTGTGTTATTTAGGAGCTAACTATGGCCTCCTTCCGTCCTCATCATCAGACCAGCTTGGTAGTACCATAATAATGCATTCTCACGTGATTTAAACAGGTGTACAAAATTTAAACTCGATTTAAATTTGATTTGCAATATTTGACCCAGACATACTCTAACATACACGGCAAGTCAAATAAAAGGATAATAAAAATCAAGTGATTAATCTTCTTAATTTTTTCATATTTGTATTTTTAAATTATAGGCTTCCAAAAATAGGTCAGTATATTATCAGGACAGAATTATGGGAAAAAAAAGTCCGTTACACTGGAAACACTACGTTGTCATGCCGCTTATAGAAAATATGAGATTTTGATTACTGTTTTACGTAAAAATACGAGTTAAAGAATAATATTTACGAGTGAAATGTTGTCTTAGCATGTTTATCCTTTTTATCAGATGCATTGTGACACCCTATCACTGCACAAACCGTCATAATAATTGAAAATGCGGGAGCTCTTTACACCTGTCACGCGTCCTTGCAACTGACAAGCCGATCGACGCTTTAAGCCATTTCTGGCTTACTTTTAGTGGCCTCACCGTTGCGCGTGAACTGGGTTTCTAGGCGTTATTATTCTAAGGGTATTATAATAGAGCAGCATTGAGTTATACAGAAAAATCTGACCTCCACACCTGGGGGCCGTTTCTCTGCAGCTAACTGTACAAGAACAGTCTCCAATCAAGTCTGGTGTGAGTATACAATAATACTTTCAACCATTAAGGCATTTTTTATCCTGACCGCGCCCGTACTAAATCTCAATAAGCGTAATCGGGTCATCTATTTTAATTAGTGCAGTTCAATTTGATATATGGATATAGGAATACACCGATATTTAGACAGGGCTATTGACATTTTTAATCAAATTTTAGTCGTGTTACATAATTTCGTATTTTTTTTGGGTACCTAAATATTTAAACCGTTAATACAAAGATCTTGTATTGTTACAAAGATCATTAATACCTAAATAATATTGTCTTTCACGAATTGGGATGTAACTAATATTTTAAGACCTTTCTGGGAAAAGAGCACTTATATCGCAATAAAAAAAAAATATAAGTCATTCAAGGAATAAAGTTTCATTCATTCATTCCTAATATTTGTTTGACTTTCACTTGCTCTTTCCGTTTTGTAGTACAAGTCAATAATTACTTCATCACAAAATATTTACTAAGGAAAAAACAATTAAACGTGTCTAAATGGCAAACGGATGAAATTATTATTTGCAATTAGCCTATATTTTACGATGTGAATAAATAATTGTGTCTTTATTTTTAAGGGACATTATATCAATTGTTAATACGCAACAGTTGATTGTTATAAATTTACATTCCGTGTAACGCATTGTTACAAAATAGGCGGTACCTATGTTTGTTTTTTATTCTAGCTAATAAAATTCCTAAATACTAATATGTTTTTATTTATTATTTACAGGTACGTTGGTTCTATAGATATAAACCGGAGACAGATACTTAGATAAAACATAAGGTAAGTATTTAAAGTTGAATGATTGATTAAACAATATTTCATACATTAAATTTCATACAAAAAATAATAAGTCCTTAAGTTTTTTTAATTATTCGGACCCTGTCTAAAATTTAACCACTCTACGCCCTGCTCGTTATTCTAGTCGATTTAATTGGTAGATTGTCGAAGAGATATCGATTCTCGCCTCCATACATTTACCCAATAATCGTATACATTTGTATGTATGTCTGTTCGATAATTTATGCGTACGTCGTTTGTTTTGAGATCCATTTGTATGTAAATTATGATAGGACATGCGTGTGCACAGAGTAGATAGGGAATGGAGGTTAATCATAATCTTGAATCTAGGTCTTGATGCTATTTCAACGACCTTTTGGGATATTTTTGTTTTTTTTTTGTTTCACAATTTAAAAGAAATCACTGCCTCTTACCAGACATATCTATAGCCTAGCAAGCGTCGATCCGGTCCAGGGACAGTGGCGCAAGAAATAGCTTTCATAAAAAAAAACGTATATTGAAAAGAAAATGGAAAATGCATTTACTAGATACACTGCCGTAATCTTTAAGAAATTGATACTGATGTTATAATTAATACTTTTAGGTAATTATTGAAAAGTCTTCCTGAAGACAAACTGTCTAAACAGTTTCGCAGGGCTTTAAATTATACGTAATCTTTGTTGTAAAATTAATAATTAAATAATAATAAATAAATGGCAGTCAAGGATTTGTTATTAACCAAATTCTAAACATGGTTTACCAATGCTGCTCAATGCTTCGTTCTTCAAGCGAAATAAATACTGAATCCTATTGAAAAAACTTGACTTTCATCGCTGTGTATTGTTTTGGCTTTGTTATGCAAAATTACATGTTTGCGGAATATTTAGTCGTTTCCTTTTTGGTATCGTTTACATCAGTGACATTCACCGACTTTCAACATCAGTTACCCAAGAATTTGTCGTTACTAGTAAAGTAAATTAGTACCACTAAAAATCCGCTATATGGCGTGGGTTGTGAAACCTCCTGTTCGGCTATTATCATACCCACCTATATTGATTATTGCTATTATTGAACGAGTTTGTACAGGTTTACATATATACCGTTTGTTCCAACATTCAAATTAAGCCACTTCTGGAACTTGAATCTCATTTAAATTTTACTTATATGCGATACACTCTATCAGAAGTATCAACCATAATTGTTAAAATTTCTTTACGGTGGGAAATACAAATAATAGTTGTGGGCAATATTGAATTCAAAATGTAGCTAGATTTATTATATTAATATCAAATGTTTCTTATATAACGACATAAAGCCGAGATACTCGTAATGTATAATTGATGATGTTGCAAAGCGTTGTTGAATCACCTTAACCAAAGTCGATGTAAAAAATAAAAATAAAAAGGGCGTTATTATTATTTGATATTTACAAAGAAACATGGGTATTTTTGATAAAAAAAAATTACAGTTAATTCAAGGGATCAGATTGTCAATGTCAACGAAATTGTCAAAAGTGTCAAACGTTAACGTAGCCAAGACGTCGTGTGGTTTAGGGATCTAAAAAAAAAGAAAAGAAAAATATACACCGCACAAATGAATTCAAACAGCCACTAAACTTATACTTTGCATAATGCTAATAAGCCGTGCAAAAAGTCTAATTGTCGTGTAATTTCTGCTTTTTCAACTCCGCAGCTTTAACACAAATATTTATCGCGTAGAAAAATATTTCCAAGAATTAAATAATGTACGAGTAACAATTCTGAGTACTTACCATTCAACCGGTTCACAATTTCGACCCCTTTCATTTTTAAATCGCGACCCCATGTCTTGGCATGCATATTGTCATACATACATACAAAGGTTCCATTGTTTGAACGAAAAGCGACCGGAAACAGGAAGTTGCCATCGCGACGACATCCGGCCGCCGTTTACGCCGATCCGTTTTGGCGCGAAAATGCGCTACTGGGAGTTTTGGATTACAACTGTTTTTGTTTTTTTTTTACGAGTACTTATACCCTTATTTTTTATTCTAGGTACAAAAATGGCATTACTTTAATTTATCCAATAGGTACAATACAATTAAATACTCTATCTTGCACACCACAAATAAGTACATAGGAAAATATAATATATAAATAAATAATGAATCATTTATACAAAAATCTAAGCTCAAAAAATGCGTTATTTGGCGGATGAGACCGGGATTCGAACCCGGTACCTCTGGATTTCCGGTCCAACGCCTCAACCTCTAGACCACCCTAACGACAGGAGACCTTTCGAATTTTTGCTTGTGCTTTTTGTGTCATGCTCTTTGTATTATTTCGTCATGCTTTAAGGACGGACTTTCGAGGTAAAAGTGGACATTTTCACCGGCACATTGTGTTTCCTCCTTCTTATAACATACCCTTTAAACGAAGCGAGACGAAGTAACTCTCGGGCCGGCATGGCAGTGTCAACTGACAAGGTACCGTTGGTTTCTTGTCAGTTGCCATTGCGTCTTGGGCTCCGCTTACTATCCTTTGCTTACCATCAGACGAAGGGGAGTCACTATGTTGTGTCCATATAAAAAAAGAGCACCGTATTTTTTTTAAGCAGAGGTGTGGTCGATTAAACCTTACGGAACGGTTAGGATCCAATTTATGCAATATCGTTAAGCATGTATTTTGCTCAACATCTCCGCTATATGACCATACTTTAGACACGGAACACCTAACAAGCAGGGTATCGGGTTACTAACAATGTGTACCGATTGTTCACGAGTCCCGGGCGTGACTAAAGGCGTTTTCGTGTGATTACCGTACATTATGCTCTATATTTATGGAGCATTGTAGGCCGAGAGCCGGTTGTGATGTCGACTAGGTCATCGAACATGTCAAAACTGAAAAGTGTAGTAATCCTAACCTTTTTCTGTATTTGTTTGTATGCATAAATTAAAACTCTCTTTTATCAAAACTTTTCCCTGACAATTGTAACTAAAATATCTCCAAATTGAGAATAACAAGGCGTTTTTTTTAGCATGCTTTATCGACGCTCCATTCAGTTAGTTAGATCGATACTGCAAACATCTTATCCTGTAATGCTTCAATCTATCAGAGAACTGTAAAGGAATTTCATACAAAATTGAAGGCCTAGGCTGGGAAGTATTTTTTTAAACATGGCGTCTAAACAGGTCAATTATATATTTATTGAGTGGTGTATTTTTTTATTTCATTGCATATGTTTGAGAAAAGCATTATAGGTGTGTATCTCTATCCTACTCACAGTCTATACCTACTCACCCGGCAAGCCCTTCCTTCCCGGAGTCTGCAGTGATGCACATTGTAGTGGGCTCGATTGGAAGTCCGGCTCTCGGACCACAAACTGGCGAGGTCGTAGGTTCAAATATCTAGCCCATTACTTGCTTTCAGTCGGTTGTTCCTTTGGCGCCATTGGAATCAATAAAACTTTCATTTAATATTGGAAAGGTTACCGGTCAAACAGTTTGCCACATATTAACATCTGGGTAAAAGCTTTTTCAGTATAAAAAACGAATCGCTAAAATGTGTTGCTAAGTGGCTAGACAAAAGGCAATTTTTTTTTAATTGGAGTAAGGTTCTCATGAAGAGAAAATTTGGAAAAATTGCCGGGTTAAACGTAAAAACCTCACTTTTCTGTGTCCCATATAAACTACCTTTGACAGAACGTCGAGCATCACTCCTGTGGAGTTGAGATAATCCCATTAGCGGGTTACACTCCCACACAAAGTTTGAGTCACTGGTAGTGAGGTATAAACAGCCCTGATACAGTTCTGTTCTAGTCACATTAAAAAATAAAAAAGCTTCTGTTAGATAATAATACCTTAAAAAATCGTGCTTAAATAAAAATACGCTGCTAATCACAGCATAAGTAGTTAAACATAACACATTTGCAAATAGGTACGAAGTTAAACAGTTATTTAAAGTTTTCCATAGTACCATATAGCTGAATTTCAGATTACATCGTGCCTAAGCAAATGTGGCATCACAATCGTAGCACAAAGCAATCCCATTCGGGATTGGCGTATGTAAAATTAGAAATAAACATTGAAATGGCCACACGTCTGTCGGGCCGTAAAAATATACCAGCGTTACTACTGGTACTCGCTCGAAGCGTAGATGGCAATAAGAATGCGGATGCAGTAATGTGAGAGATCCGCGAATATTAATAAATATCAGGGGACAATCAGGGATAATCTTATGCCTAGCTACCTAGTTCCAAATTAAACAAAGCTTGTACTATGAGTAAAGGCGATACTTAATTATAATAAGTACTTAAATAAAATAAATAAAAAACATCCTAATTCCAGGGTACAATATTCGTGTATGAAATTAAAAAATTATATCCTTATTTCAATAGAGGAGATTTGTTTGTCATTACCATAGCTCGGACTAATCATAGCAAAACAAGAGTTAAGAAAAAAAAATAACTCTCAAACTTTTGGCCAAAATTGGTTTAAAAATATTATTTGTATTTATACTTATAAATGAAACCCAAAATTGGCCAACAGTGAGTGAGTATTTCCGTTAAGTTTTTTCTTAACTCTTGTTTTGCTATGATTAGTCCGAGCTATGGTCATTACCACCGGCGTTGGATCGTTTTGTACATCTTATCAAGTATTTAGCAAGATACAAGACTGGTACAAGGGGCATGCCAAAAGAAATTAGATACTCCTTGCTCATTTAATTGATACTGGCCAGTAACACACCACCACAAATGCTGGCTATTTACTTATAAATTTAAAAATTAAACACTCGACAAAACTACGTATATTTTTTTTTATGATTTTTTTTCTGATTAAATCTGGCGGGAATTTTCTACGACCATGGAGCTGACACGACGTGATTTTCGGGTTATGATGTATTATGACTTTAAAAAAGGTTTGAAGCCTCAAGAATGTTTTGAACTTTTAGTCACGACTTTTGGTGAGTCTGCATGTTCACGTGCAACAGTTTTTAACTGGTTTGCTGAATTTAAAAAAGGACGGGCGAGTTTTGAAAATGATCCGAAGTCAGGTAGGCCGCCAACCGCAGTTACTCAAGAAAATGTGCAAGCTGTGGAAAAAATGATTCGTGGAAACCGACGAATCACATACGTAGAGCTAGAGCGAGAACTGGGTATTGGATCAGCAGCGTTGCAAACTATAATTCACGGACAATTATCCCTCCACAAGCGTTGTTCAAGGTGGGTGTCGCATAAGCTCAAAGATTTGCAAAAGGAACGTCGCGTGGATTGGTGCAAATTTATGATAAATAAATTTAATGGCGGTGAAAAAAAAAATGTTTATGATATACTCACAGGTGACGAAACATGGCTATATAACTATGATCCTGAAACAAAGCGACAGTCAACAGTATGGTGCTTTGAAGATGAACCGACACCAACAAAATGTCGCCGAACGCGAAGCACACAGAAACAAACGGTTGCCTCGTTTTTCTGCAAAACGGGACATATTGCTACTGTGATACTAGAAGATCAAAAAACAGTCGATTCGGAATGGTACGTGACAGTTTGTGCCCCAAAATTATTGTCAGCTTGGTGTGATAAGCGGCCAAAGTCAGGAACCCAGCAACTGCTTTGGCACCATGACAACGCAGCCCCGCACACTTCTGCTAGAACACTGGACTATTTTAGTACCAAACACGTCACTATCTTGCCTCATCCTCCATATTCACCGGACCTAGCACCATGTGATTTTTATCTGTTTCCAAAAATCAAAGACAAATTAAAAGGAAGGCGATTTGAAAGCAAAGAAGATGCCCTGGCAGCTTATAACTATGAAATTTCTGAAGTGTCTAAAGAAGAGTGGTCATTAGTATTTTCCAAGTGGTTTAGACGGATGGAAAAGTGTATACGTGTTCACGGTGAATACTTCGAAAAAATAGACAACTTTAATGTATAATAAACATTATGATTTTTGAGTATCTAATTTCTTTTGGCATGACCCTCGTAACGGTGTAGAAAGAAAAGTATTGTTTGTAATTAACGTGGATTCTTATTTTTAAGTGTATGTTAGTAACAGTGTCTTCGATTTTAGTGGCAAGAATAACTGTAGTCATACATTTAAAAGAAAAGTCGAAATTTAGTACAGGAATCCGGAAATACATACAATATAATCAACGTTAATAACTTGAATGAAGTGAAGTGATTAACAACACCTCATTTAGACAGTACCTAAAGACAATTACAAAACTCGCTAAATTAGGTATAGTATAATCATAAGTTAAATGCATCCGCAACATAAAACATTGGACTTGTGTCAATCGCAGGATAAGCCGACAAATGGCGTTGCTGAAAAAGTCATTACAGTACTCGTATAGGTTGAAAACGCAGATCACTAGAGTAGAAAATCTGTCCATATCTGTCGTATCAGTCACGTAGGATAAGTCGATATATGGCGATATTGGCGCGGCGCCAAATCCGCCATTGATCACTATCTGTGCTGTGAGTATTCATCTGTGGCAGCATGGAATGGACATGCGTGTAATTAATTACTCCTTCCATAATGTACTTTAGCAATATGATCATTATGATCCGCCATCTTGATAGTGTGTATCTCAATGACAGAGAAAAATTAAATACAGTATACTTTGAAAACGCAGATCACTAAGCCGCGGTCGGACGGACAGATGGACATGGCGAAACTAAAAGGGTTCCTAGTTGACTACGGAACCCTAAAAAGAAGAATAATTAAGTAATGTAAACTCACCGATGAAGCAGCTGAATTTTTTAACTCCCTTTGAGAATTAAAACTAGTATCCGTCCTTTCCCGGACTCAAAATATCTCCATACCAATTTGTATCTAAATTGGTTCAGTGGTTCAAGCGTGAAAAAATAACAAACAGATAGAGTTACTTTCGCATTTATAATATCAATTAGGGACTGGTAATATTATTGGCCATTAAATGTTCCAGAGTACACTTTTAAGTAGTACGGACCCGTAAACGGCGAAACAATTAGCTTCTGTTTGATCTTCACCGGCGCTTTTTGCTCTCTGTAAAGATGTTTTCTAACGAGACTCATGTTTCAGAACCATGGTCCTTTCCGTCGTCTAATTTAATTGGTATTTGTTATCCTCGAGTTCAAACGATATTCAATTGAAGAACAACTTTGGAGACAAAATGGTTTAAAAGGCAATGGTATTTAATTCATAGACATAAATACCTATTATTATGTTGAATTCATTATTAAATTACAATCAAAGTGAAAGTGTGCTGTTTCATGATTGTTTTAATTTATTGACTAGTAACAAAAGAGAAAGACAGAACCACACTGGTAATAGGGTCGAGTTGAGAAAAGACGCGGAGGCCTTTGCCTAGCAGTGGAACACGACAACAACAACTACGAGTATATATAAAAAAGAGAAGTCTTCGTTTCAGCTTGGTCAAAAATAGTTTCGTATAAATTTATGAAACATGTAATGTCTAATTTTTTTTATGTGGGGGGTACACACCACTATTTTTATTTAAACCTTTTTATTTAAAAATTGAAAAAGGAGTTACCTGGTGGACTCTTCCACCAGGTAACTCCTTTCCTCATCGGGAATCGAACCCGGTACCTCTGGATTGCCGGTCCAGCGCATTCACAGACCACCCCCACTAGACGGAGCATGTAAGGCACATGTAAGGCGACCCGCGCGCACCAACGATATGGTACGGCAAAACATTAAAGTACCAACACGGCGGCCACCGTTTAGTTGCGTCCATGTTTATGAGGTCTCTCTACACCACTTAACACTACAATTTACCATGTTATTTATTTAATTTCTTTTTTCGTTGACGTACGCATGGATCATAAACAAGGACGCAACTGAACGGTGGCCGCCGTGTTCATACTTTAATGTTCTGCCGTACCATATCGTCGGTGCGCGCGGGTCGCCTCACATGCTCCGTCTAGTGGAGGTTGTCTGTGAGCGCATTAAACACTTCGCTACTCGAACTCCAAGCAACCTGTCGATTTTTTTCCATATGCTTTGTGCGTCGATCTTTGAAAGGTTTATTTTTGAATTGTTTATTTGAAAGGTTTTACTTAGCGACCTCTATGTAAATACGTTACTGTTCACATCTTACCGCACCACTTTACAGCAGTGAAAGAGCGAGCGAGAGAGAGCACTCTCTTCCACCAGGTAATTCCTTCTTCAATTTTTCTTTAAGCTTTGATCTTTGTATCAATGGTTTAAATTTCTCGTATGTTTGTATTCCAGATTTCCGACTGTTCTCGACTACAAGCCGCATTTCAACCGATTCTCGTGAAGTTTTGTGAGCAGGTTCGAAAATTACACAGATATTTTTTGGTTATTTAGTTTCTCGAAAGTAGTAGATGAATAGTACATAGTAGAGGCTGAAAAGTAAGCAATAGATGAACGAGACTACTTATTTCAAATTTATAACTATTATTCCAAAAATCTTTATAAAATCCATGTAAAGATATGTCGTTTTACAGTAGCACGGTACATTGTTGTCGTGTATACTAGGGTCATAGATGAACAGTTTTCAGATATACACGTTTTCGAGCATTATCGTTTTAAAATTAATTACCTAAAGGAGGACGCAGAAGGAGTACTCCAAGTGGTTCATATATTTCATGCCTAAAACTTATCATAACGTTGAGAAACCATGATTAACTGAACAAGTAACCTTTCAAAAGGATTCAATTTAAAAATGCAGCGGAGTGAATGCCCGAGAATCTGTCCGAAGTTGAATTCACGAGACAATTCTCTGCGCGGAATCCAATCTCTTACCTCACCGGCCAACACAGGATCTATGTGTAACAACAGTATGCAACTTTGAATTAAGATTTAAAGGGCGCCATGATTCAATTTTATAAAAAAAAAAAAAAAAAATCCGAGGGAACGACGCGTCTCTGTTTTTTTCAAGGTGAACTTATATAAATGCATACAACAGAAATTAACTCGCCAAACTGCTAAGACAGTTTGTTGGTGAGATCGCACTTCTATACATTATTTTTAGCTATATGCACCTAACTACATATTTACCTTACAATTATATTCAAGTTAACCCTAATTAACAGTCCACTTTTGTAAGTTCGCATTTCACAGCAAAGTTGTTGGTTTATTATTTTTTTAAGTGACGGTTGGGGGTTAACACTATGACTTTTTTCTCTAACATAGCCAAAGACCCTGAACTAAAATAAAGTTAGGATCCGTCCTGCCATTTCGGCGTGATGACCGGAAAAAGAAACGCTTAGCAAATGGCCCTGTACGCTATAAAATGTTACCTGAAATAATGAAACGTCTCCATAAAAAACAGATTTTCATCATATCAGAATGTTATAAAAGTATAGATTGACTATTTGCTTGAGGAATCCCGAATTAATTATTTAAACCTGTGCTTTCACACACGTACCACTTTGCCTATGCCTACTTATATTAAGAAAGAACATGGCGCGGCTATAAGGCTGTATGTCCACTGAGGCAGAGATAATAAATCAATTAGGTTGGGTCTTTGTGTAACCCAAAAGAAGAGCATTTAAATCAGGGAACCGCTGCGCTCGTGAAATAATGAACTTTAATTCCGCATGTAGGCTACAAGGGCACTTTTACATGCCTGAGTCTACCGGCATTTCACAAGAGGAGACGACTGTTGAGAAGAAACGCCGAAAGAAACTGAACAGTTAGTCATTTTCCTCAGAAAGGATAAGTACTTAACTATTACAGTAATATGAACTTAACTATATCTACGTAAGTTCTCGAAGAAAACATATTAAAAGTGTATTTTAACATATAAATGAGGAAAAGTGTAAGAATAAAATAGAAACTACAAGAAAGCCTGATGATTTATCACAATTATGTACGTTTCATATGCTTTCTTATTAGAACTGTGTCCCTTAAACTAGTCAGGTACAATCTAAGAAGGAGTCAGTTACCCGGTTTGGGATGAGAAGTTGTTCCAATCCAAGTTGAATTGAATTCTTCCATTGATACTGTCTGTCATCTGTGTGCTATTCTCCTATTGTTCTCAACACGCGATCGGTTTATTGTTACCTTAAACCAAACTTGGCCATTCCAAATTCATTCCCAGTCCTCGGTTTTACAGTACATGTTCCTGTGCCCGGATTACCGCTGGTCCTGTGATCGAATTACGGTAAGGAGAGTAATTCCTTCGTGAAACTTTATTTTTCTTTTGACTCTGTTTCTAAAGAAGTCTTGACGCGAATCGTTATGTAATGTGAGCGGAATGTATTTCAGTTTTTGCGACAGACTTCATGCGATCTTTTTGGCTATTGTTTACGGATTTTGATGTTTCTTTTTATTGAATAGTGTGTTATTATTTACAAGATTAAGGCTGCCTCTGGAGCGGAGCGGAGTTGTGTAAAATTGACCAATCACATCCCTCAGATTTAAATGCACTTCGTTTGGACTTCACAAAGAAGCAGCCTGATTTTCAGCAAAGAGTCTTAATTTATTTTTCAATAAATTCAAGAAAGTTATTAAATTTCCATTAACTCGTAAATCGTACTATAGAGTGTCAGATTACATAACAGAAAAAGATATTTGGAAGCAATGTAATATTAATATTAATAATGTAACACTTAATGAACAATAATTAATTTTCACGTATTTATTTGATAAACATATTGACGTACATAAGTGTATCATTGTATACCTACATGAGAAAATAAACAATACAATACAAATATACATACAATATAAATGTATTTAATGCTTAAATACAATACAATTGCTTACTGTTATCCAATTTGTATCTGAAAATTAGAAATGTTATGTAAGTCTGGTGATAATGTAATTTTGGCAGAGGCTGAGGGGGCCTGGCCATGGCCTTTGAGATGAAGCCATGAATTTATAGCGGTTACCCAAAATCCTGGGGTGGGCACTAGACCATACTGGGGTAGGCATGGCCCACCCGGTCACCCCCCTAAATACGCCAATGACTGTTAGTCTGAAGACTGGTCTGACAATAGAATCAGAATTGAAAACATAGCCTGTTGGATACAAATCGAAATTTGTCTCGTTAAAAGATTAAGTAAACTTACACCGCATAACCATATTATGGTTAAGGGAGCTCTCACCGTGATTATACACCCAAAACACACAACAAGTGTAACAAAAAACAAATAAGCTAGATTTTCATTATCATTGGTGGATGGTGGAGCATCCTAAAACGATCAAAAAAGGTTATCCACTAAACTCATTTTCACTTCATCTCATTAACACAAAGGGCAAACTAATTTGAAAATGGAAGAACAAAGTTAACAGAAACTTTTATAAAAGGAACTATGTTAAATTGCATTGCTGTTGCTTTACGTTTGCAATTAACTTTAACGTGCATGTTAACAAAAACAAAAGACGATCCTGCATTGCGCTATTAATATTTAGAATTATATAATGGTATATATATTATCGAGCCTCAGATTGTACGGGATGACGGCAAGCGCCCCGATGGGATGTCCTTAATACCGTGGAGGATGGGGCGCGCGCTGGTGTGGGACGCGACGTGCGCAGACACACTAGCGGCATCCTACCTCCCGGCCACGAGTAGGCGGGCGGGCGCGGCGGCGGACGCGCGGGAGCGGATCAAAGTCAGTAAGTACAGCTGTCTCGGCGCCCAATACGACTTCATCGCTTTTGGCGTCGAGACACTTGGTCCGTGGGGCCAGGGTGCGCGTGGACTCCACAGGGAGCTCAGCAAGCGCCTGAGGGAGGCAACAGGGGACCCACGCGCGGGCAGTTTTCTCGCGCAAAGGCTTTCTATAGCCATACAGCGTGGGAATGCTGCCTGCGTCATGGGCACCCTACCGAAAGGTCTTAGTTTTATAAATATATTTTAATCTTAGTTTAATTTTTAGTTTTAATTCCATAAATTTGTTATTTGTATATTTTATTTTTGACCCATAATAAATGTACCTTCATATAATGGTATAGACATGAGGGTGTTGCTTTCTGTCGATTTTTTTTTCCCGGTCGCCCCTAATTTTGTCCCAGAACACGTAAAAACGTATGTTATTTACTTTTAATTTTTTTCATGTTGTCTTAGGGGTCGCTACCGCCCATTGAAAATCCGAGATAAATGTTAATAAACTCGGTTCAAATAGTTTTCTTTTTAAATTTTCAGCAGTGATATTATTTTAATAACCTAATGTATCAATCTAGTTATATACCAACTGAATTATTCTGTGTATTAGAAAAAATCTAGGTATAGGATATGCAATATAAACATGTTGAAGTAGATATTTCTGTTCAATATATTTTTTATACGATAATGTAGATACGTTCTGTAAGTATTAAGATAAAAAGAAAAAAAAACGTTTTTCATCTATTTTTCCGATCTTTTATTTGCCGGTAGCGACCCCTAGATAATAAAATCAGTGACGTTTTTTCGTGTCCTAGAACAGAATGAGGGGGCGAAAGCAGGGGGTGAGAAAATAAGAAACACCCTAATAGATATCATACATAGTATAAAACAAAGTCGCTTCCTGCTGCCTGTCTGTTCCTATGTATGCTTAGATCTTTAAAACTACGCAACGGATTTTAATGCGGTTTTTAAATAGATAAAGTGATTCAAGACAAAGGTTTTTATATGTATAATACATGCAAAAAATTTCAATGTTGCACCCGTGCGAAGCCGGGGCGTGTCGCTAGTATTGTATAAGGTACTATTGAGCTGGCAAACGAGCAACAGTCTGACGCCGAGCAGACTGCTCAAGAACAATGCAATTGCAGGAACAATGCGTAATGCAGGTTAATTACTGCACTTTAGTACCGCGCCGCTTTAGCTTTAATAAGTTCCTATAGTGGCTTAATAATGATTTTTAAAGCGACAAGGTAATTGCATATTACCATGTTTGTAGCCTTGTTTAATTAATTAATGAACAATCTAGCATAATTAAATATTACTGAGATTCGAAATATAAGCGATGTAAACATAAGGGCTCGTCCAGAAATCATTTGATGCTTTTGTATTTTTTTTTTTTTTCTACCTTGTCCGAGCGATGGAAGAGCATCCTTCTGGCACAAGCATATTTAATGCTTAATATATGTCCCAACCGTTACTGTGTTGTTAAACTGTGCAAAACCGAAATAAACTTTTTCATTTTCATTTTTCATAGGCCGGGTGGGGGGCAGAAAAATATCACGAATGATCACTATGTGGGAGGGGGGTCCGAGAAGATAAATCACGTATAAGTTTTTTCCACAGCGAAAAAAGACAATAAAATTTCTGAACCATTTCCTTATGTCAAAGTAACGCTTAGAGCGTATGTAGTAGATAGTCTAATAATAGTTTCCCTAGTCCGGAAAGGAGACGTGATCGTGATTTTGGAATTATAATATCGTGCGACTCAGCATCCCCTGTCTTGCTCGCACGGTGTTGAAAGGAAAGTGACAGGTAGTATTTGTCGCGCGACAAAAAGTCCCGTGTTTCATTTATCCTAGACGTGCTGGTTCGTTTTTTCACGACTCAGTTTCAAAATGGCGGATAAGTATATGGAGGTTGAAAATGTAAAAAAGAAACATTATTTTGGCCATTTCGATACAGACTCGGGAGGTGTATACCGGGTATGGCCTGTAATAGGAGAAATAAATTAAAACATAGAGGAACTTTGTTTAAAACAGTAAATTTCTGAAAACTGTCATTTTTAGGGTTCCTTACCCAAAGGGTAAAAACGGGACCCTATTACTGAGACTTCACTGTCCGTTCGTCCGTCCGTCTATCCGTCCGTCCGTCCGTCCGTCCGTCCGTCCGTCTGTCACCAGGCTTTATCTCAACAACGGTGATAGCTAGACAGTTGAAATTGTCACAGATGATGTATTTCTATTGCCGCTATAACAACAAATACTAAAAATAAAATAAAATAAATATTTAAGGGGGGCTCCCATACAACAAACTTGTTATATATATATATATATATAGGTACGGAACCCTTCATGCGCAAGTCGGGCTCGCACTTGCCCAATTTTTTTTAAGTTGCTGAACAAATGTTGTTCAGTTTGAAGAGTAGAATCTATGTTTATTACAGGTCACACACCCGGTATAGCTCGCAGATAGACTAGTTATGTAACTTCCTACTTCGTGACTAGTTTCAATGAAAGCTGAATACGTATCTTAAAAAAGACTGTTTTTATTTTCACCAAACACAGCTGAGAACCTCGACAGACAAGTCAAGACTTGTGATTAAAAAACACCCTTTTACGGTCAGGCCACAATTTCAGTTGAGCGCCGAGTGGCACGTCGTGTGAAAAAATACATCAACAACTGCGCGTGGCGGCTCGTGGCTAAGAGGCCTTATTCCTTTTAAAATGCTGATTGTTTTAGACATTATTCTCTATCGTCAAACATGTTTCTTAACATAATTATTGATGTTACTACCTAGAACAGGGCTATTAGGATTTAAAGGTATATATTTGAAACCTACAGTTTGAATTTTTCATTGATAATTTTTGTTTCAAAAACTACTCAAAATTGACAAAATTCACGTCGAGTTTTTTTTAACTTATTTTCGATTGCACGCAATGAACGCATGGAATGGCTATGTTACTACCTACAATTCGGGGAAAAGTTTTATTCACTTCAAAAAGTTGGTTGAAAGTATCAATATATGTATTTGTCATTATATGAAAAAAAAAATTGAAAGGGAATAAGGCCTCTTAAGAGTGCGTCTCCTTGACGCGGAGCGGAGACGTGCGGATTTGACCAATCAACTCAGGAGTTGAAATCTTTATCTCAGCTGACAGTGGAGGTGCACCCTAAATCTTACCGCTTACCGCTGCCGCTGGTCACGTGTAGTCGTGGCCTTATTCCTATAAAAAAAAAAAAAACATCTGATGCACGCCATTACTCCAGGTCGGCCCTGCCGTCTTTTTAATGTCGTCCGACCATCTGGCTTGCGCTCTTGACTCCATCTGTCACCGTTTCTGCGACATTAATTATATTGTCTACGATATCTATTTAAGAGGCCTTGTTTCTTTTAAAAATTATTTTTTTCATATTATGACAAATATATTGATAATTTCAACCAACTTTTTGAAGTGAATAATATTTTTCCCCGTTTCTAGATAGTAACATAGCCATTTCATGAATTCATTGCGTGAAGTCGAAAAAATAAAAAAAATAAAAATATATCGGCCAAGTGCGAGTGGTGCTCACGCACGAAGGATTCCGTACCATTATCTGTAAGTTTGTTGTATGGAATCCCCCCTTAGATATTTATTTTATTTTATTTTTAGTATTTGTTGTCGGCAATAGAAATACGCATTTTCATCTGTGAAAATTTCAACTGTCTAGCTATCACCGTTCTTGAGATACAGCCTGGTGGTGGTGACAGACGGACGGACGGACAGCGAAGTCTCAGTAATTGGGTCCCGTTTTTACCCTTTAGGTACGGAACCCTAAAAACAGTATTCTTCGTGAATTTTGTCATTTCCGAGTAGTTTTTTTAACAAAAATTATGAATGATAAGCTGTAGGTTTCAAATATACCTACCAATAAATCGCAATGGCCCTGTTCTATGTAGTAACATTGATAATATGTTAAAAACATGTTTAATCATAGAGAAAAATGTCTAATACAAGCAGAATTTTTAATAAATTCATCGGGAAGTACGATGCCACAGGCAGACACAGATACACACATACACGCACACACAGATACACATATCAATCTTATAACACTCCTTTTCATCGGTTAAAAATATTTAGAGCACACGGTCAAGTGAGCACTCGTAACAATCGGCAATTTTCCAGCAAGCATGTGTTCCCTGAAAATTCGTGGCGTGTTGAACGAGTAACGTGTCGAAACTCGCCGCGTGTTGCCTGTTACGAAAATCTGCCGCCGACGGCCTATTTAAACAGAAGTGCCGCACAGATCTTCCACTTTAGCTGTAGGTATATACAGGGTGGAACATTTAAAGACTGGGCTGACAGGATAGTGTCATCTGAGTGATCTACAATCGACCTATTACGATTGTAAAGCTGGATTTAAAAGTAAAAAAAAGTCATCAAAATAAAATATTTTAGTATCAGCGACAACCCTACTAATTCAAAGGTTTTATTTAAATTTTAAATGATACCTGTCTTCAACTTCAGCGATCTTCAAAAGATGCTAGGTTTGATAATGTGCAGATTTTTACACTAATGTTTAAGAAACTATCTCAAAAATGGATAGAAATATTTACATAGTTCATTGGTGGAAAATGAAGTACTCAGTCTGAACTCCCTGTTTGCTTAAAAGTCCTTCGATTTCATACTAGCTGCGCCGCGCAGTGTTACCCGCTCATCTCACGGAAACACTAAAATTTCGTAAAAATTAGCCTTTGTGTTAATCCAGGGTGTCAGCTACCTTCATACCAAAATTTAATAAAATTGTCCAACCAAGTCAATCATAGATTTTAAAAGAAGTCAACCTTTGACAACGGTATCTGTAAAGGTACTGAAATGTCAGGGAGGCTCAAATAATTAATATACGCGTTATAATCCGTTTAAATTGTTTTATTTAAATGTGTGACAGTCGCGTAAACCGAAGAAAATATTAACAATCATACACATAAACATACTCACAAAGTTTCGCCTTTATAATTTAGTGTGATATATATTATTTGATATCATTTTACAGTTTAAATGTATCATTGTCTCAGCCGAATGATGCCAAGCTTCTCCCAAACAATTTTTTCCTCCTTGATCGGTCTTAGCACACACTTATCCAACAGTTTCCAGTGGCCTTCACAAGATCCTTGTCATGTAAGCCGTGCTTCCAGTTTTGGCCGCCACTCAAGAACCTTCCCATCTCATGTCAAATGCCACTTTCGTTTTGCAATTATAATAATAATAAATATCTGTTATGTTACTTGGCTTGGAAAATTGAATGTTAACTTCGTCATTCCAAGAATGTACCAAAATGACGATCGTAGAACCAGCACCTTTAGCACAATCTATCCCTTTCTTCGCCGTACTGTGAGAGAGTAACGATGATATGTCGCGCGATAAGGGCTGTTCTTAGTCTACAAACTTAACTCCTTTGATTTGGCTGTCACATACGGAAAAACTGCCATTAAGCAAAGTGTTTATCGAACAAAGGGTTCAGCTGTTGTGCGCTGTACGGGGTAAATTCGGCTTGTTCGCTGCTGTTTATGATGGGATCGTGACTTGGCACTGGCAGGGGCGCGCGGACGGAGGCATAAGCGGTAGCGAGTAGCGACAGACTCTTCAACGGGGTATCTCTAATGAGATGTTCATATCAAATGGCATGACAACTACTATTAAGCAAAGTGTTTAACGAATAGTTACTCTGTTGTGCGCTGTGTGGGGTAAAGTCTGCTTGTTCGGATTGTGACTTTGCAGTGGCAGTTAGGCATAAGCGATGGTAGAAGCGATCTTAACCTAAGGTGTTACTTAGAAGTTCGAAATGCGATGTTCATATCGTATCATCTCTCTCGCTCAAGTGTAAAACTGTATTTGAATGAGCGGACGGTGATGTCATACCACTCTATGTTTCAGCTCAAGTTTAACTCGCGTTAGTCAACGTCACCCGTCTTTTTCATTCTGTATTAAGAGAAGGTAGACAGTCCGAGAGTCTCGTTTCAAAGGTGTGTTAGAACGGGTGAACCATCTAATGGGGAAACTTGAAACTTAGTGTACGTAATTGTATACAAGGAAAATAACGCCCAGTTTTAGGAATGCTGCTTAACGACATTTAAGCGTTGATATTAAGCTCACTTTTTACAGGGTATACTTTTCTATCGACTTACAGACCTTACAAGTATTTACATACACACAATTATGAACAAAACTAGACTTGTTTCACCTTGCCTTTTTCACGAGTGAGTTCTCTGCCTTTTTGCTGAAAAATATTTTAAGTTGCCTACGCACCGCCTTCTACTTTTACTAGAGTGCTTCGGGTAAGGCTAAAACTATAAAAGCCACTAAGATACAGTTTTAGAAGAAGTAATTTTGCAGAAAACTGTCCTCAAGTTCTCTGCCTTTTTGCTGAAAAATATTTCGTCGAATATTTAATTATCGCCGAAGTATAATTTTGTACAAAGAAATTTTCTCTGAAACTGTTAATTTTTAGGGGTTGTTTTTAAACATACAACATAATAAATAGGAAATTTCAAGGATTTATGGAAGACTGCAGAGGAAAATATTCGAAGAGAAAAATAATTCTAAATATGTTCATATAGGTAAAGCCTGTGGCAATAAAATATCTTCCTTTTGTATCTACATAATTCAGATTCATCTGTTCCTACGTCGATTCATAAAGCAAAATTCAAACACAAAAATACACGCTTATTTTCTCCGTTTCACTTTTGACAGAGACGTTTTCCTCAACCGTAAAAACAATAATATTTCCGTGTGTAATTGAACGTGTAACACAGTAAAGACATGTAACATTATACTTCCCATTTGTGCCAGGGAGATAATAATTGGTGCTTTGAAAGAAAATGAGATCCTATATTGAATTTCATCATTATGTTGATGCTAAGTATTTGAACGTGCAATAAGCATGCGTTCTAGAGCTTGCCTAATGCGCTTAGCATTTTAAACTTATAAATACAGAGGGCGCTTCAATAGACGGATTATTAACTCATTATTTAATACTGAAGAGAATCAATGTTGATCTTTTCGTGGTGGTACCACATTTCTTGTTTTATATAAATATACGATGGGCCTCAAAAGAACTCAAAGTTACTCAAAGGGCAATGGAGCGAGCTATGCTCGGTATTTCCTTGCGAGATCGAATCCGAAATGTTGAAATACGCAAGAGAACCAAGGTTGTAGATATAGCTCAGACAGTCGCCAAACTTAAGTGGCAGTGGGCGGGGCACATTGTTCGTAAAATATATGGCCGTTAGTGCAGAAAGGTTCTTGAGTGGCGACCGCGGACCGGAAGGCGCAGCGTTAGAAAACCACCAACAAGGTGGACCGACGACCTGGTCAGTGCGGCGCAAGACCGATAGTTGTGGAGAACTTTGGGGGAGACTTTTGTCCAGCAGTGGACGTTTATCGGCTTATATCATGATGATGATACAAAAGATAAATATGAAGCCAAAATTGTATGCAATCCACTGCAGTCTAAGTGTGGCTCGAACACACGACCGACCTCTTTTTAACTGGAACAGTGCTCTTCCAACTGAGCACTAGGACCGCTATGCAGACAGTATGAAATAATGCCTTCTCATTCCGCTTTTTTATTTCATTATTTCATGTTGTCCTTATAGCGGTGCTGTAGCCCAGTAGTTTGAGCACTACTCCGGTAGAGGTCGTGAGTTCAATTCTCACTTGGACTACAGATATATGCATAAATATTACTTTCTATTATAATGATAATCATGGTTAACATCGATCTTTGCATTACACCTTACCATCGCAAAGATCGTAAAAATCGACACACAAAAAGCATAAGAAAAAATTCGAAAGGTTGCTTGGGCCTTAGGGTGGCGGAAAGGTTAACGCGCTGGACCGGCAATCCAGAGGTACCGGGTTCGATTCCCGGTCTCTTCCAATAGGTAACGCATTTCAATTTATGTTTGAGCTTTGATCTTTGTAGCAATGGTTTAATATCAAAATTGTAGTGTGTACCCACATTAAAAGAGAGTTTATAATTATTATCAATAATGAAACAAAGGTAAATTAAGAAAGAAAAATTTAATGCGATCTACTACAATCGAAGCAGGATCCTGCTTATACGTCATCATTTATAAAAATTAAAAATGTGGTATTTCCACATAAAAAAAAAATAGAATCGATAAAAAGATTCTATATAAAAAAAAATATAATTATTGCTTCGTTAAATTATGACGATTCTGAAAACAATTTCAAAATTTCTTTTGGATTTAAAAACAACACGCCTCCTCCAACCTCTTAGGTCCTCTTGAACTGTAACATCGCTCGCCGCGTATCAAATAGACTTTCTTCGCTAGTGACTTGACTCGCTCTCACCTTTTCAGCAGCGGTTAAATTGCACATACGCTACCATTAATCTTGTTCGCCTCATTATTTATTAGTTACCTATTCCTTCTGAATTCAAAGCCACAGGGATAAAAGTGTGCTAAGCAGTGAAAGAAAATGTGAACTAAGGAAAAATGGGTTTTCATAATATCCGTGATATTTGGTTTAAAGAATTGTTATCCTCATAAGAACTACAAAATTCGCTATTTATTACAAAATTTTAAATCTGCTTAGCGGGCAGTACGTATTTTACCGTAACTTAATGCTAAATAACAAGTAATATACAAAAGTTGGTAGCATTAAGGCAAACGACTACACGAATCTATTCGAGAAATATAAATAATTTAGACATTTTAAATGAAAGGAGGAGGCTTTGGCTGAATCTTAGTATACCTATTTAGGTACCTACTGTACTGTAGAAATGTATTTATTTTTATATTGTTTTTATTTACCTATATATACACAGATTGACATAAGTGCTTAATATTTGTAATAAAGTGTTTAATATTAGCATACACTTGTAACGTATTTTTTGCGAATCACTTTATTTGTGGAACTGCAGCATAATAGTACATTACTGCAAACGCCGGGAAAGAAGGGCTTGCCGGGTGAGCAGGTATAGACATGACGGGATAGTGACACGAAGCCGGCAAGCCCTTTTTCAAAGCTATTAGGCATGTATAGTGCTTTCCTCAAAAATATGCAATGAAATAAGAAAGTACACCACTCAAAAAAACATGATTCAGCAGCCTGTTCATGAACAGTGAACACAGAAGCCATGTTTAAAAAATACTTCTCGGCCTGGGCCTTCAATTTTGTATGAAATTCCTTAACAGTTCTCTCGAGTTGTTCCGCCCGAAACGTGATACTTGCTGATCGATGAGGCGATCCGTGCTGGCAGAACTCTTTCTGACTGGTGCGAACTTGCTTCTGGGGTTCCACAGGGCGGCATACTCTCTCCTCTTCTTTTTTCCATATTTATTAACCTAATTACTTCTAGGATTAAATGCTCTCACCATCTCTACGCCGACGACCTACAAATATATACCCAGGTAAGCCTTGGTGATATAGATAATGGGATTGGACAAGTAAATGGCGACCTTAGCAGCATCTCCGAATGGTCCAAAAGTTTTGGTGTAACTGTCAACCCTACCAAGTGTCAAGCAATTATACTCGGCAGCTCTAGGCAGCTATCTCTCATAGATTTTACTTGCTTGACACCGATCATTTTTGACGATGTTGCTGTTCCTTTCGCAGCCACAGTGAAAAACCTGGGTCTGGTTATTGATAGTAGTCTAACCTGGAGTCCCCAGGTGTCTGACGTCTGTCGTAAAGTCACCAACATTTTGAGATCACTCTATAGGTTTAAGCATTTTCTTCCGGTCTGCACCAAAACTGTTCTTGTCCAAACGTTGATACTTCCCATTATTGATTATGCTGATGTGTGCTACTCCAATATCACCCAGGAATTGTTGAGTAAGCTAGATCGGTTGCTCAACAACTGTATAAGATTCATCTTTGGCCTCCGGAAGTATGATCATGTATCTGCTTCTCGTCGTCAACTAAACTGGCTCCCTATCCGGGAACGCAGGTCATTAAAAATTCTATGCACTCTTTACTCAATTTTGTCTGATCCAGCAACCCCGGGCTATCTTAAATCTAAATTCATATTTTTAACTGCTCGGCCTGGTTGCGAGCTGCGCTCTTCCCGAATTCTCAAACTCACTCTTCCTTCTCACCGTACTGGTTTCATGTCCAATTCCTTTGCGATTCAAGCAATTCGTTTGTGGAACGATCTCCCTCTCTCCATTAGGAAAGCTCAGAGCAAATTCTCCTTCAAGCGCATGGTGCGCAAACATCTCTCCAAAGAATTTCAGGATTGATTGTCTATATGGTGTTTTACAGGGGTACATATGTATACATATATATATATATATATATATATATATGTATATATATATATATATTATATTATATATATATATATTTGTATTTATGTATGTGTATTGTATTGCATATATGTGTATGTATAGGTATATCGTTAATATATATATATCAAACTTATTGAATTTTGTCTCGTTTTAGGTTTTTAGCCACGGCTTTTTATGATCCTGCACCAACTGCTAGTTTCTGTTTGGCCCTATGGTTGACTGGTAGAGAATGCCTTATGGCATTAAGTCCGCCATTTGTACTCTTACTTTTGTATTTTGTGCAATAAAGTTTAAATAAATAAAAAATAAATAAATACTTCGAAGCCTGTTATAACGCATGTTATGACGACATTTCATTGTATGTTTGAGAAAAATAATTTTACTTAAACAATATCCAGCACCAACGAGATCCACATAGCTCAAAATAACGCAGTTCTGAAACTAAGCTAACATTTACAAGTTAAACAAGTGATTTAAATTCGCATATTTTAGCCGTATTTCGCTAGGATGGACATGGAAAGATACCTTTTAGAGGTAAGACTTAAAAGTAACTATACAAAATAATAAGTGATTCTGAAAGAGATCGCTCTTTAGCGATAAGACCGTCTGTTGTCTACCGTTAATAAAATTATTGTATCTGTGTTTAATTTGTAAAGTTTGTTTTGTGTAGTAGAGTTGCTAAGCCGCGAAATTGTGCGCATCGGGTTACAAGCATGAAATTTCTACCACACATAGAGCGTTCCACAGTGATTATTTTCAGATGTGGAGGGAAGTTAGATTCGTCCCCTGTGTGGTGGGAGAGCGGGGTGAAGATGACCGAGTACTGTTCTTTTTCTTTTTTTATTACTGATCAGTTAAGGCTATTAGGGCTTGCGCGACATCGTTTTCGTGTAAAATAGATATCAGGTATTAATTTTTCATGTTATTTAATAATAGTTTCATAAAAAAATTTGGGTTTATTGCCGAAAAGGTAAAATTCACAACAAGTTTTTTTTATTCAGAACGATAAATTAGTTATCTATCCTGAATATTTACAATTTAAAAAAATATTACTAAACATCAAATTTAATCTTGTTTTTAAAAATGTATACATATTGGGCACATCTGATACAAAAAGTACCTTGAAAAAAATGTTGATGTTAAGCTTAGCCTGCGTGTTCTAGTACATTTTGCTAAGTCGCGAAATTGTGTACATCGGGATACAACCACGAAATTTCTACCACAGATAGAGTATTCTGCGGTGATTATTTTCAGATGTAGAAAGAAGTCAGATTCGTCCCCTGTGCGGCGGGAAAGTGGGGTGAATGGGACAAAGGAGTCCTCTTTTTCTTTATATATTACTGATCAGGTAACGCTAGTAGGACTTTTGTCGTTTCGTTTTCGTGTAAAACAGATATCAGAAATTCATTTTTCATGTTATTTATTCATAGAACCATATAAAAATATGGTTGTATTTCCGAAATTGTAAAAATCACAACAAGTTTTTTTTTATTCAGGGAGATAAATTAATTATATTTCCTGAATATTTACAACTAAGAAAAATATTGAAAAATAGAAAATTTAATCTAGTTTCTAAAAATATATAAATATTGGGCACTCTTCATACAAACAGTAACTTAAATAAATTGTTGATGTTGAGATTAGCCCGTGTGCTCGTGATACATTAGCAAAAAAATATTTTGTTTTAATTACATTAATTTGTTTTTCTAGGACGTATATAGTAAATATTATATGTAAAAGCATGTTAACAATCATTATTTAATGTATTTAATGAAGCGAAATAGGATGCATTCGGAGATTTACGTTGGTTACGCCGACGTAAAGATATATTTTAAGCTACTGTTTGTATGAGAAGTGCCCAACATGCATATATTTTTAGAAACCAGATTAAATTAACTTTTTGAAATAATAATAATAATTTGAAAATGTTCACGAAATTGAACTAATTTACCTCACTGAATAAAAAAACTTGTTGAGATATTTACCTTTTCGGCCATTACACCCATATTTTTATATGGAACTATACAAAAATAACATAAAAAATTAATTTCAGATATTTGTTTTACACGGAAACGATACCAAACACGTCCTGGTAGACTTAACTGACCAGCAATAAAGAAAGAAAAGAGGGATACTTGTCCGTATTCACTCCGCTCTCCCGCCTGACAGAGGACGAATCTGACTTCCCTCCACATCTGAAAATAATCACCGTGGAACACTCTAACTGTGGTAGAAATTTCATGCTTGTAACCCGATGCGCACAATTTTATTATGTTAGAAAACAGCGGACTAACAACTCTACTAGTGTGGAATAAAGCATATTGTATTGTGATGACTAAAAGTTTGTATGTACCCGTTTTTTTCACCGTGTAGGCAAAGGCTGCATTTTTCTAGTTAGTTCAGTGAATGTAGCATTTTTCTACATTCACCGAACTAACATACTATGAAAAATTACAACTTAACCGGACAGAAAATGCGTCATATTCGTATTGCAAGATTTGATTAAGATAGGCAAAGTGGTGAAACTAAAAAGTTTTTAAAAATCATCAATTCACTATGTTTATCAAATAGTGATACCTACCTATCGAAATACATACGAAACGCGGGTTTCCTCACGTCGTAGATATCAAATATATGCGATGTTTCGATGAAAAAACTGGATTTGTTAACAGTCCAAATGTTAGCTGCTAGTTAATAAATCGGAGGACTGACAAACTAAGGGTCAATAATGACCAAAATAATAATTTTGGTTACTACAAGCACAATTTGACTATTTCCAAAACCGTAAGTGTGTAAAGTTGAGCATTTTTTTTTCAGTTCGTATGTATTTTAATATGTCTGGGACTCTTATACGTAAAATAATGATACCTATTCGTCGTTTTCTCTGTCCTGCTAAACCATAATTGCATTAAGAGGCCTTATTCCTTTTAATATTTTTTTTTTCATATTATGACAAATATATTAATAATTTTAACCAACTTTTTGGATTGAATTATACTATTCCCCGAGAGGTAGTAGTCCCATAGCTATTTCATGCTTTCATTGCGTTCAGTTAAAAAAAAAGTTGAAAAAACTGATTTGGTGCGTGAATCTTGTCAATTTTGAATAGCTTTTGAAACAAAAATTATCAATGAAAAATTCAAACTGTAGGTTTCAAATATATAATATACCAATAAATCCCAAAGCCCTGTTCTAGGTAGTAACATCAATGTTGAGAAACATGTTTGATCATAGAGAAAAATGTCTAAAACAATCAGCATTTTCAAAGGAATAAGGCCTCTTAAATTATGAGCTGGTAGTTACACCGTCCAGGATGTTTCCCCACATAAGTCAGCCGCCGAGCCGAGTCATACGTAACGGGCAAGAAACTGAAAACCGCGCAATTTGTGTAAGCGCCCAAGCGGCAATTTGCTCAACTTTGCATAATTACGAGAACTGGGCCAACTTATTAGACGGGAGACCTAAAAACAAGGGCTCCGAATACCGACCAGCGAATGTTATAGTATAAACTATAAACTAGTTGCATTCGTTACATTTGCGAATGGGAGTGGATGAAATTTTAAAAAGTCTAGAACTTTTTTTTTAGTTTTCGTATTCACTACCTAGTTATAATATAATTGTAATCGTTTTATATAATTTACGAAAATATTACTTACTGTTGAGTTTCTTTCGGCTTTCTTCTCAACAGCGGTCTCCTCTCGTGAAATGCTGGTAGATTCCGATTCAGCCATTTAACAGTGCCTTTGTGGCCTACTAACAGAATAAACGGGCTTGCCACGAGGCCTACCAGTCAACCAGAAGGCCAAAACAGAAGCCTGGCCATTGATAATTAATGAAACTAATCCAATATTTGGTATTCCTAATAATGTGGGTAGCTAGTCAAATTGCTGGTTACTCCAAATACAAGAATATTACCTAACTTTATAGTATTGGTTAAGTATAGCCCGCTCATTGGTTATAAAAAAGGAAAGTATACAAAAATAATTTTCTTTTTAGGGTTCCGTACCCAAAAGGTAAAAAACGGGACCATTACTCTCCATATCCTATTAGACTCCACTGTCCGTCTGTCTATCTGTCCCTTTGTCCTTCTTTCTGTCTGTCTGTATATCTGTCACCAGGCTGTAACTCATGAACCGTGATAGCTAGATAGTTGAAATTTTCGCAGATGATGTATTTCTATTGCCGATATAACAACAAATGCTTTTGACGACCCGGTTTTGGCGCAGTTTGCAGACACCTGCCTTCTGAGCCGGCGATCCCGGGTTCGAATCCCGGCCGGGGCAAATATTTGTGTGATGAACTCGAATATTTGTTCTTGGGTCATGGATGTTATTTGTATATGTATTTATATATTATGTATATCGTCG
Organism: Apotomis capreana; assembly: GCA_947623375.1. Classification (NCBI taxonomy): domain Eukaryota; kingdom Metazoa; phylum Arthropoda; class Insecta; order Lepidoptera; family Tortricidae; genus Apotomis; species Apotomis capreana. Next base: position 37,557,505 of record OX392500.1, read on the forward strand.
TCTAGTACCCATAGTACAAGCTTTGCTTAGTTTGGGACTAGTTTGATTTGTGTATGATTGTCCCTTAATATTTAATGCTAAAACATCATAAAATAAATATTTAAGTGGGGCTCAAATACAACGAACTTGTATCCGGCTTTACGCCTCATTTGTATCCGGTGCCATGCATACCAGGTGCAAACTTAACCAGGCCAGTTAAGATGGAATAAGTGTTTGTCCGAACCCTCGGTGCGCGAGTCCGACTCGCACTTGGCCGGTTTATATAACCAATGACCGGGCGAGCGACTGAATATTTGATGCGCTGAGAAATCAATGTTTCCACGACATGCCGCGATGCTTGGTCGATAATATGGGAAAATTGTCATGCACAGCACAATACGTAATAATGTGGTTTAAATAAAATTGTGGGCATATCAAAACATAACGGTGGTGTTAATGACTTTCGTATTTTTAAGCCAGGTATGTTTGTATGTTATCACTTTATTGTACACAACAACTGGTTATTAACACATTGATATCAAATGAAACATGTACAAAGGCGAACTTATCCCTAATAGGGATCTCTTCCAGTTAACCTTTGAGAAATTGAAGGAATGGGTAGGTATTTGAAGAAAATAGGCAAACTACACTGCGTACAAACGAAATATCTATATTATACTTATTAAAACTATGAGTACGTAAACTAAGTAATAATAAATACACATATATTTATACTAAGCGAATTATTTTTTTTTTGGAAATTCAACTCAGAACGTCTCTAAAACGTTGCATTAGGCTGCCAGGTGTACGAGAAAAATAATAATAATAATATTCAATACTACTTTTAGCCCTCTACTGTCATTTTGAATATTATGATCAAGCCCATATTGAAAAAAAATTTTTTTTATCAAAATCTTGTTTTTTTTTAATGAAAGTCAAGTGATTTTTTTCTAAGCACATAATACTCGAAATAAAAGATATTTATTGCATTAAAATATAACAATATTAAAAATATTCAATTTTTTAAAATACTGAATTTTAATTTGGGTCACAGGTTCACGTAGTAGTTGCCCTAAGTATGAAATAAGCTCAAAACATTTAAAGTTGAAACCCTTATTTATAAATCTGATACTAATTACGTAAAAATAAAAAGTTTTTTTTACCAATTATGAGTAAAAAAAATTTTTTCTAGATCAAGTAGAGGGCTGAAATATATTTAAAATCAATTACACATAAATATATTCATTAATATCTTATCTAAAGGCAACATGTTCAACATGGCAAATGTTCCAGGTCGATCAGACCACTTTTTTTTTTCTCCATACATCTACGCTCCACCCTAATATATATCGACATATAATACATATAAATGCATAAATAAATATAGTATTCAATGAATTCACACGTCATCGGACAGCCACAATTTCTTCTTAAGTGATGCAACAGATGGATACTTCCTAAGGGACAAAGGCAACTCATTCCACTACTTCACTGCGCTTACCGTGAAAGACTTGCTATGCTAGTACAACCAGAGTGAGATTGGCGCTAGACCGCAAGCGGTGACCACTGCCATCAGCCATAAACGAAAATCTTTTACTAAGATAAGGAGGAGAAAAAGGATTGAATAGGACATTAAAGAGCAATGACAGGACAGGTTTACATGAGCAAGAAATAACCGGCCAAGTGCGAGGACTCGCGCACCGAGGGTTCCGTACAAACACTTCGATCTTCACGGGCTGGGTTAAGTTAAATTTGCACCTGGTATGTATGGCGCCGCATACGAATGAGGTGCAGAGTTAGTTTACGAGTTAAACGTTTTTGTCCTTTTGCAGAAGCGGGCGCACGTAAGGTCCAATTCAATAAATAAACAGCATAATCACATTTAATTTTCGCTAAAAGTCCTGTGAGCTTAGCGATAGCTTAGTTAGCGAAGCGTTAAGTAAATTCTAGGTAATTCTTGTTTCTATATAATACGGACTAGGCTAATAGGTACGAAGCGACTGAGCCGGCTGGTACTCTGAAAGCTTTCAGAAATGAGGTCTTAATCCTGATTTAGTGACGAAAAAAGTAGTAAATTTGGTTATCAGCACTTCTTTTTGGGATATTACTGTAATAAATTAGGTACTTTATTATTTTTACCCAAGCGATGTGCATGTATTGTATTCGACGTAACCATGGTGACATTGTACGTAGATACAATACTCTTTTTTGAAAGTCTTAATTAAAATTCAAGACGGGAGTCATAATCTCTTCGGTACTTATTTTCTTTGGTCATAATGCTAAGGTAAAAATGACAGGCGCAAACTATATACCATTATGTATTGTATAGCTCAAAAAGTTGGTTTACATCCCACGCGATATTACGCATTTTTTTTACTAGCCTATAATTGTGTCCCACTGCTGGGCAAAGGCCTCCCCTCTCTTGCGCCACTCGTCTCTGTTGGCTGCATGCACCCTCCACTCGTTACAAAATGCTTCCAGGTCATCCCGCCATCTTCTTTTCGGTCTGCCTCTGCTCCAGTACCCTTGCGGTGTCCAGTGATTTTAGAGATTCGTAGACGAACCAAGGACATCGACATAGCAAACCGGGTAAGCAAGCTGAAGTGGCAATGAGCGGGGCACGTAGCTCGAAGGACCGATGGCCGTTGGGGCAGAAAGGTTCTCAAGTGGAGACCACGTACCGGCAAGCGCAGTGTGGGACGGCCACCCGCAAGGTGGTCGAACGACCTGGTTAGAGTTGCGGGGACTCGCTGGATGCGGGTCGCTGCAATCCGGCCCATGTGAAAGTCTATTGAGGAGGCCTGTGTCCAGCAGTGGACGTCCTATGGCTAAAATGATGATGATGATGTGTACTAATATGTCTGACTTGCAGTAGTTTTCTGCACTGCTTTATTAAAAGTCCTTCATTCTAATAAAACTCGTTGATAATGCGGTAAACACATAATCCATCATACTTGAGGTAATCCACATATGATGGCAGTATAATATAGATCCAGTGCGTCATAAACTAATCATAGATATCACTTGGGCCATTTTAACCGACACAGTTATCGCATTAAACAAATTGACCATCGATTTAGATTCACGATTGTACGGGGTAAACAACACAGCTTAACGAACTAACAGCTAGTTCTTTGGGAAATACACGATTGAAAATCGATTGTGTAAAAAAAATAGTTTATAGTGGTATCGGTAAGCGCGGTTACTTCATGAATGACCTAAACATTGCAGAACTTGCAACAATAGACAAATTACGTATAAACGTAAGAAAAAAGGATAAGCGTTGAAACTATTGACGACGCGGTTGGCGCAGTGGTTAAGCAACTGCCTGCTGAGCCGACGGCCCTGCAAATATTTGTGTAATGAAATCGAATATTTTGTGCCTGGGTCATAGATGTTATTTGTATTTAAGTATGTATTTATCTATATAAGTATGTTTATTGTCGTCTAGTGTCCATAACACAAGGCTATTAGAGCTTACTGTCGGACTAGATTGCTTTGTGTGAAGTTGTCCGATATTTTATTTTTTATTTATTCATTATAAATGAAGATACTTACATAAGTTATAATTATAATGAAAGGATCGCTCTTTACCAATAAGGTTGTTGTTGTCTACTGTTTTTTTAAAATAAAAGTTTAGTTTTTATTATATTGTGCTATACTACAATCTTGCCTGTAAGCATCGATGACACCTAAGCAAATAAGGTATTTAGACGATTTCTACATACACTATACTTTCAAATCCTATTTAAAATTAGAAGTATGGTGTTATAATCATGGCATTATAAAATTAACTTACCTTCCCCGAAGCTTGATATTTTAAAAGTCATATACTTTGACTTCAGTGATGAAAAAGGTAGTTTCTGCTTTTGTGTTGGTTCACAGAACTTGTATACTGTGTTTCTCTACAAGTATGCGTATGTACGCTTTTGTCCTTTACAAGCGATATACTTTACATATAATATAAAAAAATATATAAGACAACCTTACATTCCAACCTTAATCGATTTAGTCACAAATTAAGCTCAAGAAGGGTTGTGTTATGGGTACAAGACGACGTACTTATATAGATAAATATATACTTAAATACATAGAACAACCATGACCCCAAGCACAAAATATTCTAGTTCATATTCACTCAAATATTTGCCCTGGCCGGGTTTCAAACCCCGATCCGCCAGCTCAGCAGGCAGGTACACTACAAACTGTGCCAACCACGTCGTTATACCAACGTAGTGTGATCTTTCAGCGTTTTATTTGAAAATGATCAAGCTTACATATTAATATTCTGTATTTTTTATCAAACGCTATCATGGCAAGCTTATCATTAAGAGTGTCGTACGAGGGATGTGTGCCATTAAAATAATATCACTTATTAAAAGTTTGTTTTATTGCTTATTTCTACAATAAGTGCTAATGTTTTAATTTCGGAATCGAAGTTGCATTTTATGTAGCTTTATGTTCTGTCACTTTTCACATGTTTATGTTTAATTTTTATTTTCGACACCGAATTTGAATCAATCCAAGAAGGTGAATGTAAAATAAAAAAATAAAATCAAATCCTTTCGTTTATATTTTATCTGTAGTTTTTAGTATTGTTAATATACCGGATGGGCCCTGTAACAGGAGCAAAAAATTAAAACATAGATTCTACCCCTCAAACTGAACAACATTTAATTAAACAACTTTTAAAAATAACTCATTTATAATGTAAACCTGTAAAATAAAGTTTATTCAAAGAAGCAATGTATTGCGAAACGTTTGATATTTAGTAAAGTGACAGCCATGTCAATGCTAAGGCGATGTCAATGTTGGGCGGCGTACATTGAAAATGCTATTTACTTTGTTTGAAATAATGAACATATGAAAACAGTATAATAAGGGAGAAATGTGGTGACAAAGTCTGAAAATCAGTATGGGTATATGTTTTTATGGTTTATCGGATCGCTGATTACGAAAACCACAACGATTTTAAAATCCAACGTGGCGAACGTGAGCTACCATCTCCCCTGTTGGGGTGAAATGGGGTTGAAATGTCTAAATATTATAACCGCTGGTACTGAACAATTGTTGTTCAGTTTGACGCGTAAAATCTATGTTTTAATTTTTTGCTTCTGTTACAGGGCCCACATGGTATTGTATGTGTTTATTTTAAAACAAACTAACTAAACTCTAATATAGCATAGTTAACAAAATTATGAATTTCTTTATCGTGCTTAATTTGTATTGAACCTTTGATACAAATATATCAAAGCACAAAGAAATATTGATTTGTGTAACCTGGCTGAAAAGACCGGGAATCGAACCCAGTACCTCTGGATGACCGGTCCGTGTTAACCTCTCCACCACCCAAAGGCCAGATAACCCTAACACATTGGACCGGTAATCCAGAGGTACCGGGTTCGATTCCCAGTCTCTACCGCCAGGTTACGCATTGCAATTTTTCTTTGTGCTTTGATCTTTGTATCAATGGTTCAATATAAAAAATGTGGTGTACTAAAATAATGATACATAACATGTATCCTTATTATATGTTTCATAAATGTATGCTTAGGTAATTGATTTGAAGTTAGATGTTGACGACGCGGTTGGCTCAGTTTGTAAGCTCTTGCCTACTGAGCCGGCGGTCCCGGGTTCGAATCCCGGCCAGGGCAAATATTTGTGTGATGAACTCGAACATTTGTGCTTGGGTCATGGTTGTTCTATGTATTTAAGTATATATTTATCTATATAAGTAGTATGTATATCGTCGTCTAGTACCCATAAAACAAGCCTTCTTGAGCTCAATTTGGGACTAGATCGATTTGTGTAAGGTTGTTTGATATTTATTTATTTATTTTAACACATCAATTGAACATCCACAAACAAGTTCATTATTGTTATTGAAAATTATTTAATATTTATCTTTTCGTAAAATAGAATAGATACAACATACAGAAAATTTAGCGAATAACATGTCAAATCGGCAATTAGAACTGACTTTGAAGGCTTAAGTTTCCCCAATTAATTTAAGTTTAAGCACGTCAAGTAATCAGCCAAGTCTAGCCGCAAAACTTCAGAAACGCCAAGACTGATGGATGCTGAACCTGTCAGTTGCCAAACCTTCCGATAAATCCGATCCGGTAACAACAGCAACTTGGGTCCAAATTCGACGTGACATTGCCAAATCATAAAATAAGAAAAATCACGGAATAACAATAATATCGTCAATTTAATATGTACCTATCTTATAGCATGTTGTGAAGTCTAGAGGTTTTATAAATGTCTGGGAATATTTAATATCTTAAATTGATAATTTTTTTTTTGTTGTATAACATAAATGTAATTGATTGTTTTAAGTATTATTTACGAAAAAATACTTACTGTTGAGTTTCTTTCGGCTTGGAAAATGCCTGTAGATTCACAATCTGACTTGTAAATGTGCTCTTGTGGCCTACCTCTACTTACTGAAATAATTATTTCATTTCATTTCATATCACAAAACAAATACACTATAGAAGGTTTTATCTTTTAATCTTCGTAAAGTCCAACAAAAAAACTGTAGTTATTAAAAAGTAGTAGTGTCGTCCCGATTTCTTAGATCCACTTTTTAATTTCTATAACCATAACATAACTATGCCTGTGAACTGTATTTCACAGGTGGTTTGGTCGTGAAGCGCGCCGACTGACGCATTTGCAAAGCCTACGGATGGCTACGAACGCGCGCCGATTTTGACAAAACAAAAGCGGGAAGTGGGGCTGGTACACTAGTAGGCTTTATCGAGGCCGTGGAGCTTACATTAAGTGATATAAACAAGGTGCCTTTTTGAAGCAAAAATGGAGTGTATAATGATTTGCAGGGGTGCGCATTTTTTCACATAACGATTGATTGTCATAAAGTATTGTTTATTGTAAAATCGTTAGCCATAACTCTAAAATCATTAACTTTACAAAAGTTTTGAGAGAAAAAAACCCATTAGCTTAGGTTAAGTTAAGGTAAGGTTTGTATTTTAACAATCCTGAAAGTTCGCCCTCTGAATAAAGCACGTAGACAATTAGACATACATACAGTCCATGAGGTCTTAGATTGCGATTCAAGTGAAAACAGACGTTATTTTCTAGATCGCGTAAGAGCGAGCGAGACAGGTATAAAACGCAAATATTCTGACAGCTCAATCAGTGTAATGTGTACGAGATCTTGTACACATAATAGAGCCCGAATTTGGCCCCTGCCATATCGAACCCAAACTCAGAACTTTCCCGAAACTTCTCCGAATTTATCCAAACTTGTATTCTTTGTGGAAGGATTCCACCGGTCGCTAATGCCTTTTCTTTTATAAAACGACGTGTTTTCATACAAAAGATATGTCGGTTAGGCTCTTTTGAAGGATAGGGTGTTTGGGAAACTGTATGGGGATTTCGAAGTTTATGTAAATTGGTGTAAAAAGTTTTGTTGATGGTTGCCGAAACGCTTTAGTTGTATGGTGAGGCTTACGGGGTGTTTATGGATAATGGAAGAAAATAATACTCTTGGTCAATATTGAACAGAATCAAATTTTATTTCATTTTTGTGGTGATATGATGCTACATTTATTTGTTAAGAGAATTGTCACGCATTGTTCCGGTTGAACAGAGGTCGCGTGTTCATATTTCCCTTGGACTTCAGTGGATAGCATAAAACATATACACGCCGATTCTTAATCGGTGATCAGGAGTAGAAAAATACTAATATCCAGCTAAAATTAAACTTAATAGGCGAGGTCTCACGCAATTACCTCACTGTTTAATTAATTAAAAGTTTAACGCTACCTACCCTACGTCAAGGGCCATCGCTGGCGGGAAATTTTACGAAATTTTCTACGACTTTATTTATGTAACGCCAAGTTATTACTCATAAATTGTCATTGCTATTAAATTATTAAAGAGGTTGTAAGCTCACGGATACAGATTAGTAGGGTGACAAGGAATTTAAGACGAAATTGGTTTCAAAATAAAAATTATCATAGAAAAATAAAAGCTTGTTTACATGTTACTTGTAGGACTTCATCGTGACCGCCATCAATTACCGAGTTAGAAAATTTGGTACCTGATCAGCGATTAAAAACCATCGTGTATACATCATGCCTCTGAGTATGAATGCAATAAAATGAAAATGACAACATTTATTTCAGGCAACTGTGGCCCACGGATAAAATATAATTTTAGAATTTAATAGGTGCCCTCAATCCTCGACCGTAAAAAAACAAGTGGGATATGATTTTTTGCTTCTCCGTAGTCAGGTAAAACTTTACTGTTGAAATAATTTCAGTCATTTAGGCGTAATGAGAGGACTAAGATTGGATCATTACACTTTTTTTTAATTCACAAACTGACCGGCGATTGATCTGAGTTTCACCGGATTCATGATTTATATATTATATATAAAATAATAACAGTTTAGATCGCCTATGGGTCAGACATAGTGGCGCTACAGACAGTTTTCATATGGCAATAATGAACATACGCTGTCCTTAACATAAATGTTTTTATTTATTTATTTTTATTTTAGGTCTCCTAGATGTCATTATCCCATCGCAACAATCGAAATTTTCTACCGATCATTCTCCTCTTGTGTGAAACGTCAAAATTGTTATTGGTGCCACAAAAAAATATATTAGTACCGTAAAACTACCCAACTATAGTCCAATCATCCAACTATGGTCCAAAACAAAACTCGTTTATTTTTATAAAAATCTATATTCTATCAGTGATTTTATACGTTTTTATTTAAGTTTGTTTAATTATGTTGTCCACCTTAGAGTTTATTCGTAATAATTGACCATAGTTGTGAGGACTGGACTATAGTTGGGTAGTTTTACGGTACTACTAAAAATCCGCAATATGGCGTCAGCTGAAAAACGCCCTGTTGAGTTATACAAGGGGTTTAGGTAACAATACCCAGTATATTATTATGTTGTTATCTACATACATAAAGTTCGGCAAGCGGTATCGACCGGCACGCTACTCGATATTTATGGAGACACAGACATGCGAGCCTAATGTTATTCCCCTGACCGACTTCAGTACTCGATTTAACTTGGATCGCTAAATCTGAATTGACATATCGACGGGTAAGAAAGTTTGCGTGCGTCGCGACGTTCTACGTTATTGTGTGGTTGCTGATATACGATTTCCGTCGGTTTGGGTACGTGTAGAGGTCGAAGGCTTTACCAAGTACTTACGGTTTTAAATTATTTTTTTACATGATTGGCAAGCTTTATCAATTCAAGCTCACTTCAGATGCTGTAGAATGAAGTAGAAAGTCAACCTTTGGCAATTCCAGTCTTTCAATGTTTTCTTGTTGATAAACGATGACAACAGAAAGTTATTAGCAACATTCTAGAAAATGACTGCTTATACATTCGGTACAAATGAAAATTTTCCTAAAAAAAAACCTTTTTTTATGAAAACAAATTACTTCATTTTATACGATAATAATTTGGTACTTACATTAAATTATCTAAATATGATTATTATTATTTTTTTATTATATAGGGGGCAAACGAGCAAACGGATCGCCTGATGGAAAGCGATTACTGTCGTCGCCCTAAGACACCTGCAACACCAGAGGAGTCACAAGTGCGTTGCCGGCCTTTCATAGCAATCTCGAAATTTTTAAGAATTAAAATGTAGCTCTCACGTAACATTGATTTTAACAAAAATCAGACTTAAGAGGCCTTATTCCTTTTAAAATTTATTTTTTTCGTATTATAACAAATATATTGATAATTTCAACCATCTTTTTAGGGTTCCGTACCTCAAAAGGAAAAAACGGAACCCTTATAGGATCACTTTGTTGTCCGTCTGTCCGTCTGTCAAGACCCTTTTTCTCAGGAACGCGTGGACGTATGAAGCTGAAATTTATATCAATTACTCAGGTCTACTGTCCCTTTAAGCTGTGAAAAAATCAAACTTCTAAGCCAACGCAATCAAAAGATACAGCCGTTTATGCCGCAAATTTTCGACACTTGCAAGGGAATCAAAACCTACAGGGTGCTTCCCGTGAACTCAGAATCTTGAAATTTGGTACGAAGCAACGTCTTATAGCATAGATAAAGGAATAATTACGAAAACCATAATTTTTTTTTTTAATACCTAACTTTGCACCTAATTTGCAAATTTTCGACACTTGCAAGGGAATCAAAACCTACAGGGTGCTTCCCGTGAACTCAGAATCTTGAAATTTGGTACGAAGCAACGTCTTATAGCATAGATAAAGGAATAATTACGAAAACCATAATTTTTTTTTTTAATACCTAACTTTGCACCTAATTTATATGGGGCGCTATACATACCAGGTGCAAACTTAACTTAACCACTTAGGGATGGAAAGTGTTTGTACGGAACCCTCGGTGCGCGAGTCCGACTCGCACTTGGCCGGTTTTTTTTTAAGTGAATACTACTTTTCCCCGAGTTCTAGGTAGTAACGTAGCTATTTCAATGCGTACAGTTGAAAATAAGCTGAAAGAACGAATTTTCCGCGTGATATTGTCAATTTCGAGTAGTTTTTGAAACAACAACTATCAATGAAAAATTCAAACTGTAGGTTTCAAATATATATCAATAAATCCCAATAGCCCTGTTCTAGGTAGTAACGTCAATAATATGTTAAGAAACATGTTTGATCCTAGAGAAAAAATACTTGCATTGCAGCATTTTAAAAGGAATAAGGCCTCTTAAAAATTAGCAAATATTAAAACACAATTTTTACTGGACTAAGTTAGTGATAGATCCTAAGTATGCTCCCGTCAGTCGGACGCGTCGCTGCTTTATGTCGCATTTTGCTCAAACGACTTATAAAATGCAGTTCTCAGGCCGCTTTCGCAAATATCAATAGTGAACCTTATACAGAATTTTGTATAAGCATTAAGTCGGTCACGGAATAAACATAATGTTCGCATGTCCGTACATTAACTTAATATCGAGTGGCGTGTCGATCGATGCAAATTGTGGTAGTCCTTTCTGGAAAATTATAGTAGAACAGCTTGTAGAAAAGTGACTTTTTAATTGAAAGCTAGAAACTAACGAATAGCAATGTACCGAGGAACGGAAGTTGCGAACTATTATTGTGAAAATGTTTTAGAAATGTAGTCCTAATAGTAATTTCATTCAATAAAAACATAATAATTTAGAATACTGTACGACTGCGCAGTCGTCAGTATTCGTCTAACTCAATTGTAATAAAAATAATGTTTATAATAGCTTACTTTTATAATCAGAACTTGTCCTTGTTTGTAATGTTATCAATATAAACATCACTAGTGCCATCTACTTTAATTATGGTTGAATTCAATTTGTAAATTATTAAAAGTAAATAAATTTAGTCTGTGGTAAACTCCAAGTATGGTCGTTTTATTAAATTATAAGAATACGTCTGAGAATGTTCTCTCATTTCTAAGAATATTCTGCAACTTGCACTGTTACAATTGTATGCTACTTTTCCCGAATAGTTCTATTCTGGAAGAATTAAGATATGATAAAAAAGCAACGGAACTCCTCCTCCTTCGTATAAATTCCCACATTTAAAAAAAAAATAAAAAACCAAAAAAAAAACCAGAATGAGATTTACTTTCCTTAGTTTTAACTATAATTTACGAAAAAAAAACTTTCTGTTGACTTTCTTTCGGCTTTCTTCTCAACAGCGGTCTCCTCTTGTGAGACGCCGGGAGATTCAGATTTAGACATGTAAATGTGTGGCCTTACGCTAACGGTTAAGGAGGACCTTGGGCACAGTATAATAAAGAGTACTACCGTACAGTATGGACACTCCCTGCCTCCCACCGAAAGTGCCGCCCACCGAAAGTGCCGCCCACCCGCGCTCGGTTACCTCGCAGTTACCGGCTGGCAAGGACGCGACGACGCGGTGCGCAGACTGCCGTCATATCGAAATAGGGCGCTTCTACATAAACTTGAAAACGGAGAAAAAAAATATTTTGTAAATTTGAAATTAAAAAAAAGTGTGTGTGTCAGCTCCGACGCACGACTGGAGTTTACTCTTCAGGCCAGGCGCGCACCACGATTTTTTTTAGTCGCGCGATAATTTTGTCGCAGAAATAAGCTTACTTATGGGTTTATGAAAATCGTGGTGCGCGCACTCTCATATAAATAAACCCATAGACGCTGACGGAACAATTCTACGGGTATGGCTACGCCGGGATTAAGAGCCGTCCAGGCCGTCAAAGCATCGGAGGCGTAAGGAATGATAGCCTTGTCACCATCAAAAGATAAAATTTGAGTGACAAGGTCCACCACCCCACACGCCGAAGCCAGGAATGCCGGGAGGCTCACATCTCGCGCGCGACGCACGCCCAAACCACGAGTTCGAATCGGCAGAGAAACCTGGTCCCATTGACCTTGGTTAAGGGAGACGTTCAGCACCTTTTCCAAACTCTCCTTCAACACGAAGTCAAAGGAGTCTGTCTGGACAGGGTGCAGCCAGGCTGGCACGGTGCACAAGAAATATGTCAGCTTAGGCACGGCAAAGCAAACTCGCTACATAACGAGGGCTACGAGAGCCGAAAGTTCATTCAACCTCTGCGCAGCCATCAGCAGAAGCAGCTTTCTCTCCTCGAAGGCTTCAGGAATGGCTTCTGGGAATATTGGGGACCCCAAGAGGTTGAAAGATCTCGCCGACAACACTTTCAGTCCGGGGAGCAGAGCACTGAATAAGGGGAAAGAATCGTGTGAGTTGGTACTGCAGGGGAAAAATTCGCATTTGCTGAAATTAATATCTAAACCCAGAGCTTTTAAACGAGGCAGGAGCATGAGCAAGTCTTGTTCCACTTCTTCAGGTTTACCACCTAGGGTACCGTCATCTAGGTACCAGATATTCAATGGGGATTTAACCTCTGAAATTACCTTTTGTATGGCCAGACAGAAAACTAAAGGGCCTAGCGGATCCCCCTGCTGTGCACCAACTTGGGAAAGAACAAGAGGACCATTGTAGAAAAGATTAGAAGCGGAAGAATATACTTGGAAAATGAAGGGGTAGAGTGATGGCACTTTATCCTTCACTTCGGACAGTAAAACATCACGCTCCACTGAGTTAAACGCGTTTTTTAAATCAATTTTAATTAATAATAATAATAATGAAATAATGAACTTTATTCTGCAAGTAGGCCACAAGGGCACTTTTACATGTCTGAGTCTACCGGCATTTCACAAGAGGAGACCACTGTTGAGAAGAAACGCCGAAAGAAACTCAACAGTCAGTCATTTTTTCAGAAAGCATAAGTACTTAACTATTACAATGATATGAACTTAACTATACGTATTAAAACGGATTCTAAGTTTTTGCTATCTACCGAAAAAGCCCGCGTAGCGTGAATTGCAGCCTCGCAGCCCAATCTTGTGCCAAACCCTAATTGGCAAGGTTGCAGATAAGCTGCCATTTCTTCTCTCACTGCACGGCATCCTAGCTTTGCCGTTAAGCGGCGGAAAGCGCTGCCTATGGCAATGGGTCTTATACCACCGTCTTTTTTTGACAGCGCACATAAGGAAGCACCATAAATATAGGAGCAAACTTCAGGGTTTAATTGACCACTGAGCAAAAAATTACAAAGCTTGGCCAGATGTTCCAGGAGCCGAAAATCGGCGTCTCCCGCAGATGCAGACGTAAGCTCCTTAAGATGAACAGGGCGGATACCATCCAAACCGGCGGCCGAACTATTGTTGAAAGAGCTGAGTGCCTGCACCACTTCCTCCGGCTTAACAGTTAAGGCAGAAATAGATATGTCAGGTTCCGGTGGAAGTACCAGCGGCCGGGACGGGGCTGGATGCTTCGACTGCAGCGTAGCTAAAGTCTCAGGGCTCGACGGCGCCACGCCCTCATCCGACATAAGCACTCGCACTGCACCTGAGATCCCCTTCATGTACTTTACGCTCAATTGTCTTCAGTATGGAGTGTGATCTCAAAGGCGTGGTCTCTGCACCGATGTTCCCACTGATATCAAAAGAAGCAGAGTTAATATTTCTCTTAACTTTCGTGGTTAAATTGCCCGTGGCCGACGCTTCAGGCGATTTGAGTGCGGAATAGGCAAAAGACAGTAAACTAAACCATTCGAGAGTGCCATTGGAGTCGATACACTTATCAATGAGGTCGCTCAATTTGGCCGCTGCCAAGTTTCGCGCCCCTTTGGGGATATGCCGTAACACACGTACTGACTGCTTTAACGTAGCTAGATCACCAAAATCTAGATGAATGGGGTTGTTACCATGAGCTTGCTGTGAAACCGACAGTCTAGGGTTGGAGGGGATGACTTGGGGAAAATGTTTATGCATGTGCCCTATATGCACTTTAAGTCCATGAGGGGTAAAAGTTCGAGTTGAGTTGGGACAATGGGGACAGCGCAAGGATGAAGAAGGATCACTCATATTTATAACTAACACTTACAAATAAAAGTAAAAATACAAGCAATTATAATAAAAAAAAGATACAATTTAAAAGCCAACATCAAAAACATAACAATTTCGATTTAAACTTCATAGCTTCTTGTCGGTCGGCAAGACTCCCGTCTAGAAAATGAATGGCTCGGTTGTGTTGGATCCTTGATTTATGTATGTATTTATCCTGGAAAGTTTCACGAAATCAAAACCATTCTGCGGCTGAATGCAGGAAAAAGCAGTGGTGATGGAAAAGTATTCACGCCTTCTCTATTTCTAAGCTTAAAGCTGAGTCACAATTAAAGCGGTCTCTCTCTCTACAGCAAGACGTCTTCTTCGATCTTAGCACCATACAAGCACGGCTTAAACACCAAGAAAACACGGTCATTGCATTGCACGTTATAAAAGTTGTAATCTTGGATATCACAAAAATTCGTTAGGTTTGTTTGGGAGCTGAAACGAACACGTATCTTTTAGCCGATTGTGTGACGGGCGCTATTGTTTCAAAAGCAGCACATTTTACCCGTTAAGCGTAGATTTTATTAAATTTTATTTTATTTATAAAATTTTGTTGACACTCGACATGACATTGACAATTTTATAGTTTGTTTATGTGAACATAATGGTAGTTTAAAAAGTCGTATCTCAGTATACGATCGGGGTAAAAATACGACTTCTTAATTTAGCAGGTTATGCGTTAAGCGTTATAGACTAAGATCCCGATATAAAACGACCTTCACCGAGATGTTTATTTGATGAATGTATTTTATATTTAGTTTAATATGTCAATAAATATATTGCATATGGGTTGCCTAACAATTTTTAGTCCAGGGTATGTTTAGTAAAAAATAAAAATATATATTTTTTTAACATTTCACCGATTTGATTATTAGATAAATTCATAATTAAATAATCTTTAATTTTATTCAGTTTCAATTCAATAATCAGACCGTTGCAAAATGCTAGTAGGTATAGATTTACCTGTTTATACCTGTCTACCCGATAGTTGTGACGGGAAAAGAATAGGTAACCTAACGTTTGCATATTCTATGGGCTTCATACTTTCGATTGGTATAGAATTTATCTAATATTAATCAAACCGGTGAAATGTTTAAAACATTTTTTTTTTATTAATTAAACATACCCTGGACTAAAATTTGTTAGGCAACCCATATGCAATATATTTATTGACATATTAAATTGATTATAAAATACATTTCATAAAATAAACATCTCGGTGAAGGTCATTTTATATCGGGATCTTAGCCTATAACGCGTAACGCATAACCTGCTAAATTAAGAAGTCGTATTTTTACTCCGATCGTATACTGAGATACGACTTTTTAAATTAGCACGGCAGATACGTTCGATTTTATACCCCATATTTTTCATACCCCGGGCTTATATATGAAAATCGATTCTTAAGGAGTAAACTCCAAAAATTCGCTGCGTGAAAGAATATAAAAAATGTGATACTTTTTTAATGCAAAAACGTGTAGAAGCATTTGAGCTATAGGGATTGATATGCAAAATCCAATTTGGATAACATTTAATAATAAATTAATGATATTTTATCTTTTCTCTTAGTAAAAAAAATACAAATAAATACTTTTATACTACAGTAAAAAGACGTGTCTGGCTAGAAACGTCTTTTCAGCGTAGTAATTTATTAAAACTTCTTTTTTACTTAGTAATAATACGCATCTAGCGCATTTTAGTTAACGAAATAAAAAGGACGCATATAGCCATTAACTGCTTTTTAACGTAGGTTGTAAGTAAAACATCGACCCACTTAAAAAGACCTGAGAGTCTGTAACGCATTTTGATTTTTGATTTTTGACCAGCCCTAATACTTGGTACATTATTGTTGAAGTGAAGGAAGTAGGCAATTGCTTTTTTTTTAGTTGCGTTACCTACAAATAAGTTTTAGTTTTACCGCTTTATAAATGTCAAAACGGAATTCTTGCATTGACGACTTTTTACTTGTTTTAATAAAAAGTACAAGTGTATCTTTTTCCGAAAACGTCAAAAGCTATTTGAAGTAACTGATTTTAGCTTATGTATGCCTTTTCTATATGGCGTTTTTTTTAATGATTGTACCTGTCTCCTTTGAAGAAAATGTATATTTTAATACGACAACCCTTTAAATTTAAAGAAAATGAAACTAATATATTTATGTATATTTATTACAGTAGACTCAAAATATATATACCAGACATCAAAGCAAGAATAGGTTTAGCAAACGTGGCTGTTAAAAATAAAAATAATTTAATTACCGCAAATATATCCTAGAAAATAAAAAAATAACAAACGAAATTTTTTTATGGGGTGCATAGTTTTCTATGGGTGTGAAAATCGATCATGACGCAAAGGTAAGGGAAGGTACGGAAAACCTTCGAAATGTGGTGTTGGTGAAGCATTTAACAGTAAATGGTTGAACACCATAAGTCCGGTCCGGTCCAGGGATAGTGGCGCTACAAACAGCTTTCATATGTTAATAATGTGCATACGTTATATTATTAAACGTCAGTAGTAGCGATTTATCACAGACCAAACTGAAAACATTTTTTACCGGAATGCTGCTCAATCCTTCGTTCTTCTTGCGAAATAATTACTGAATTCTATTGAAAAAACTTGACTTTCATCACTGTGAACAGTTTTGGCTTTATTATGAAAAAAAAATACTAAAATGGAATATCTAAAAAGTCCTGTTTCCTCTTTGTTTACTTACATCAGTGACATTCACTGACTTTCAACGTTAGTTACCAAAAATGTATCGTTGTCAGTAAAGTAGTACCTCTAAAGAACCGCATTATGGCGTGGGTTGAAAAACACCCTGTTAGAGTATACATACTATATCAGCAACACCGACAGGAGTTTGAGTCTTAAATTTATAATGATAATTTAAAGAAAACCTTAAAATTTCCCTCAACTGCCTGGACGCATCTGATTGAATTGATATCCAACCGCGAGCCCCCTTTACCCCGCACGCTTAACTTTACTACGTAGAAAAGACGGTACTGGCACTTGCGCCTGACTTATTGTGACTTAAATGATGATTTCACTAAGATGAAAAGGAGCAACTACGCAGAACCGTCTTTTCTTCATATTATCGTGTAGAAGCGCCATTTATTTTTATGAAAATGTCCATATTTTTCTAAAATAATAAAACGCTTTTGCTTAGATGCGTCTTTTTATTTTAGCATACATAAGAAATGCCTTTTCTCATTCGTTGTATACGCGGTATCCCGCAGATACGTCCTATTTGATTGTAGGTTTCACAGGGTTCTGTTCATTTTTAGTCA
Source organism: Apotomis capreana (assembly GCA_947623375.1). Classification (NCBI taxonomy): domain Eukaryota; kingdom Metazoa; phylum Arthropoda; class Insecta; order Lepidoptera; family Tortricidae; genus Apotomis; species Apotomis capreana. Next base: position 37,575,189 of record OX392500.1, read on the forward strand.
AATTTAAAAATACTGGTAGATCCGTCTTTTTTTGCTGATTCCGAATATTGTATAGAACTCATTTTTGTCAAAAATGTTAGATGCGCCCTTTTTCGGTATGACGGCAGCAGAGCGAAGGCCACGTATAATATTCAATATTTAACAAATACTTTTGTAATGGACGTGTGTTGTGCTGTGTACGGTTGTTTAAGCTCTATAAACAACAAAAATAAAAGAAAGTTCTACAGATTCTACCGGCCAGTACCTACATACCTAGTTATTTTCAAAGTGTTTCATGTTTTAGTAAAAAACCAACTTACAATAGGTACTTATCTTTAGTATTTTTTTTGCCCTATCCGTTTTCGACCTAAACCTATCAGATTACACTGAAAACAACACAATACATATATGAACAAAAAATCATGTTTTCAACTTACGTAATATTTTGGTGGCCTGAATCTCCTTACAAAAATTTTGTTACTTCGTTTATACCTACTGATTCAAAATAGGAAACTATTTGTATAAATCGAGTTTAGATACCCACCTTACAGCGTAATATGATTCTTATTTCTTCCTAATTCGCGCAATGAGTTTTTAGTCATTGAGGTTATCGAATTTGAACGCGGGCGGAATTAGAAATCGTAGTTTAACATTAATTTATAAGCACACAAAATTAATTCGACGCCGCTATTACAAGGTCATCTCATATTGCTGCACATTGTGTTCCCGACTCGTGCGTTCAAAATGGCGGCAACCCTAGCATGTCTTATCTCACTCACACAAGCATGGTACGCGTTCACCTACACGAGCTTAGACTGTGTGCGTAGCAACGCGTTTCTTTCATACATTTGATCGCCATTGTCCCATGTGTGCCTTGGGCGACCGACGGGGCGTCGTCCGGTCGGTCGGTACGGTAGTACCGCTGGATAGATCTGGTAGAGAAGGATCTGCGTGAGCTCGGAGCCACAAACTGGCGAGAGATTGCGCAGGATCGGGTAAAGTGGCGAGCACTTGTGTCGGAGGCCAAGACTCATTTTGGGTCGCTGAGCCAGCGCAGTTAGTTAGTTAAATGTGTGGCCTTTTGGCCTACTTACAGAATAAACATTCCTGTTGAAAAGTGAATAAAACTGTTTTCATTGTTTCAGAACCGGTAGTGCAGTGATGAGACAGCACGGTTACCTCTGACACCATGGCGACCTGCGCTTGCGTGCTCTTGACGATCATCTGCGCCTCACTGGTGAGTACTGTTCTCACCAATGTAATTAGTTATAACATAAAATGTAGTTGATTGTTTTTACTTACAGTTGAGTTTCTTTCGGCTTTCTTTTCAACAGCGGCCTTTTGGGAAATGCCGGTAGATTCACAATCTGACTTGTAAAAGTGCCCTTGTGGCCTACTTACTGAATTATTTCATTTCATATTTCATTTCTCATTCACTTCGGTGTCAAAGGACTATTGGCTGGGACTTTCTGACAACATCATCATCATCAGAGGCCCTTTGGTTTTCGAAGCACCGTCTTTGGTGGCAGAAAAGACTGATACGCGATCGGCATATCCGACCGCAAACCTGACAAGTGACACTAGCAGTTGTTGATGCAGGGTGATGTCGTTTATGACGCGGTCGCTGGGAGATACGATTGCCCTAAATATACAGAGGTTCTGGACTGAGCAGGTTAAAGGCGCGGCCCAATATGTAATATAATAATAATAAATATGTAATACTAACCCCAAATATAAGAACTTTTACTAATACGCTATGGATTGTATTTTATCCGAAATAAAATTTTATTCATTCATTCATTCATTCATTCATTCATTCATTCATTCATTCATTCATTATGCCTCTTGTCTGTCAATGCGCCAAACCATGCATCGTCGCAACACCTGCGAGCGTCCGCCACACACTTGCACCAATCTGTGCGCCTTTCCGCGAGTTCTTTCCAGATTTGGTGGTCGATCTTAAAGGCAATCATGTCATGCTCCGCGCAGTCCTTAAAGCAAAGCAAGGGCGTTCCGACATCATGTTTTGCGTTCGCTATTCCGAGCACGTCGTGGTAAACGAGAGGGTTCCATTCTGTGGACATGACCTATATCTGACAAGATTGTAAAATCTGTGACGAGAAGGCAGATACTATGAAACGTATACTGCGGATGTGATGTCATGCCCTCGCAAGACTTCATCATCATCATCATCATATCAGCCGATAGACGTCCACTGCTGGACAAAAGCCTCCCCCAAAGTTCTCCACAGCGATCGATCTTGCGCCGCCCTCATCAAATTTCTACCCGCGATCTTAACCAGGTCGTCGTTTCACCTTGTTGGAGGCCTTCCAACGCTGCGTCTTCTGGTCCGCGGTCGCCACTCAAGAACCTTTCTGCCCCAACGGCTATCGATCCTACGAGCAATGTGCCCCGCCCACTGCCACTTAAGTTTGGCGACTGTCTGAGCTATATCTACAACCTTGGTTCTCTTGCGTATCTCATCATTTCGAATTCGATCCCGCAAGGAAATTCTGAGGATTCGCCAGACTTAGAATGAAGGAATTCGGTATTGGTTACCCAGAACCAAAGGAATTTTAGGCACTACCATTGGATTCCATCATCCGATATATTGAGGTGGTGTAACAAACCATTGAGTAGTTACAACTCATTGTAACTACTCAAAGTTACCCCTCAGATTAGTTACACAAAAGATCCCATTGGATCGAAGTGTATGTATCTGTTAGGACTTCCCTATTCCCTGTTAAATTCAATTCAGATTTAAAACTCTTTTACCTGCCTAGAAAGCAGCGGTGGTCTTAAAGTTTTCGATGATATCTTTAAAAATTCACTCACTTATTTCATATTATCATTGAAACTACCAACGAATTTACACTAATAATTTGATAAAACGAATTAGCATAACATTGTTTGAGTGATTCCAACTTGTGAATAACTAATTCGTGTAATTGGGACGTGATTCAACGCGTCTATGCTGTTTATTATACCGAGATAATTATTAGCTGCTGATAATTTCGAGTTTTTGATAATTAGGCGATTTAAAACAGAATTGCGGCCCCGCTCCACGGTAAGTATTAATTTTATAATCAAATTACCCTGCTGTTTCAGTCAGTCACTTTTAGAGTAATTTATTCGCAGTATACACACAGGCCTTGCCCAAAAAGCGTGCTAACTCCTCCACGGTGGAGCCCAATTGACGTGTGGAAAATGTGGACGTGTATGTCGTCGTTTTAAAGAACCCATCAGTTAGGTTAGGTTGTATAATTATTCTGAAAAATTAACTTTGGAAACTTTGGCTTTCGGACAGATGAAAATTTGGCGAAGCGTTACAGATAGGAAACAAACATTTTTGTCGACGCGTTTGGTGCAGTTTGTAGACACCTGCCTACTGAGCCGGCGGTCACGGGTTCGAATCCCAGCCAGGGCAAATATTTGTGTGATGAACTCGAATATTTGTGCTTGGGTCATGGATGTTCTATCTATAAATATATATTTACCTTATATAAGTACGTATATCGTCGTCTAGTAGGTACCCATAACACAAGCCTTACGGACTATAGGGACTAAATTGATTTGTGTGAGGTTGTCCGATATTTATTTATTTATTGGTAACCAGTAAAAAGACTTCGCTCGGCAGTTTGAATAGAAGCTTATCCGTGGTACTACATGTTGACTAGAATGATAATAACTAGTTAATTTCATCGCTACAGTGATGTATACCGTGAAGTGTTTCCGAGTTAACCGTTAGCTAACAGTCGCAATTCAAGTCCTGTAAGCGTCGCTTGATATTAACCTACATACGCTGGGTTTCAGTTATTCAAGTTATAAGCTTTTATTTAATTGTCAAAATTTCTATTAGCTAAACCAAAAGGGTCGTTCTCAAAATATTTGCACCGCCACCTGTCAACAGGTTTGTCTTAGAAGAAGTTTTTTACACCGCATTATTTTAAATATTCAATTATCAACACATATCCATAGACACTTTTTACATAGAGGCCAAATGCTTTTAATTAAAACTAAAGTATATTAATAGACGAAAAAACGATTTAAAACTAGGTTTTGTCGGTCACTTGCCGTGTCCCAACGCGAGGTACTCATGTTTCGTTGTAATAAAAACATATACTTTACCGACTTAGCTTAAGTTCAGTACTCCATTTTATTTACATATATGATGAAGGTTGAATACTACCATATCAAATAATAATACTATGCTTATGTTGCGAATTATTTGCAATTTAAGTTTGTCCACGCCATTTTTTGTCGTTCACTTGTCATGAGACAAACATTACATCTGTGTAACTACTATTTCGTTTCCCCTGCCTCAACCCGCATAAATCGAGACCTTCAGTTGCCACCAAACAGTGCTCCAAGTAACAGGTCGTCAGTGCGCTGCACTAAAAAAATATGATAAATACACTTTGGCGAGCGGGAGTTTGTAATGGGTATGTAGTCTATATTCTGCCTTCCATATTTTGGTTGACGTGTGTACTATTGGAATAATTTTAATTTATAATACGTAAAGTATGGTCTATTTTCATGTGTATAAATATGCAGTTCATATACCAAATACTTAATTTTTTTTGATGATATAACTGTCATTTTGTCCATCACCTGCATGTCGTTCACATGTCTTTAAAAAAACAGGTGAACGACACATACGGCAAGCGAACGACCATTATTTGAAAACGTATACAAAACTATTTAAAAACTAGGTTTTACAGGTCACTCATGGTATCCCAACGTGGGGTACTCATGTTTCGTTGTAATAAAAACATATATATTACCGACTTATCTTAGTTTGAGTACTCCCTTTTAGTTTCATGCTGTCCAAGGAATCCTTAGCAGGCCGCGCTAGCACCACATTTCGAAAACGTCAATCCTCTGCCTGTCAGCGGCTTTGAGCGTCCTGGTCTCAGCCCCAGATATATGGAGACGACAAGTGCACAGACGAGGTGCATCTTAGTTCGGTTAGGTCAGGTTCCATATTTTGCCGAGTTGGGTCATCGCTGTTTTGGCCATTCCGATTCGACTGCGAATCTTCGGTTTGCTTCTACCTCTATTTGTGACGATCGAGCCAAGATACTGGAAGTGATTAACAGTTACAAACTGTCGACTATGCTTGATCTTTTTTTTATTAATTTGAAGTCCTATTTTGAGCCGTGTCAAAAGTTTGGCAACTTCTGCTTCGGTTGATGATGATTCAAGAAGGCTGGTGTTAACCACGTAGCCAAGGTTTAATATTAATATTCCTCCTATTTGAACGCCATCACTCCAACATTCAAGGGTGTGATGTACTCTGCATCTCCATATTTGTTAAAAAGTATGGGAGATATTATGCATATCTGTCGTAGACCTTTAGAGAATTTAAAGTTCTTGGATATGACATCTACTGTCACCATTCTGTATCTAGACTCGTAAAGGCTTTATAAAGTGTTACCAGATGAGCTTCAGACAAAACCTCTGATAGCTTATCCCACCCAACGCAGTCGAAGACTTTCTGGTAATCAGATGTGAAGGAATTCCTTGAAGATGATGAAAACAGCAGTAGTAAGAAAGAATATGTCAAAAGAGGCGAAATTAAGCTGCAGAAACGTTATTTAAATGATTCGCTGTTGAACCTGCATAAGAAATTTTATAAAGTCACGTGGGTACAGCTTGAGTTCTGCAACTTTTGGCCGGTTGAGACCTTTCTGGATTGTTTAGGCTTCAAAAAATCCCTTGAGTAATGTCTTATGAGATGAGAATTAATGCTTGTTTTTTTATGCAAATTACTAACAAAAGGAAAAAAAATTGAAAAAAAATACAAAACAAAAAGTACTTGTAGAAAGTTCAATGTAGTATATGTTATGTTTTTATTTGAAATGTCACTTACCTGCAACTATAGTCGTTAACCTGCTAACAATTTCATTTAAATTTGAACGTATTTGTCGCCAACCTGCACCCATTGTCGATAACTTGGTAAAAAATGTCGTTTACCTGACCTCGATGTCTTTCACCTGTCGGCCTAAAATTTCAAACACCTGTATCTTCTAAAATATTCAATTTAACTACTTCCCTCCACATGATATCGATTTTTAGAATATATTTCTAGCGATCCTATAAAAAATATAATAAAAAATCGCAAGTTGAAAAAAAAATGCAAAATTAGCGCAGCGGTGCAAATATTTTGAGAACGACCCAAAACGCATATTGTCAAAAACGTATCTTTTATATTGGGCAATTTTACACGTCTCCGCTTCTATTCTGTGTACAGGCAGGCTTTTAATGTATGATATCAAATTCATAAATAAATAAATATTAAGGGACAATCTTACACAAATCGACCTAGCCCCTAAACTAAGCAAAGCTTGTACTATGGGTGGTGTATATAAATAACATCCATGACCCACGAACAAATATTCGAGTTCATTACACAAAATAATAGTTCACACTCGTACTAAATACAATTTTTGCCAGTGAAATTTGAACCACATAGTGTTGTGCACTAACGTCCTAATTGCAACAACTTTTTCCGAAAAGTTAGTACGAGAGTGAACTAAGGTATCGTTATTTTCCCCGGCCGGGATTCGAACCCAGAAAGGCCAGCTCAGTAGGCAGCTGCACCACAAACTGAGCCTACCGCGTCAAAATCGTTACACATTATTTTCCGCTACAACCCCAATCATAATTATTCCCAAACTTGCACCACACGGCAACATCGCGAGTCTAATTCCCACTATTACCGCCCTATTTCACTTACCGTAATTGTTATGTTGGCACAAACTGCAATAACCCGGGATCTGATAATGGCGAGTTAACCTTCTAATAGGCGGGAATAGCCGGGTAAACGTCACCCTGGGTCAAATAACTGGGAAATGTCTTATCGAATATGGGTTAGGACCAAACAGTTGGATAAGATTAAGGCGTAGTTAGCGAGGAAATAAAAGTTCCGTTGTGCGACAAAAAATAACGATACAATAAGGAAGTTTAAAATAGAACCTTAAGGTACGTTACTGTAAGGTTAACTGCCGTCGCACAACGGAGACTTTGATACAAATATTAGTTGAGCGAGTTTAGGGTGAGTTTAAGGTGGTAAACTTTTTGGTCTTCACCCATATAGGCACGCGGTGAAAAGTCGATTATGTAACATTTAGCCTGGATTTAACCATACTTTTATTCCACAATAATGGATAGTAATGTCAAAACCCCATATTAGTTTGGCATTACTATTGGGAGTAAGCGTTATTCTTGAAATAAAAGTTTGGATAAAACAAGTAAAATTTTAGAGTAGCGTGGCGGTGACAGGTATAAAATTAAGACTTTCGCAGAGAATTTCTTAATGAAACGTATTTTGTCGACTGTATTGATAAAATATTCAATCCGGTATCTACTAATGGCGAGTTAACCTACTTCTTATAGGCGGGAATAGCTAATATAAACATCACCCTGGGTCAAATAGCTAGGAAATGTCTTATCGAATATAGGCACGCGGCGAAAAGTCGATTATGCAACATTTAGCCGTGATTTAACCATACTTTTAGTCCACAAATAATAGATAGTAATGTGAAAACTCCGTATTAGTTTGGCGTTACTATTCAGGAGTAAGCATTATTCTTGGAATAAAAGTGTGGATAAAACAAGTTCCATTTTGGAGTAGCGTAGCGGTGACAGGTATATAATTAAGACTTTCGCAGAGAATTTCTTAATGAAACGTATTTTGTCGACTGTATTGATAAAATATTTAACCCGGTATCTGATAATGGCGAGTTAACCTTCTAATAGGCGGAAATAGCTGGGTAAACGTCACCCTGGGTCAAATAGCTGGGAAAAGTCTTATCGAATATAGGCATGCGGCGAAATGTCGATTACCCGTATGTAACAATTAGCCTGGATTTAACCAAAATTTTACTCTACAAATAACGCTTACTCTTACTCTCGGATATTAATGTCAAGCTATTTTGGGATTTTGACATTACTATCCGAGAGTAGTAGGTACCTACGCGTTATTCTTGAAAAATAAGTTTGGGTAAGTCGATACAAGCAAATTAAAAAAGTATTTCTTTAAGAGCTCACTCTTTATTAGTCCGTTTCTCGAAAACCCCATAATAGTTCGACATTACTACATCAAAACCCCATAATAGTTTGATATTACTATCCGAGAGTAAGCGTTATTCTTGCAATAAAAGTTGGGACAAATCAAGTTCAATTTTAGAGTAGCGTGGCAGTGATAGGTATACAATTTTGACTTCGGCAGTTTATTTCGTTGGGTGCCTATGCACCTTATTACATATATAATACACCTATTATATATACAAAAATGAATCGTAGTTATTCGAAATAAATGTATTTATTATTATTATTTTTATTATACTCTAGATTTTTGAGTCAGGCATTATGACCGGCTGGTTTGACCAAACCTTTACATAGTAATGCCAAACTATTATGGGGTTTTGGCATTACAGCCTAAACGGTATAAAGTCGGGCCCAAGAATCAACAATATCTCAACACCTTAATATCTCATCACCTTAATATCTCATCTATGCATTTAACAAAATACGTTTCATTAAGGAATTCCATGCGAAAGCCTAAATTTTCATACCTGTCACCGCCAAGCTACTCTAAAATTCATAATGATTTAATTTTCCATTTCACAAAAATTCCCTCATAAAATGCAAACGACAGCTGTCGAATTGATTGGCTATTTCTTCACGTCAAAATAAACGCTCAATATTCATACAGATTTTATCAATCCCCAATATTAGAGGCGTGTTTATAAAGTAATTTGTTTAACATAAAGCTATTCCATTTATTACCTATTGAACGTTTGACAAATTGACAGTTTGACAGCTCGGCTGACGAGTTCGATGCTCAATGGGATTTGGTGTTGACAGATTTATATGTTGATGTGGTGGCATTATTGTCTTGAGTTATATTAAGTGTTAGGCATTTTCATTTTAATGTCGCTTTTGGTGTTTTCGAGACTTGTGTCTTTTTAATTTTACGATGGTAGCTTAACATGGAGGAGGTGGATAAAACTTTGGGTGTGAAAAGATGCTTTTAAAATAAGTTGTATTTTAATTTTAATCATATTATTGGAATATGCTTTTGTTTTTATTACCTATATGTAATTTTTTGTAGAAATAATACTTCTGGAAAAATAAATACAATACTTTAGTTTTAGGTATAGTTTAAAAATAGGTACATTTTATATATTTAGATAGACATGTTTTTAATAAGTTATTGTTAATCTGTTGTATTTCAATAAGTACTACAATAAAGTTTTTTTCTTATGTAGATTAAAAATTGCAGCAAAGAAAATCAACATTGGGGTCTAAGCCGGTCTCGCCAATAAGCAAATACCATAGCCGTTACAGTTTTTTTTTTATGTTAGCACATTAGCTGCCAGAGGGAGTGGCCTAGGAACAAACTTATATATCGGTGTACGTATATTATGCATCGGTGGCAGTGAATACGTTAGCGATTAGTGCAAAATCACTATAAAACATTATATCACATAAATCGTTGGCTCAGACTGTAAAATAGCCGCAATTATATTCCTTGAATACACGTATTATGTGTCTATAAGATTTATGTTTATTCGTCATGATTTTTACATCAATGGAATGACGTCAAACACCATCCGTTCCCTGCTGTCAATCAACGGTTTCCTGCGATCTTTTCCAAATCGTTGGTTCGTCATATTGAGGATCTACCCACACTGCGTATGCCGGTAAGTATGGTTCTCATCCAATAACTGCCCACGATCCTAACCACTTCGTCGGTCCACATTGTTGGTTGCCTTCCCACGCTGCGTCTTCCCGCGGTCGCCATTCAAGAACATTTCTGCCCCAACGGCAATCGGTAAATATGTGGTAAATATATTAAGCAATAGAGTGTTCACTAGTTTCAAATAAAAATCATATTGATAGTAAGAACACAGAATTGGCTATGGGTTTCCCACCGATACGGTTCATTCAAGACTTGGACAATAGCAAAACCTTTTAACGGCTTTAGCTCCACTAAAGTCCCTCGGAGAGACTTTTCCTACATTCCATTTCTCATTCCAACGGAGCAGACTGTTTCATTGAATAAAATATTGATTTATTACACAAACCTTAGCGGCGGTACAATCGCAGATTGAAATCCACAGCGATATCACAGATTATTTATTTATTATTTATTTATTTTATTTATTTGGAACATCAACAGCATTACAGAACATATATAACAATGCTTATAGCTAGAACATAAAGCCAATAACAGATGTCCACAGATATGCAGTTAACGAGGCCTTGAAAAGGTAACGATATCAGATTTCAATTGGTGTAAAATTAGGTAAGGTACATATACACTTAAATTAAAACAAAAGAAAGCTAGTAACCACGCCAAGTGTGTGTGTGTGTGTGTATACGTGTGTGTGTGTGTGTGTGTGTGTGTGTGTGTGTGTAATATATAAGCATGTCTATCGTACGCAACTCCACGCTACCACATCATCAACCTTGCAAAATGAGTTTTCGAATACGGTTTTTTAAGACCGACTTGGAACAGTCAAATAGATCGGCGGCATTAAATTTACAGTTGTATTCTCTCAGAATACGTACAATTGGGGAGTTTTGAGCATACCTAATGTTTACCTTGGGTATGCTGAAAAGTCGACGTTCGGAGTGCCGGGTTCTGAAGGTTGGCACAGAAAAGCCAATTTCGGCAAGAAGTGAAGCACTATCGATACGACCAGACAGGACATCATGTAGTATAGAGACATCAAGCAATATACGACGGTCCTCCAGGCTCAGTAAGTGGTGGCGGCTGCACATAGACTCGTAGCTTGGATCCCATTTTTTGACACGATAATTTAAATGACGCAAAAATGAGCGCTGTAGTTTTTCAATTTTTTCTTTATGCGTGACATACGTATTGGGGGAACCATATACAGCTGGCGTATTCTACAATACTCCTGACATAGGCAAAGTACACAACTTTAATGCAATTGCTAGGTATTGTGAAAATCACTGCACACCCTGAAAACAAAACCCAGATTACGATAAGCCCTAG